>CM073768.1:2621825-2991825 GCA_037158775.1 Hetaerina titia | reverse complement strand
GGAAACGTGGTCACTGAAGCAGGAGGATAGACGTAGATTGGAGGCTTTTGAAATGTGGGTGTGGAGAAGAATGGAGAAGGTGAAATGGACCGAAAGGAAAACAAATGAGGAAGTACTGGAGATGGTGGGTGAGGAGAGGGGTTTTTTGAGAGAAATCCTATGGAGGCAGGAAAAATGAATGAAAGGCGTATTGAGCGAGCGGTAGTGGAATGTTGAAGAAGGTAATAGAGGGAAGAATGTTGGGCAAGCGAGGAAAGGGTAGGAACAGGATAGAGATGTTGGATGGGATGTTGGATGGGATGAAGGGAGGAAAGAAGTACACAGAGATGAAGAGGGACCTGATGTAGTTTGGTTGCTGGATTGGGTTCGGAGTTACAAAATATTTATTTGATATTTGTGTCCATCCAAAAACCTACCTTAACCGGTAGATTACCTAAAAAAAATATAAATATTTATATATATATAAAACCATAAACACAGTAATCAACCCGAAGGTCGGTTTAGTAGGTGATGGTAGAGCTCACCCGTGTACCAAGCCCGACGGCGTGTGAATATTCACACATCAGGGTAGGGGGGCCAGTTCCTTTCCCTGTGCCGGTTATGGTTTCCCAGGAAGATCTGGTACCCGAAAAATCAACTAGCTTGGTTGGAGCTGCAGGTACCCAGAGTGCCTTGCCCAGGAATCGAACCTGGGACCCTCCGGTCAGTAGTCCAACCCCTCCAAGTAGTCTACCCACTGGACCACGGCGACCGCTTATATATATATATATATATATATATATATATATATATATATATATATATATATATATATATATTCCCTAACTATTCTAGAATCCCTACCCCATTCAACCACCGACATAGAGGTGAGAACTCGCAAATCCGCATACTTCCTATATTTCCGATCCTTTAAAATTCCCACCTATAACCGCCCTTCCCAGCAGCCCCTAAACCTTCCGCCCCCCTTCTTCCCTCCCCAGGCACTCTCCCCTCAAGACCTCTCAGTCTGACCTGAAGAAGGCCTCGGAGTAGGCCGAAAGCTCAAATAACACAGGCCTACAAAAAAAATTTTTTTTTGGTGCCGGGAATCTTTGTGATGATTGTAACTATATTTCTGGAGCTGAATCCAAATATGATATCCGTTTTTATTTAACAGCTCTACTTTTTTAGATATGGCACATCTTACGATTAGTTGTTTTAATATTTGATATATTCCGGAAAATAATTTTCAAAGTTAAATAAATCTGTAAGTATACTAATTTATAACCACTCTGCGGTGTTCCTTTTATTTTCAATAAACTATCAATAAGTTTTTTTTATATTTCTATATTGTATGCCAATGAGATAATTATTAATATAATATTCCCATATCATCACGTAGATGATTTTTTTTAAGTAAGTAACAACATTTCTATATCTTGAAAACTGTAGCTGATAGGAAAAAACTAGTGTCATAATTGGATTCAGCACCCCAATTGTTCTTTAAATCAGCATTAAAAGCTCCGGCACCAAAAACACTGTTGGCCTGTGTAATCTACATATACATACATGTAAATATATATATATATATATATATATATATATATATATATATATATATACATATACATATATGTATATATATATATATATACATATATGTGTATATATATATATATTCATTTTCACATTGAAATAGGGATAAGGAAAATGGGAAAGGAACACACATAAAGGACGAACACAAAGAGATGACGGACGGAGGGATGACGGATATGAGCAGATCACAAATGTAAAAATGAAACATATATATATATATATATATATGTAAAACTTAGACAGTAACACACAGCACGAGAACACATAAAAAGAACACTCACAATAATATCTTGATAATATCGACGGACTCGAGCTCCGTCTTCTTCGGGAGATAAGATGACTCTATATATATATATATATATATACACACACATATATATATATACATATATATAAACTTGGAAAAGACGCTCTCCGGCGACGCACAAACACACAAACACTAAGACAACAAACACCACAGGCCCTTCGAAGTTGAAGGCCCTTTTGAAAGATGTTAGACCCTCAAGGAACCCATTATCTAGCAAGATATCAATGTGAAGCCCTTTTTTGACTTATTGGAAACATTGTTTATTCGTAGCTCAATTAAATAGATGTTTGATTATTGTGAAAGTCGATTGTATTTTTATATTTTTTTTCTTAGAGATCTGCATTCCGTGTAAGGTAATAACAGAAACGTAGTTCAATCAGAGTGGGTAATAGTCGCAAATGGAATGAGGCAACCTCCTTGATTGTTATTTTTGTAAAGCCGAGCCATAGAATGGCGTACCCTGGTGTTCATCTCCAAATGCGAAATAATTAAATTTTTTAGAAGCAATAGTCAGTAAGGAATTGGTACATAGCCATTATCAGTTTCGCAAAATGAGTTACTAGCCCTTCTTTCTTCTGCCGACCTCCTTTAATTTTATTTAATCATCTCTCAAGAATATCACTAAGTCACCAAAGGCTAGCCAGTGGTTGCCATTCCTTGTTGGCACGGTAGAAGACACCTCTACGGAAGGCTTTTGGCGATGAAAATCAATTAGTTCTTGTAATTCTTCTGAAAAAGTGAACGTGATGGCACTGTACCAAAAGCTTAAGTAATTTATGTGTATTTTTAGAACCCCGGGCATACGATTAAGCAAATGAAAATAATTTTATTACATTCGAAGAGAGTCGTAGCCCAGTTCCCCGTGCCATTGTGTCCCCTGGGATTGTTTCCGTTTTTCATTCTTTATCGGAGACATATTCTTACATATTGAGTCACCGATGAGCAGCTCGTCTCCTCGGCAACTTATTTTTATTTCACATCAATGCTGTTAATAATGCATGATGTAATTGCTGTGTTTGGGTGATTTTTGTAATAAAATGTACAATCAAGTCCAAGAAATGACTTTTGGATGAAGACTCCACTTGCAAAAGAGTCGGTATTTGAGGGAATATAATGCTGCTTTCATGTGGATCTCCACAAATCATAAATAAAAAAAGCTGTGGTCTTGAATGAGGTGAAATAATATTGGTGCAACGGGCGTGCCTCTTATACAAATGTGAATAAACCACCACAAATGTCTAAAAAAATAATTGTACACACATCCTGTTTACAGAGGTTAAACCTGAAGCATTCGAACAGAATGGCTATGAAGACATTTCTGGAGGACTTGATGATGAATTTTCTTATCCATCCGCACTCTGAAAATAGGGTCCTTGAATGATTATAGTTATTCTGGTCGACCATTGCCATCACTTTGTGAAAATGACTTTCATTTCAATTTAACGGCTGAATTGATCTCAAGGTTTCACGAGACAATAGTGGGCCAATGACTATCTCCTGTTCTCCACTCAGTGAGGCGTCTAATAGGAATGTAGGCCCAAGTTTGGAGCCATTCATTACACTCTTGAACCGCTCTGCGTAATATCCGGTCGCCAGGAGAGATCCCAATGTGTATTCGTGCATATGTATACGAGTATGTGCTTCAGTCTCTTCCAAACTTGTCTGGAGAAACGGAATCTCCCTTTATATATGTAGGATTTTCGGTGTTACGCTTATCAATAGCTTGATATGTTTTATATTTCTCCCGCGACGACACTGTTTGACACGACGGTGGAGTATTGCCTCCAGGTCATTTGACAGTATTTTTCTGTTTATTTTCCTTCAGTAGTAATTCCACCCTGTCCAATAAATACGTAAACAGAGGCCTTAAAACTTCATTTTGCAAAATTTAGTCTCAATCGAATTTGTCCCCTTCAAAGTACTCTCCATTCGTAGGCTATACACTTTTTCCATCTTCTTTTCCATTGTTTAAAGTACCCATGGAAGTCCACGGCAGTTAAGCTTTTTAGTTTTCTCGTCGTTTCTTGCTTTATTGTGTCCACATCTTCCCAGTGATGTCCCCCTCATCACATTTTTCAATTTGTGAATAGGAAAAAGTCGCAGGGGGCGAGATCTGGCGAATAAGGAGGATGGTTGAATTTTTTTGCCAGAAACTGGCAAACGGTCATTGCTGGATGTGCAAGTGCATTGACATGGTGAAGGATCCATCCATCATGTTCGGTTAAAATAGTGTGCACTGTTGGCTTTTCTTAAATTCAGTTCATCTGCTATCATACGTACTTCGATCTATTCCATATGTAAAATTTTCAAAAGTGAGCTTTACCCAATGACAACTCACCCTGAAGAGGGGCCTACTGGCTTGTGATTTGTAGTTAAAGTTAATGTAGATGGTTTGAAGACTGATGAAGACATGGAGTGAGAAGCATTAATTGGGACCAAAAAGGAATTAGTATCATGTATGAAATGATAGAGACTGTAAAATTGACGAGTCAGGATTGGGAGATGGATGGTACAGCAGAAGGATGGAAACTTATCGAAAAAGGAATATAAAAAAGTCGCAAATGAAACTAGAAGTACACTTAATATGAAAATGATAAGGAAACCAAGAATTTCTGTCGAAAAATTAGGAAGATAGCCATTAGATAATAAGAAGAATGTAAAAATTTAATTAGGAAGGAAGCGCGGTTTAGGACGCTGTGCAAGGATATGGATTTTCCAAAAGGCAGGTGAGAAGTGGGTGCTGCACAGAACATGGAACATCTTTCGGAAAATAAGACGGAAGATGAAATCCACTCAACTATTAAAAAAATGCCGGGAAAATTATGAATTAGACCGGGAAAGATTCAAGAGAGGTGGAAAAGAGCATGGAGGATGTATATTGCTGAGACATTAGGCCAGAAAGTTGAGATATAGAAGGACAAAATGACGTGTATTAGGTTAGCTTAAGTTCTAACTTACTTAATTGCGAGATAGAAAGGGCATTAAGGAAATCGAATAAGATCGTGATGATAGGCAAAATTCTTGCGGAACTGCTGAACGGTTTAAAAAAATGTGTGAGAAAGAGTTTTTATGGACTACTTGATATTCTGAACATATATGAGGGAGGAATTTGGCCCCAAGAGTCAGTGTTAGTCCCTTTTCCAGAAAAGGGAAATACAGCTGCATGTGAGGACTACAGAATATTCGTTAAGTTCGCACGCAGTTACAGTGATTCCTAGGGTCATCAATAAGAGGTTGGAGAGTAGAGTAAATGATAATCAGTTTGGGTTCAGAAAGGAAAGGGGCACGCGTGGTCCCATAGCATTACTGAAGTCACTAATAGAGAGGAACATAGAATGCAATCGGGATGTATTTGCTTGTTTCGTAGATTTCGAGATTAGGTAAATTGGATAGAAATAGTTGTACAAAATGTAGCAGTAGATTAGAAGTGTTGGCGAATTATACGCAACGTGCGTATCAAGCGGATGGAAGGTCGGGATGAGCAACGTAGCCAATGGGTGTCCATAATCACTCGTCCTTTTCTAAGTGTATGTGGAGGAAATGATAAAAAGAGGCGTGGGAAGAACTTGAGTTCGGAATGAAAGGAGTTGGGATATTAAAACATTGTTAGGCCTGCTCGCTTAATTAAGCTTTAGTTTGCCAGTCAGTCAAGGGATTGCTATCGTCGTTAAGCACATTAGAAAATCAATATGGTAGGTGTGGTGTGAGAACCAGTGTAAGCAAAACAAAAGTTATGTGGTTTTATGGGTGAGAAGGAAGAAGGCTAAGGTAAACATTGAAATTGGAGGGCAAAAGAACAGTAGAAGAAAAAAACCATCCTGGCAGTGTTTTGGACCACGATGGTCAACGTCGTGTAAGAGTATCAGAAGAATTATGTTGGGCAAAGAAGCTTTCGTGGGGAGAAGGAGAGAGTTGATGACAGGGACTTTTGTTCTGGATGTAAAGAAAGATAAGTGAAAACCTTGTTATGGTGCGATGCTGTGTTATGTTAGAGGAGGACCAAAAAATTAATCGTTTTTCAGTTAGTGCATCCGAAACCTACCCCAAACAGAAGAGCCGCAAATTCACTGATATAAAAAGAGACGTTTCAGGCGTGATATGGTGGAATATCATGATTAATTAAAATTGTGGAAAATTGCCAATTTTAATTAACTGATATACTTTGTAATAATTTCATAAAAGTTATATTGTATAATATTATGCATATTGATAAGTGTATGAGATACATATTAAATATTTTGTACAAAACATTATGTTTAATGTAAACTACAACGGTTTCCGTAGGTTATAATTATGTTTGGTCTTCAGTTGTGTCGATTACTGCTACCTTGTTTCCCTGCCCCAGTTACGACTCGTTGTAGTACTTAAAGGCTTAGGGCGACGGAAAATCTGTGTTTGTGGTGTAATGGACACTACAGAATTGACATTTAGGCACATCTTTGGAATATGCATATATGTTTTTGCATTATTGAAAAGCTAAACGGGTTTATTCTACTGTCAGAGGTATGTACTTGGATTACAAATGACAAGGGTCGACTAATGTACTAGCCTTTAAAATGTTGAGTGTACAGTGTAGTCTTTTAAATAACCTTACTTCCAATTTACAGTGTTATATTTGGGTTTAAAATTGTAAATAAAGGCCATTTTTCTTCTTTTTCGGGATTAAAAAAAATTTATATCCTAATTCTTTTGGTAAAATTCAAGACTTATTATAAGTAATTCAAATGAACTGATCCAGGTTTGACACATTGGAGATTCTGATTTTATTTTAGTTAATTCGCAGTTTATGGCATTTTGGGGGAAGGAATTCATATATAAAAAAAGAATTGAAACACTTGTGAAATAAACGACGCGCATTGCGGTAAGGCGACCTCTTGCATCAGGTGAGATGATTGTGAGTCGAAACGCGATTCGTTTATTACATTTACTTTGTAGATAATTGCTATATTTCCTTTTTTTAATTATAATGAAGCTGAGTTATTATTAATTCTATTTTCAAATGATTGGTTTTCAAATTTTAAAGAGTGATTCACTGGAAGTGAAAGTGTTCAAGCTTTCCCTGGTGTAGCACCTCGGCGTCCACGATTTTAAAGATTATTATCCTGTGACGGAATCAAATGCGTGCGCCTCATTATTGGAAATTGATTATTCAATCTTAATTCCTGGATTAAGTGGGGGTTTACGTCCTGTACGTTGTTATCAGCCATGCGGGAAATGGTGTACATTCCCACTCCCAGCGGGGGGGTCGATGGTACAAATATCTCGCGGATGAACTTTGGTGGTCTGCTTACCTTCATTCACCGAGGGTTTGTATTTCCGATCATTTCTGAATTGGGAGTTCCTCCTTGGGAATTGGGAAGGGTTTTTGGCATCTCTTCTTTGCCAATCCAAACCAACCTGCTTTGCACGCTGGGAAGCCATTGTCAGTAGAACCGATCCTACCATATCCCGAGTTTGTTTTCCACTACACCTATTTTCAATTTAAAAGAACACTTGTCAGATATTGCATTTGGGAACCGTTCGCTAACGATAGGGGCTCTCATAGTCAAGGTGGTAACTATTAAAGAAAAGGTTATGTGAAAGTTAGGGTGTAGTGTTCCGGATGCTATTGCGCAGATTAAGTTAATAAATATACGAAAATTGAATAGCAAATATTATTTATTATTGTTACCATTATCATCATAATATATAAAAATTCAGCTGGTTAAAAAAAATCTTGATGAAGGGGGATTAAAAAAATAGTATCGCCGGGCACGGTCCAACAATCAAAATACGCTTCATTAATATGTCGGCCTGCTCTCTTGGTTCCCAGGCCTGGCCGCTTTTTTTTAATGAATCGAGACGCATGAGTCAGATGTAGCCTCACGAGGAATTTGTTCTATCTCGTTTATGTTTTCCTGGAATTAATTCCGTGTCGTCTCTTGCCTCCACAGCACATGGTGCAGACGGGAGTGTCTGGCACCACGGCGGGCGGAGGGTCGCCGTACGCGGCGGCCGCCGCAGCCGCCGCTGCAGCCGCCGCCGCGGCCGCTTACTCGCAGAATGGGGCGGCGGCGGCCGTCGCGCCGACTGCGACGCCCACGGCCGCGCCGGGTGCGGCGGGCGGCCAACCGTCAGTCGCGGCAGTGGGGGGCGGCGGGGACGGGGGCGGGGGAGGGGGGGGTCCGAAGGTGCAGGATGGTGGGGGGAAGGACGGTGGGGCGGCGGCGGCGGCCATACAGCAACAGGCGACCACCGGGGGCTCCTTCACGCCGCCGGTGGTGTCTTCGGCGTCGGTGGTCCCGGTGACTTCGGCCGCGCCTAACACCGTCCCTACGGCCAATGGCGTGGAGCAGCAGACGGTCAGCATCGTAAGTATCTTGGCCTAATGTTCCTCCCAGAGGATTTTTTAGGAACCAGGTTTTAAGTGGTAGCCCATCCTTGGAACTTCCCATTTGTAAATTTGTACTGCAGCTGGCTTGACCTATTCATTAATGAGTATGGACCGTGGAGGTGAATGTGGACGAATGCTAAGATGATTCAGGTTTCACTACACAGGGTTATAGGGACATCAATACCGTTTTCATTGATTGCACGTAAAATTGACATTGTTATCATGAATAGTATTTACAGTAACATGACATGTTTATAATTGAAGACATCGTTTATAGCCGAGTTCATTCGTATGTATTATGGCATATGGTAAAAGTGTAACTAAGTAACTTTGAGACTTGGGGAGAAAAGTACTGTTAATTTTTTCTAATATTTATCCAGTTAATAAATGTCCTTCTTTAATGTCAAAACATGCTTTTGTCGTATTTAATAAAAAACATCGCCATGTTACGGCTAATGTTTTAAAAACAGGTTTTAACGTTAAACTGAAAAGCATACCTAAAAAAGCCAAACTTGTACGAGTCAGTGCGTCATTTGGCCCTTTTCGACGGGTTCGAAAATTTTGAAGCTTGAAGAGCTGGGATCTCTGAAGGCAACATTGGAAAGTATGTGCAGTTGTTCAGCAGAGGGAAATTATTCCATTGATCAGTTATGTATAAATTTTTTGAAGAAAAACTGTGCTATTTCGTAATATTAAAAAAAATTACAGACGGCATCAGCATCTTCTGAGAAGTTGGAAGATGCCAATTTGCTCAATACGCACCACTTGAAAGCTCAATTACGAACTCGCGTGGGAAGCTTAGTTACTAAACCTTCCCCTGGGTAAAACTTTCCATAGAAATTTGGTGACATTTTGGGAATATATCTGCGGTATCCGACTTGAAGGCAGAGCCACCACCTCATCGGCGGTATATTTGAACTAATAAATGTAATCTCATTTTCCAAGCTGTTCTTTGTCAATAGCTGTAGCCCTGAAAAGGTTGTGTGCGTACTTCTAACTAGAAGGATTGCATTTGGCCCCTTTCCCCGCAGTATTCCTGGCACAGAAAAGTTTTTATTAATGCCACAGATGGCTTTGTACAGAATGTAATTTGAGATCGGGTTTGGCATATCATACCCTAACGTGTTCATTGTTGTTTGTTTCTTTCGTAATAAATAAAAGAAAGATGACTTCTTCTGCTCTTAACCTCTGCTCTTTCGGTACTCGTAGCCAGCAATTCATCTTCACCTTGAAATGTGCCTTGAATCGTTTACTGTTCGAATAATCAACGGCTATTTTTGTCGACTCGTCTCTTGGATATATTTTTTCAAGTCGTCACCACGAAATATATGGAAATTTCGAGGTTTTGTTAATTCCATCCTTGCTCGTTTCATGTGTCAAAGGAATCGTGTTGAAATAGGGACGAATGGCACGTCGAAGATTCAAGATAGCCCCTTTTTTCCTTCTTGAATTGTGCGAACTTCTTGTACAATGGTAAAAATTATTCCGGACTAGACTTTCTCCGCCCGATCCTAATTTGGTGTTTATTAATTGCGAGTTAATCGAGTGTAGAAAACATCTAAAGTCCAAAGATTTTTAAGGAAAAGGAAAAATGTCTCTCTCCCTCAAGCCATATGGAAGACCCAATCGCGCCTTACCGCCATCATACGTATGTACACAAAGTGCTGCCTCGCTGAGGTGATAATTTCCTACTTGATACGTCAACGGAGATGGTGTGTGCAAAAATGCAACGACTGCGTCCATCCCGGTGAGAGTCTTAAAGAGTTCTTTTGGACCGGAGAAGTATGGTTACATCGTCTGTTAATATTTTCTGCCCATGTCAGAGGTTTCGAGTGAATGAATGTGCACGCGAAATGCTATTGTGAACATCCTACATTGATGTACTAAAATGAATTCCGTGCGTGATCATGATTAATAATGATTGTATAAATTAAATACTTCAGAGAGCGCTGTTGTTGCGTATATTTTGACTTGTAAATGTTACTTGTAGCATCTAAATTTCTCATTCGTATAACTCAAATCAATCTCTACGTCACAAGACCCATCGGACCAAAGAGCAGCTTTCGTCGGTAGACAACATCAATTAAATTTGCCCGGCACGGACGGCATTATACCCGTGGCATTTTCATTGAAGGCTTCGCTGGCCTTCATTGCTTGGTCGCGGCGACTTGGACAGGACCGACTCTTTTCATCGCTATAGCCATGTCACAGTTTATGCCTTGGAGAGGATGCGAGAGGGGGATATTTAGTCTCATTTCCGCAGAATTGAATGTGAAAGTATAGCATTAAAATCGTAAGTGATGCTTACAATTTGAATCAGTATGCCGTCTGTCACCTTAAATTTTCGTGTCAATGAACATTCGTTTCGCAGTGTCAGAAAACGGCGTAAATGTTCGTGTTTCAGCCCTTTGGCCCGCACCTCGTGGAGGGAGCCCATCCTTCCTCCGAGCTACACATATTCGTATTCGTGGAAGTCGGTCGTCGGGTCGTGACAATAGAAAGAGAGGCGTCGCTCGGAGGAGAGAGTGGCGTGTTCGGGAGAGGAGGAGGCCGCTGGGGGTGGCTTCATTTATGCCCCTTCCCCCGGGGCAAGGCCCCCAGCCCTTTCTCTGCACTCCCCCTCGAGCCATCATAATGAGGAAGTGAAGTGTCGGGCGGGACAGAGTGGCGGGCCCGTAGGGGGAACGGCTTGGACCGAGGGGTTTTCAGGGCAATCGTAGCGCATCCCTAGTACCCACCCTATCCTCCCTCTTCCTACTACTCCTCTCCTTCCCTCTGGTTTGTAACGCTGTTGTTTGGGCCTGCCTTAATAAGGCGCTCGCTTGAGGACATGTAACCCGTTCATGTTAGTACTTTAAATCATATGCCGTGCAGTCGATCTGTTCCCTGTCATTCACGTGGTCGGCAGCTGTTCCTGCTCGTTATCAAATATTTAGCACCCCATGTATTGCGAAGTTTTAAAAGTGGTGCTATTGTGTAACCCATTCGGGGCTTCTGCCAATTCTGTAGATTTAGTTGTTGATAAAGGATGATATTTTGCACATCAATTTTAAACTTCTTAGTAAACCGACATTGTTGCGATTCAGACTAAACTCACCGATGTACCTTCTCGATCAACGATGTCACATCTGACTGTAGTCTGATCCCACCGGTTTCTTTTAAATATGGTGCAGCAAGAGAGAAACAGGCCCTCATTTGTTCTTTTTTGAACTGATATTCCGTTAAACAGCCGAAACGTTTACTGTGTCTCAACATATAGGAATAAAGGATTTAATTCGGAAAACATAGAAAATACTAAATAACTTATTTCAGTGGATTTGGCAAACTCCTACAATTTTGTTGGAGAACTGATGGGCACATGCATGCCAATCCATTATTTATGGGGATTATTACTTCTTTTGAATCATTACTTGTCAGAATATTTAAATTGATAAAATATGGAGTAATGGTATGCTTGGAGTGATAGCATTCCCACAGTGCTAATATAATTTAAAAGACGTATATCAATGTGGATATGTAGTTTTTTTTTTAACCTTAGCTTTCCGCTACTTCTTGATAGCTCATTTAGTCTATAAGTTTTTTTAAAATGACCATGTGAGTCAAAAATTAGGTAACTGAATCACCCAAGCCATTACATGCGTATTTGAATGCAAAATATCATGCACATTCTAGAAACCGATGATGAGAACTGAACAGAACACTGTGCAGGTCCGCGGTTTTTAACCCGTGAAAATTCTTCTTAATGGGACGAAAGCAAAAAAGTTGGGTTTGCAATTACATGAATTTAAAAAAATAGTATGGAATCGCTTGTCTTTAGGTTACGAATCGATGAACTCTGGATGTTGCGCCATGTACGACTCCACCTCGATATATCTGGTGTTCTTATTTATGTATTGGCAGAATTTAATTAGCTTTTATTACTTTCTCACCTAAGGAAGAAATCTGTAATATTTCTTGGACCATTATATGTGCTTTGGTATTAAATGTGGGATATTGTTTGTCGAGTTGTTCTTGAAATGCTATAGTAATTTTAAAATATTTGTCCTTTCTTATGTTGTGAGGGTTGGGTGAATTGCAATTCATAAATAGGATATTTATTTTTTCCTAAAAGACGTGTGTATGTGATTTTTTAATTTTTTTAGTGGTCAGACTAGTTAACTTTTACTCCAGTATTTTTTCTATCAAGCTTTCCATTTCTGCTTTCTGTTTATGGCGGGACATGTTTTTTCTTTCGTTTTTATAATAGATTCCTTTGATGTCATATTTTAGGAAATTTCATTTGTTTATTTTGGAGTGTTTCCAAACGGGAAACCACTGGAATAAAATTCAGTCTTGGAAACCTCACATTCCATCATCGTAGAGATCCCTTGTAAATAGGTGTCCAATGTTAATACACGCGTGCATGATGTACGCCTTTTCCGAATTCCCCTTTGGTCTCAAAAAGCCTTACTGAACCTGAAAGTTAATTTACAGGAACGTGGTCGATATTTTTTCATATTTTTAAAACCGTCGCCATAGCGTCTCATTCAGCATTTTCCCACTTCCATTATTTGGGTTTTTTCGTGTTTCGGGCTGTCAAGTATTACGGGAAAGGTAGCCATGTTGAGTGATACTTTCATATCTGCGTATTCTGGAATCATCGAAATTCCACGTATCATCCTCAAGAGGCTGTGATACATTCTCTATCCCTTCTTTCTGTGGGCCAGAATTACCTCCGTCATCATTTCCACTAGCTTCCCGGTCCTTTCACTAATTGGCGTTGAACGAACCCTTCCGCCCTATTTTTGCTTCTCGCCCGTCCCCTCTCCCCATTTCACTTCCTTTCTTTTTCATTTCCGATTTCCTTGCATGGCTTCGCGTAAATGCGGTTCTATTGACTTCACAATATCAAAAGATTCAGCCTCGGTGACCTCTTTTTAATTGTTTTACGATATCCAGTACCGTTGCATTCACACACATGACGTTTTATAACTGAAAAGAACTATTACCTTGATTGTATTGAAGGTGGTCTCGTGAGGTTATTTATTATTCATGGCTCGCCCTGCTAGGATTTTGTTTTTGACAAATTGTCTCCGCCAGCGATTGGTTGAAATAATATTGTGTCACTGAGTAAGTAATTCGTATATCACAATGCTGCTCAGGATTTATTCGCAAGTGTCTTGCGTGCGCATGGAAAATTGCTCATTTCAACAAAATGTATGTAATCAGAACGGAAGTTACTGCTGAAGGAAAAAAGCAGAAATTTCGGGTCAGTGTAGGAAGCTTGGAAAGAAATCGAAAATTCCAGTGAGGTTGCTCGTTCGTGCCTCCAGAGGCGTCCTCGGCATGTAATGGCGGGAAAAGCGAAATATGCGTGATGAGGTCGGTGTAACCCCGTTCAATGCATTTTATGAGAATTATTAATGCAGAGTATAGCATGTAACTGATGTGCTTACATGAATGACGTACGACATTGTCTTATGCCATAATCATTTTTTTACTTATGTTGTAATCATCAACGACGGACAAATTCCATTAAACCATCATTCCCAAACTGTTTCATTTCAAAAATTCTGTTGCCAAATGTAAAACCTCTTGTCTGTTATTCAGATTTATTCTTAGGATAAACAATACGAGGGAAAGATTTATTTGTCCTACTGGGGATTTATTAGTTAAAAAATGAATGGTAGTCTGATCTTCCCCCATCTTCCCTTCCAATTGAAGCTCATGCAATTCTTCTGCAGTGGCTCCGACAATTTTCAAGTTCATTATTTCTATTTAACTTTGTTATTTATTCTACTTAACTTTGTTATTCGAATATTTGACTGAATTAAAAATGCTACATCGATAGGAAACTATTATTTTCTACCATTCTCACGCCCAAATATAAACCAAGCGGAAGGTATGAGTTAGAAATTTGCGCCGTATAATATTTTTAAATGCTGTTCAGTCATATGAACGATTTCTTGCAATCCATACTTGTTTGTGTCTTTAGATGAATCATTTTTTCCCGGCTCGGTTCAGTGCTCAAGTAATATTGATGTTGTGGCATTATTTTGAACTTGTTGATAATAGCATTGGACATGCGAATGATATCATTATTTCTCAACTGCATATTGCCGAAGCTTTAGTATAGTTCCTTGAATCCTTCCGACCGTTTTCATTTTGGAACTCTATTACGGTCCTACATGGTTCGTTCAGAAGATAAGTGTACTGATTTTTTCCCGCCGCTCCCGGCGCGCCCAGCACCACTCTGACGGGCTGCGATTGGAGGGGGGTATGTTGGCAAGCGACGCTGAAAAAGGCAGTCGGCTCTGAGCTGTGGTGTAGTGAGGAGCTCTGTTAACGCGAACCTCCACGCTCGACCCACGTCACGGAACGCGATGCCGAAGTTTTTGGAGCAGCGTTATTCCATCAAATTTGCGGTAAAGCTTGGGAAATCGTCGACCGAAACTGTCGGTATGATTAACCAGGCTTACGGGGAGTCAGCCATGTCCAGAAACATGATCTTTCGGTGGAACAAGATGTTCGTGGAGGGCAGAGAAGAGGTCGACGACAAACCACGGCCTGGACGCCCATCAACGACACTCACCGACGAAAATGTGCGAAAAGTTCGCCATGTACTGAACTCTGATCGTCGTCTTAGTGTTCGGATGATAGCAGAGCAGTGTAATGTGCCAAAAACAATAGTGCACGAGATTATTAGGGACCAATTACATCAATCAAAACATCTGGCGGCTGCATCACGGCAATGCGCCGTCTCACACCGCGCTTGTCGTATCGGACTTCTTGGCCAAGCACGGCGTTGCAACGCTGCCGCACCCGCCCTACAGCCCGGACTTGGAACCACCGGACTTCTTTCTGTTCCCGAAGATAAAGAGGAGTTTGAAAGGAATGCGATACGGGACTTTGGACGCCGTCAAAGAGCCCGTGACGACGTGTCTTCGAGAGGTTCCCGATGATGCCTTCGCGGGAGCGTTCCAGGAATGGGAACGCCGCTGGAACAAGTGGATCGACTCACAAGGGTCCTATTTTGAGGAATATTAGCTTAAGATATGTAAAAGTGTAATAAATTTTTTTTCCTGAGCTCAGTACACTTATTTTTCGGACGAACCCTGTAAATCAAGCTCTGTATATTTTTTATTGACTGGATCTACGCAAACGTGTCACTAGGTGACACGTTGTTAACAGCTGGTTCCCAAGTGGCATTTACGATTACTTGATTGCTACGCATCCATGTAAATTTCCCACTTTCCTCTCTCCATCTTTCTAAGCAAACGGAACCGGAAGCAGCCGCTGCTGCTGCAGCCGCCGCCGCTGCAGCCGCGGCTGCGGCCGCCGCATCCCAGCAGCAGCAAGGGGTGGTGGCGTCAGCCGCGGGCCCCGGCGGGGGCTCTTCGGCTGCCGGCAACTCCCCGAAGGAAAACAGCTCATCCTCGGCCATCAAAGAAGAGCCGCAGAGTCCGGCAGCGACCGTCGCGGGTGGTGCGGCCGTCGGAGGTTCAGCAGGGGCGGCTGCCGGTTCCGAGGCATCGAACGCCCTGGTGGCCGTGACCACGTCGACCGTGGGGAAGAACCAACCCAAAAGGCTACACGTGTCCAACATCCCGTTTAGGTTTAGGGATCCGGATCTTAGGGCCATGTTCGGGGTGAGTTCATTACCCCGTCCGTTTCTTACCTCTGCCGTGTACTATTAGCTTCTTCCCCAACGCGTTTATTCCCTCGTCCGGGCCTCGGAACATTTTGTGACTGCCTTTATGGCAGTGGCCCTTTTCTTGTGTATGTATTTATGTATGTACGTGTGTGTGTGTATTTATATTTATAATTCGTGGCATTTCCTCTTTCAATGCGCCCATTTCTAGACAATTATATCGGTTAAATTGGATCAAAATAAGCTTGGAAAGTTTTTGATGCAATAGGTGACGGGCGGATGGTAAAAATCTCATTCGCGGTTGTTGATTTACAATTTTAATTGCATGAATTATAGTTATTTTATACATTAATTCTTACAATTTTCATAAACCATCTTGTTCAATAAATAATGCCTAATTCATTATAATTTCTCTTCCTCATATGGGCTTTCTTGGTTGATGTCCGTCCCTTTCAACGATTGTATTGCAGCAATTCGGCCCTATTTTAGATGTGGAAATTATTTTTAATGAGCGTGGGTCAAAGGTAAGCACAACATATTTCGTTTGAATTTACTGAATAAATATTTTAGCTGACGATGATTATTTAATTATTAATCTCCGTCACTGTTAATATTTTTCAATTTTATTGTCATTGTTACCTCGTAAATGATTGAAATAAACTAAATGCTAATGATAAAAATTAATTGTTGGCATTAGTTGACATGTTTGGCAGTGTCGCTCCTTATGAGGAAAAATACAAGTGTCATTCCTTTATTTGCGTAAAAGTCGAATCGTCTAAGTGTTCTTCCAGGTCTCAGCTTCAGCGAAAGCGAAGCGAAATTCAACCATTATAAGATTCATACAATGGTTTAAAAAAGTTGCGATTAAACTTGCGTTGAGCTAAAAATATACCACACCCAACCTTTTACGGATATCGATCTCTTGGGAAATGGAATCGAGAAAGACGCCTACTCGTGGCGCCAGCTAATGGGAAGCTGTGAAACTTACCTTCGAATAATGCGGCATAATTTCATTGTCGCAGCTTAAAACGATATCTGGTCGCATTGATATCGTTAGCTTTTTCCGACGATAACTCTGTAATATGCGTTCAGCGTCAATCGTATTTTCTTTTTATTTTCATAAATCATATGTTCTTGTATCATCAATTATACTGATTGCCAGCAATACCCCTTTGTTGAAATGAATATCCGTGTTTTTTGACAAACCGTTTTGGCGAATGATGTTTTTTTCGACTGATTAAAAATGCTGAAACTAATGTTTTGTGGCAATATGAAGAAACTCGTGCAAGGTGTTCTAAGAAATAGCAATTTTAATCTCCGTATTTTCTAAAGTATGCGAATTTCATGTAATGAAATCAGTGTACATCTTAATAAATACTTGGGATTCACGTTTGTCGAATAATATGTAGTTTCGAATTTTATAATTTACATTATTGATTCTAAATGTTTGACAGCTTTTCAAAATATAAAGGAAATATCTAACTATATGAAAAAATAAAATACTTATACGAACATTATATAATACTAATTGGACCAAGGCACGTTGAGTGATTAAAATAATACGGTGTTGACTGTGACTTTCTGTTGAAAATGGATTTCAGCAATGACTTGGAAAATCTGTTAGTTTACATTTTTGTTCTATGTTACAACTTGTATTTATTCCAAAGGAGCGTTACTGATTGTGGTTTTTCTCAACGAAGAAAGATTTTCTGTGATATTTACTATATTATTAAAGTCCCACCTCAAATACAGTGAATGTTTTGTATCTATTTTTTTTGTTAGAGAAGTAATTTCACAAGATACACTTTAAACCTTAAATGTATGATCATTGCCACTCTTTGCTGAAGCTCTAATGTAGCCTTGGTCATGAATGGGGTGCATGTGATGGTAACAATTTCGATTATTGCGAGTGTACATTTATACATTTTCCTGTATTTTATATTTTCCTACAGTTAGTTAAATATCCTTATGAACTATAGTTATTAAAATTGAATTTTAAAGTCTCGAAACAGAAGCAAAAATTAAAAAAAAAACTGTAATTCACTTCTCACTTAGTTTGTGTAATTGGCACCTTGTGAGTGTGTAATATATACTTTTGCTGAAATTTATAGAAATTTGTTAGAATCTGCTTGGGATATAGAGCAACTGTAATTCAGCTAAGAATTTTGCTTGCAATTTCCACATTATGTTAAAAACTATATAAATATTGATGGGTAATATATCATCATGCATTTTGACAAAAATGTTATTGCAGTCAGCAACTATGTGCTAGCATTTTTTTCTAACTAATGATTTATTTTGTGCATGATTTTATGCTAAATTGGTAAATTACCTCTCTCAATGCAAAACAATTTTTGAATCATTGCAAGTTATGGAGTATTAATTTGTTCATTATTATTTACTGTATGCTAACCAATCTTGGAATGTGCTAATTTAACCATAAGCTTACAAAATATCGTCTCAGGTCTATAAAAGATTAAAAGAGCATTTTTACTGACCAAATCTTTTCTCTACTGTAAAGTTCAATTGTGGCATTGATCAATTCATTTTTAAAAAGGATAAAATTGGAAATATTATTTTGTACAATTCATTCACTGTTGTCAAACAAAAATGGGCCAAGGAGGGATGCACTAAATCTTAAGGGATACAAAGTATGCATTTTCTGATTTCTGAAATCTTTTAAATGACATTTGATTGGTTAAATTCATATTAATTTTTGATGTAACACTCAAAAGTTTGATATCCTGCTTTGTCTGTCAATGAAAGAAGCAATTTTGTATCTCTTGAAAATGAGCACATTGATCATTGTTTTTCCACAGGCTATCAACTATTTAATTTATTCAAATTAAAATTCTTGACCTCATAATCCATGGAATAGTTAAATATCCTGAATATTTTCATGTTTTAAAAATATTTATTTACTTATGCTGCCAAGTGTTGAGATTTATCTTGTTGATAAGTTTCTCCTGAAGAAATTTTCTAAATGTGATTTAATGATCATGACATATCTTTTTGCTTTGCTGAATTATCAAAAGGAATTAATAATAATCTGGACTATGTTTGTGTTGTTCAGTTGCTTAAGCGTAAAGGTTTCATACGAGTATGAGAAGTTTAAACCATTCACTATATGTTTTATTGTACTGTATTCTTCTTTTTCGATCCTTGAGCCCATTTTTATAGATACTGGTGTGGACACTAAGTTTATATCTTACAGTTGTCTATTATTTAGATTTACATTGTTACAATAACTTGATTTTTAGCATCCCTTAACTTTATTTACCATTTGTTAAAATTCCATTCTTTCTGGATGGCTTGACATTCCCCAATTTATTGCATAGGGAACATGCTTTCCCAAATCCTATTAACCCTAGAAGTATTATCAATATGTCAGTCAATTCTAATTTATCTTAGTTTTAACCAAAGTCCATTGCCCTCGTAGTCAGTGGAGGTTATTGCTTTCTATGTGTAGTTGTTGTTACCTGACTGATATCAAAATTTAGCATTGTCATCTCATGTCTATGCCTAAAGGAAAAATTTAGAATGTGTGTTTTTTGTGCAAGAATATTTTCTATCCCTGCCATATTTTTGACATCGATTCAGTTTGAAATTAGTTTTTAACTAAATTCATTGTTCCCCGTTAGTTAATAATCACATGTGTATTTCATGTTTATATTTTGGCATGTTCATTTCGGTTTAAGTTTTTTGGAAGCAGAATGGCTCTTTATTTTTGCCAGTATTTAATTTAAGTGGACTTCGTGAATGTTTTCTAGAAATACAAAATAACCTCCACTTATTATAAAAGGCAGTTAATGGAAATGTGACTGGGTCATAAGTACATCTAAAAATTGAATAATCTCTGTGCCTGTTCTGCCTATTTCACTCATTTTCTACACTACCTAATCCGGTAAATTTGTTATCAGCCCTATCCCATTCTAATTCAACCTAAACCTTGCCTGGTCATACCTTATGAGATAAGTCACATTTTGTGATAGTTAAATGACTTGATGGAATATAGTTTCGTCTGATCCTAAAGTGATAAGATTGCTCATACACTCTCCATTGCATAATTCCTTTTATTTGAATCTATTGAAATTTTTAACAGATAAATTGAGAATTGATTGATGGACCAGTTTTCTGTAGTTCAACAAATATTTTGGGTGGAGTTAATATAAAATATTATCAGTTATTGATAATTACTTGTGCCCTTGTTATTCTTATTTCATCAGAAGTAAATACCCATCCCTTTTTCACATTTTTTTATTGAATGTTTCTCTCCCAATTCCTTGCTTCACCTTCCTCTCAAGCACCTGCATTCATTCATGACGTATGTTATCTATGGCATATGTTATGTTTCCTTCCTGTCGCTGTCATTTGGAAGAATTTGTTTTCTTTAATACAATGAAAATCGACATGTGATTTTTCTGATAAAGAATTGTGACTTTACTTGTGGTTATTGACTTTAATTTGGACTATCCCACTATCCTGTTTTTCCTAAAAGTTCCAATCCACACCAAGCTATCCTAATCCTTGTGGTTTTTTCACACTGATCAATCCTGGATTCCTCTGCTGCCACGGTCGCGTGTTTATTGAATTCTTCTCACCTTTGCTGCAATGCAATTGGCCTGCCTCTCATACAAGCCTGTCTGCCCCTTTTGCTAGGTCCATGGTTGCCTAAGATTTTGCATGAAAGTAGACAGATTGAAGACAAGTTCTTAATCGTTGTCATGGCTGATTTAGTTTTGGAGGTGCATATGTAGACAGTATAGCGAATGTAACACTAATCTTTTATATCTCTTAGCCACATGGATATGCTTGCTGTTTGTGAAGTAAGTGCCAGATAAATTTTTCACTGTACATTCTTATATGAGGAGGTTGCAAGTACAGGCATAAACACTAAATAGCGCGTACATTGGTAAAAATTTGGGAGATGTAAACAGTGGCACTGTAAAGTGCAAGTTAGCACATTTTTTAATGTGTAACTTTCCATCATGAGTAATTTATCAGTAGCGGTTTTGCATTCATGTAAGATAATTTATTTTCCATGACTTTTAAGGGTACTACACCTTATGAAAATGAATACTTAAATTATCTCAAGTATTGAACGTTAAAATTTAAAAGAAAAATGCTTTCTCGTTTTCTGATAGTCTTCATAATAATTTGCATCTAATGAGCAATTGATAAATTCATACTACAAAAGTAATGGCTCTGTTAATTAATAGATTTTTTGAAGTTCAGTGGGAGAGATTTGTAACTAAATGAAATATCAAATATAATGTTTTTATTTATTTGAATGTAAGTCCTAAATACTTTTGGCGCCAAAAATATTTGTATCTTCTTTAAAGTGAGGCAACATGAAATTTCTACGCTTAACAAAAGCTGACATTAGCAAATAAGAAATGTGTGTAAAGCAAATTGAGATTGTGTGACTGCAAAATTCATATGCTCTGCATAGCTGCTTCAAGTACTTGAAATTTTAATTTTAAGATAATCATACAAAATATTACAATTATGAAGTTTTTATAACATATTGAGAGTACAAAGCTCAATTTCTTAAATCTGAAGTTGCAGTTTAGAACAAATTTGGAACTGTATCAGTCAGCATTGTGCAGTTAGCTTTAAGATTTCTTTGTTTTACCACCATCATCATTACTGCCAATTACAACCAGTAGCCATATTACAGCTATGTATGAAAGAATATATTTGTTTGCATTTCCTTTCAATTGATGAAATTCACAGCCTCTACAACATATTATGTGAGGGGACATAAACTTGCACATGCATTGCTGTACCATGGGTATTTTATGTCTTTTTATCTAATTGTGGCTGTTAATATCTTAGCTAATACCCTGATGCACACCGTTTTAGCTTCCAAAGATAACTCTTATTGCTGAACTCACTTTTTAATTATTCATTGTATTAATTGTGCTTCAGTTTCTCAGAAATTTATTGATTGAGGTCAAAGTGCACCTCGGCTACCGTTAATCCCAAAGCAGCAATTTACAACACACTTACTGTTTTTGAAGTCGAATGTGCTGATCGAATGATGGTTGAGGCTGTTTTATTGATGTTCAAGAGTGCCTATTTTTACATCATATGAGGTGCATGTGGGGTTTAATGCTTATGGCCATTGATAATGAAATTCATGTAAAATAAAGGAAATGAACCCTTGTTGCATGTATCAGTTTAGTGAAAAGTATTTATTGAGTGGGATTGTAAAATAATTAGAGGAATCTATGAAGAAATTATAGATGGATGTAAATCAGACGGCTATCAGGATTTAGTGTGTGAGGACATGGAGGGATTAAATTTGAATAAACAGTGGGCAAAGAGGAAAAGAATCACCCAGTTGAATGAGTTAAAGGTGAAAGTGCTTCCATGATTTTGACCAGGAAGTTAAGAGAGGAGGAAGGTGTGAGTGAGTCATTAGGATCTACCGTATATTCATCAAAATTCCATGCATTGTTGGGAAGCTTTTGTTCTGATTGGACCGCTTCTCCGTGGCAGCAACACCAACCTGTCATACAGTTAAGTAGTGGTCCCCCTCTCCCTGAAACCAAAACCCTTCTACCGTTTGCAGCAAATTTGCCATCATTGCTCTCTGGTGCCCCTCTACTCCAAAAGGCTCTCTCTCTCTCATTGGTAGCATTCCTTCCCATCCAGATTGATGGACTCTGCACAATGCAATGTGCCTTTTAAAACATTCAGTCATACTATTGGCAAACATTACAGACTTATTTATCATTGTGCTTCGATTTGAATCCATCAGTCTAGACAGACATTGCTGCCGTAACATTCCTCTTCTTCCATCCTTATCCATCAATTTGCATTTGTGTCCACAGCAATGAGGAGGTGAAAGAGATAAGCATGATGTCCTGTTTTTTCTCCATTTAAGTCCTGTGTATAAGTCCATCTGCAAAACTTATTTCTGGCACTCACTTGTAAATAATTTTGGGCATTGTTCTGCATCCTAGTCTTGTTTCTTTTTCACAAAAGGAATTATAAAAGCATTCAGATGTTTTTAGTTTTAATAATTGAAGCTTTTTTGTTGAATACATTAATATATCTCTCATCTACAATGTGGTTTTTGAAAATATCCAAGCAAAATATTTGGCAGTATTTATTGTGTGTCGTGTTTGTCTGAGTGGATTTTTGTACATCTCAGTTTTACTTTACTTTTTTAATTGATTCGTTTGTAATTTGTAATTTCTGGTGACACTGCTAAGTATGTTTGTATGTTTGAATCTAATTATGAATGTGCTCCACTCGTTTATTATTTTCTGTCTTTAGTTGTGCTCTTTGGGCGTGAAGGGCACAAAGCTTCTTTGTAGCTTCTTCCCTCTGTAGAGTGTCTTGCGGGAAGCGTTTTGTCCAAGGCCTGAGCAGTGCCTCTTGCCTGGAGGCTGTCATGTGGTGCTCTCTTGAGGTAGTCACTGCCTGTGCGTTCAAACAATCACAAACTTGCCACACAAAATACCTTTTTATATACCCAGTTCAGCTCATTTGAAACCCTTCATTCCATTGTTAAAATTTTTTGACATCTTTTTCCTTTTTACAATGACATTTGTATTGGTCAGTTGATGTCTTCAATGCTTGGCTATATTTCCCCAGATCATTTCCGAATTGGTTATTTTGTTTGAGCTTTTTTGCATTCGGTACACAGGATTTAAATGTTAATGTGGTTGTGACTTTCTTTTTTGATGCAACGTTTTATGAAAGTTGGGTCATTTTCATAATCCACAAATTTTATTTCCGTCATTTTTTAAATTGGCAGTTACCCCTGGCTTCATTGCAACACTTCTTTGTCCATCTCGAAGTTTTTAGGTCAGTTCATTGCTCTGTTATGAAAGCAAATGTTATGATTCTTTTGGTGAGAAATACTTTAATTAGGGCTTGACAAATATTCTGTGCCTGGTCTTACCAGGTCCAGTTGCTTTAATTTTCTGAGACTAAAACATTGATTGTTCTAAAATTACTTGCTTTATCATTTTGTTAAAATTTAAATTTTTCTCTGAGTCAAATAATTAATTACCAGAGGGTCTCACCTAATCTAATCTTTAGGGTAGTCTTTGAAAGTGTCGTTTGTGCTGTCATTTTTAGTTTCGTGAATACTTTTTTGGTCTAGTTTTCGTTTTAATGCATATCATTGAGAATTATTGATTTTACATAATCCAAAGCGTAAATGTGAAGTTAAAAATCATAAATTCTCATGATTAAGATATCATAGTTAGGGGTTATGTTTTTTTTAATCTTTCATAAAATTTCATCTCACTAGTGAAAATTTTATTTGAAACTGTATAAGTTTTCATTACAATATTTTATAGCCTTCAAGAGAAACATATTAAAGATATTGAAGCTATGAATCTTCCTTTATGAAGCACCACTGAGTTATGAGACAGGCAAACATTACATTTATTGACATATTGTTGCTTACATACTTCACTGAGTTGGCACCAAAAAATAACTAAAACTAATAACATAGACTAAGAATTATTAGGGAACAGTAAAACCAATTGATTTTATCTGAGACATTTTGATTCACTTCCTTGCATAATTAGTGTTTGTGTACTTCACCAAGTGCTTGTGTTTAATCTCTCGCCTGCCAGATGATCAATTTTCGTGTCGAGTGAAATATTCATTTCATCACCATCATGAATCTTACTCTTTGTCAGTCCTTACCCTAGCCCTCTTTAAAAAATACAAAACACTTTGCCTTTCTTTCTCTATTCTCTCTTTTAGCCTGCTTTGAATATTGCCTATGTACCTTTATTAATTGATTGAATAATACCACAGCTGAAGCCATGTATATCCTATACATACATATATATATATAAATATATAAATATCTATAATTATGTATACTTTTGTTGCCATATATTGCAAGGGGGAATGGCACGTGGTGCATTAGCAGCAGTTAGCTTGGTCCAATCCGTTTCTCTTCCGAAGGAAATGGATCCGAGCATCACTGTAATGTAGTGGCCATTGTAGTATGTTGATGTGTGAAGTGTTGTTATTTTAATAATTCTAAAATATAATATGGGAAAGCTTTAATTCTTTCGCTTTGGCACCTCATATAAAAATCTATGGTAATTTGACCCTTGCAAGATTTTGAAAAATTGTTTTCCAAGTTTGGAGTGTTCATTGTTTAATTTAGTGCTGCATCATTTTGCCATTTAATATTACTAGTTAATATTACTTTTATTTATTTTTATTTTTACTTCTGGATATAAGTTCCTTGAAATGTTTTTACCTGTTTGTCTTTTATGAAGATATAAGAAACCTGTTAACAGTGCACATTCAATACAACTATAATAGTGAATAGGTGACGGTACTTGAAGTAGATGTCAAGTATCCAATAGTTATGTCTAATCAAAACTCCTTGGTTAGTTTCATTAACTGATTTTTGTCATGCAAGTATTTTACCTTGATCAATATATATACATATATTTAGTACTCCAGTGGCCATGAAATGCATACTACCTTCCTGCTTATGCAAAGCAACTTGATGTGAAATGCTTTTTGTATGACCATGACCAACAGATGTGACCATTGTATATCTATTTTGTAATGCTGCCAAGTGTCACGCCCACTCGAGATACCTCTTATTTCACCCAACAAAAATGCCCTCATCCCCTTTGATCCTGTTCCTTTGAACCCATCCATAACTGATATCCTCCCTCTGTATGTCGTTTGTTCTTCTCTGCATGCAGGGGTTCGGTTTTGTAACGTTCGCAAGTAGTGGTGATGCGGACCGAGCACGAGAGAGGCTCCACGGCACCGTGGTTGAGGGCAGAAAGATTGAGGTGTGGCCAATGCTGTTTCCAATGTCTTTGTATTTTTTTCATTTAATGCGTGTTTGTGTGAAACCTTTTTTTCTTGTGGTGTGGTTGTTGCGTGGAGGGTGGGTGGGTGAGTGGGGGTTGAACCCCTGCCCCCTTCCTCCCCTCATTCCTTTTCCTATCCCCATACCTTACCCGAGGTGCCTCCCTCTCTAATTGAGTAACCAGTTTAAATGTCCAAAGTAAGTTCTTGGGCATGAAGAGTCCTAACCAACACTCAAACAAACCCACCTTGCCCGCTAACCCTGATCACTCATACTATTGTTGGCAAACACGTCTTGTTGAAAAGACAATTTCTCTACAATGTCTGTTACATTTCAACATAAGTGTCTGTCCAGAAGGAAAGGCTTTTCTAAAAATCAAGTTGAAGTTAAAAGTTGCGTTTGGATTGGAAGTTTTTAGATCTCTAAATTCAATGAGAAGTAAGAGTAGCTTTATTGAGATTCTTTTCATGGTCTGGGAATATGTTGCAATGTAAGATAAGTCTTTCTCAGGTCAGTAGGCTCATAAATTTTCAAAAGTTATCTTTGCTGTCCCATGTCGATAATAGATTATTACTTTAAAATTTTTGCCTGTTTCTTTAACCCTTTTATTTTATTTGAAATAATACAAATATTATGTGGAATCATAACTATATATTTAACTCTCTCTTTGACTCAATATTCAGCATTTGTTAATTTTAGGTTGCCCATACCTTCTTTGGTTCAATTAAAAATTTTGAAAATTAAATTTTTAGCTCAGTGAATAGTTATATTTTTAATCCAAGTACAAATTTCCTCAAGATTCTAGCATATTTTATGTCTTAAAAACTTTTTGCTTTTTTGTAAATTTTTGTGGGGGTCTTCATTTAGTGATTGCCATTCACTGATTTGAATGAATTCTATTGTTTATCCATTTTTTTTCCTGTTAAGTTAGAAGTGATAAATAATAAAGAAAAATTTTGTTCTAATTCACCACTTTGTGGTGGATTGGAACAAAGTTTTTCTTTTTCAATTATTAAAATGAACTTCCACAAAGTTGAGGCTGAAACTATGGAGTGATAAATGATATTTTTGTGTCAATGAAGGAATCTAATCTTGTTAGTAAAATTAATAATAGGGTAAATATTGGGTGTCTTTTCTCTGGACAGAATTTATGTATCATTTTTCGTATTTCTTCGTCCTCTGCTCCACCTAAACAGTCCTCCTGCCCTCTTACGTACGTAGATTAATTAAGCTGGTGTGCCTTGAGAATGACATGGGTTTTGTTTGATGACATGAGGCCCTGTAAGCCATTGTCCACTGCCTGCAGTTTGAAACCCATTACCACAAGCAAGCAAATTATACATTTGTAAGAAGTAAGGACTATGTACTGCTTTTATTGACACTCCTTAATGTATTAATGTGGGGCAACTTGAGGTAATGCATAATGCAGTAAATTAATTTAGTCACAATGTGAACTTATTTGTAATTTTCATTCATTATGTTTCTATACATTTTTGTGTATGTATTGAATGTTATTGTAAACAGTTCTTTTGATTACACTTTGTTAATGTGAAAAAGAACACCTGCTGCCAGTCTTGCTGCCACAGTAACAGTAAGCCTCTCTCGCCAGTAGATGGCTCTTGCTCGTATTATCTTTTTGTCATAATCTTAATTCCAAGTAAGCAAGCTACTCGTTTGTGCCGTTCATAATACATAACTTAAAAATAAATTTCACAAGGTGGTTGGTTGGTTTATGATGCATTTTAATTAATTGACTGATGTGATTGACATTTCTTTTATATTTTAATTTCAATTTAATGCTACTTTTCTTTATTTAATAAGAAAATATTTTTGGGAGAAAGGAGAATATGATATAGCTTGCATTTGTGAGTAGTGGAACGATATTTCTCTTTATTTTCATTAAATCTTTTATTAAAATAATTTTGGAATGCCTCACAATTAATTGATATTCCTACTTAATACTACTTATAGTTATTAATTTTTTTTACACTGCTTGTCTATGAAGGCCTAATAGTCCTACCTCATATCCTGCCATTCACACCTAAATCCTTGGTGCAGCAAATTACTTTCCTCTTAACCTTTGCTGTGCTATTTGCCCTAGCCACCACATCCTATTTCAAGTACATGTCTTTCAAAAGGGGGTCCAGATTTTTCCAAGATTTTTCTCACAGTGACACCTATTTACTCTGCATAGGGCTGCCCAATAAGAAGTACTGGGCAGTTCATTGTGTTTTGTCTTCTTTCTTCATCCCTTGCCTACCATTTTCTTCAGTCACAACCTTTACTTTTTCCCTTGGCTAGATTTTTATTGGTCATCATCATTTCCTTACAAATTATTACCTTGAATCCATACATGTGTACTCACTCCACCTTGATCTCATCCAAACCATAACCTACCCTGTTCTTTCATCAGTGCTACAGATGTTGCATAATTTGGTCACCTATGTCCTACTTAATGTTGCACGGTGATCGTGTAAGCTTCCTGTCTGGCGGATAGGAAGCCTGTAGAAAATATGATTGCATCCAAGCTTTCTTTGTTGCTTTTCAGTGATTGTTTGCCCGTGAAAGAAAGTTGATGAATGGCATGACAATTTCAGTAAATTAAAACAAATCTCTTCTGCTGTTTTGTGTCCTCACCACCTACACCCACCCATCACTGTGCAGCAGGTATCTTTTATGTAACTTTCAGATACAACTTGATCCTTTCTGTAGCACTGATGTAAATTCTTTTCTCCTCCCCTTTTCATTTCATCCAACGTAACCATGTTATTCAGAATGTAGTGAAGTGTTTCTCCCAATTTGATTAATCAGTTTCCTTGTGTGATCTAAACTCAATTTTTAAATAGAAAAATGGGATTTTCATTCTTTGTGTGGATATGTCCCATTATGTGGTTATCGGAATAATGAAAACTTTTTGGTGGTCTTAATCTTAATTGCAGGTAAGCAATCTAAATTAGATAACCCACTCAAAAGTATCCATTATTCCCCCATTATCTGCAGTGAAATTTGTCTTTTGCCATTAGATTCAAAGAAGCCTTGCACCATATAAGGAATATTGTGAAAGGCTGTCATCCCTCTGAAATTTTACCATATGTGATTACTAGAAAGAATATTTCTAGCAATATTAGTATGGTTCAAGGTGAATTTCCTGCATTTTTGCACCTCACTATCATCGTATCCTTAGCAAAAGTTTGCCCTTATTTGTATCTATTAACTCTTCCCTTTATTTATTAATGTTACTGTATACACTTTTCATGTATATGTTGTTGTCTATATAGTTTTAAGATTAATATAAGAATAATACTAAGATGTATATAGACTTAAATGGTTACCTGTCAGTATTAAGTACAGTTTAATGATAGAGGGCCTAATTACATTCTCGCATGGTACGAGTATGTCTCAGAAAGGGTAAAAAAAGCAAATTTTATAGTTGAATGAGTAAAAGTGCGTTTTTCTTATTGTTGACGACTATGATTTTGAGTAACGCTGGGGCCCCTCTACCTCTTCTCCAGATGAAAGTGGTTAAAGCCCCAGGGTAAAGTACGAGGGGACACATTCAGGTAAGGATGGGCTGAGAGGAAGAAGAATCTTCTCTACTTAAGGGTGGGTGGTTGGGGGAGGAAGTGTGGCAGAGGCTGTCACCTGAAAGGGAGGGTTGAAGGGGTGTGGGGATTGGAGGGAAAAGAGGCTGCTGGATGATTAATTGAAATGAGCAGATGGGTGGGGTCAGGAATTTAAGTGTCAGCGTGAGGAAAATCATTCCATGGCTGTTAGTTCTTCCTTTTCTTTCATTCAATTCCATTCATTAGTCTCAGTTGTAGTCATGCATAACTGTGCCAACACTATTTTTGAGTGCTCAATAAAATGGGAAATAATTAGTTTTAGGCTTGAAAAGTTTTTTCCGTCTATTTCAAAGTGTTGTAACTAAATTTTATTAGTTATGTTATTTTTCCATATGAATATTAATTTCAGTTTTATCATTACTGGATCAATTTTTGAATAGTGTTTGATGACAGGAATAGGTGTGGATTAAATATTTACCTGTTCCAAAGAAAATATTTTGTTTTATTATTGTTTCAATAAAGTTAATTTAAATTGACGGCTGCTATTTCCTGCAGAAAGAAATTTTACTTTTTTTATGTTAGTCCTTAATTTCATCATCATTAATAAAAACCATTCTGCACCTATTCCCTGGATATGGATGTATTTATTATGTGAAAGCTTTGTATTAGCTTCCAAGATAATGGCTGAAGTCTTTTTAAACAGTTAGGGAAGGAATTAATACTAAGCATAATTATGAGAAAAGATAATAATTACCGTGAAATTTCATTTTTTACTCTCTAAGGATTTTTTTCAAAAATATACCTGAATGAAGTTTAAATTAGGAGTACACTTGCGATGCTTTCGTTTCATTTTTTGAGCTGCATTTAAGTTTCTGATCCTTCTCATTGCCCAGGGAGGGTTGGAAGGGGGGGAGGGAAGAGGGTTGGGGTGGGTTGGGATTTATATGCATGGGGTGTGGCATGCACGCAGCAGGGGTGGGTGGGGTGACTGGGAGGAGGTGAAGCAATTGCCTCTACAGCAGTGCCTTTTTGTTTATCTCGTGCAACATTGGATTATTCAAATAAAATTGTGAAATATTGCTTACTTTTTTCCTGAGTATTTCATTCGAGCCTTCATTCTCATATTTCCCTGTGTATTTAATATGACGTTCTTGTTGTTAGTTTTCAAAAAAATATTGTCAATTTTTGAGAGTGCTTTTGATGGATTAATCTCTAAATTGTACTATACTAACATAATGCACATGACCGCGTTTTTCCACTCTTGTGTAAATTTATCAGAAAAAGCTTTTTGGCTGTCTTAAAAAATTTATATAAGATTAAGAGTTGAAAGAATATACATCTTTGAATCTTTGACGAGTTATTCTGTCTAATTTTAGGCAGAAGCATTCTATAGCCAAATGAACTAAGTAAATAATAAGAATACACTTGATAGAATAAATATAAATGAATCGGAGTGCATTCTCACTCAATGATCCTTTTGCATTGATACTTGATTTAATTTTCCATTGTTCATTGCTGATTAGGAAAGGAATATTCAACTTATTCTGTATGTTTCCTGTCCTGGTATATGAAATAGGAATATTGAAATATCATACGGTGACATTTTTGGTGGAAGATTAGCAATGGGAAGTAACACGATGTTGATGCCATGGAATTTATGTATTCTCTGAATCTTTGGTTCTAAAGTGATGGAAATGCAAAGTGTCATTTAAATGCAATCTAGAATTTCTGCAGTTGGCATTTGAATTTATTAAACTTTCCTATTAAACTTGGTATGGCTTAGTGGCGTGATTCGGTAATGTAGTTTAGTTACATTATGTGGGCTATCATGAGTAATCTGAAAGGCATTGACTGAACTTGAGGTATTTGTCTCTCCTTTTCTCCGAGTCCCACTGCGACGGCATGGCAAGAATGTCGAGGGCCTCAACCACAAGTCCCTGTACCTCTCCCATCATTATAGTATGTACGCAATTGCTCGTGTGCCTGCGTTGGTTCCTCGAGGCAATCTTTCGGCCCATAAAGCGTGGGGGCCCCTTTTCTTTTCCTCCACGCAACGTGAGAGGGAGAGCATGCGTCTCTGTGTGTGTGTGTGTGGCTCCTCTTCTCGCATTCTAAGTTAATATGCGTTGCGCGTCCACAAACCACTTATTTATTCTCTTCCTGTTTTCACCTCCTCACTCAATTCATTGATATCTTGCATTTTGGAGGATGTGTTGTGGTCATCCCATGTCCATTAAAGGTTTTGAAAGTATATGGCACGCCCTTGGAAAGTGTAGTGCACCTCCTGTTTTAAAGTAGAGGCATCTCTGAAAGGGCAAGACATTAATCAAATATTATATAATCAGTGATTTGGTGGCCTAGTTTTTTTTTTTTTACCTTTTTGCATCCGGGGAGTGCAGTTATACCTTTCCAGAATCCTTCCCTGTCTCATAGCTTCATTTGGTGAAAAATCCATTGCTAATGTTGTAATTGCAAGTTAGTTATGTGTGCCAAGAGGATATTAGTTGCATATTGTCCAATTTTGTCAGAGGTTTGTAGAGGCTTAGGGATATGAAGCTGTAACCATCCTGGGTTCAACTGCATATCCAACATCCTCTAGCCAAATCCCTTCTTCTTTTCTTTCTCATCGTCCAATAACTGTAACTTGCGATTGCATTTTTACAAGGCATGATTTGCTGGCTCATTTAATATGTATATCATATATATATAAATATATGACATTTATGATATTATATATTTTTTTTATTTCCAAAGGCCACCCAAAAGATTGTAGTGCACCATCTTGACAACTGCTTTATATCATTGAGTATATTCCAACTAGAGTATGAATATTAGCACACTCTCATTCATATGTTTATTACCACTGTTATTTTTTGCTGTGGAATGCCTCTCCGATTGATGCCTCGAGGCCAACAAAATGCATGCGCTGAGTAATCGCCAGGTGGTGTATGAGGGTTCCTCTTGGGAAAGTTTGGGCTTTAGTTTTTAAGTGTTATTGTCTCCAGGCTCTTTGTAGGGAAATTATTCAATATCAGGAAATCAAGCTAAGCATTTGGAGAAACTATCGAAAGTTTATCAATGTTTTTGAAATAATTTATGTTATAGCCTCTGAAGAAGTCCTGATGATTTTCCTTGTTCATTCTCTAAGATTCACCTCAAAACTTGAACATGAATATGAAATTTGAAAGAATGAGCAAATCTCACATTGAGAGAATTGGTGTTTTTCCAATACCTTATATATATATATATATATATTACCTATTTAATATGCATCACTTTGTATAAATTTAATGTGATTAGGTAGAGAGGGAACTGGAGGACTACCAATATCTCTTTAAGTACCATTTTTTGTGTTTGCATTGCCCAGTTTCCAAAGTGGCACCCACTTTAATGAGCCCACTTTTCTCAGGGGAATGTTCATGACTACAATGTCCATTTTAAAACTTATTATTATATTATTATTTATTAATATATTAATTTGGATATGGGTGCTGGAACTCTATATGGGCTACTATCTTCTAGTTACTTTGTGTATGAAATTTTATTACTCATTGGTGTGATCTTGGCATGTCAGAGAAGGTTAAAAGCTAAATTGTCACAAGGAAATTGAGCATAATCTTCACTAAACAGTAGGAAAAAAATGTACATCTTTTATCTTTATTAATTTGCAATTGTCAAAGTTCATTTTTGTGTGCTAGACTGCATGGGATTTATTCTCACGTTGCAAGCAAGAAACTAAATTTGTATATGAACACTGAAATGTTGGGAGCTGAATTTTTTAATGTGATTGATAAGATTTAAGTAGGTGTTAGCCTCAGAAAATGTTTTGTTTTTGATTTTTTACATACAGTGCTCTTGATATAATAACCCTGATGAAATTGCATATGATCTTATTCATAGATTTAAGTTTTTTCTATTATGTGTTGTTTTTATAAAGTACGTATAGTTTGAGAACCTTTCATTGTTGTGTGGTGTAGCTTATAGCCCTCTCTGGCAAGCTTGTTCATGATATCTGGTGCTTGTGAGTGATGTCTGAGAATGCCATTGCAAAAGTAATGTAATGGATGAGTGAGCCTATTGCAATAAGCACTCGAGCAACAATAATTTTTTTTCATATTTCATTTACCTTGCATTAATTTTGCCAAGCAGTATTTCTGCACCTATTTGTATTTGAAATGCATTCATATGTAGCATCTTAACCACTTAAAAAAAGGATTAATAATGCTGTCATGAATTTTTGCACTGGTTTGGTTTTTTTGCATATTAAAAAATTTGAAAGTCATGTTTTTCAAAGTTTTAATTCGGTCAAAAAAGACAATTTTAGGCATACATATTGTGGTCATAAACCAAACCTAAAACAAGCAGTACCTTAAACTAGTATAATCAGATAAATTTAACCTGAACTTAGTATACATTCTTTTACCTTGGAATTAAAAATAATGTACACTGGCATCCAGAAGGCTTCATAAGAAATCCCTTAGATGTTGACCTGATGATTCGTTAAAATTTGTTTGTTTACACTTGATTGGTTGCAGTTTTATAAAGATTGCATTTAATGTTGATTTTTTTCAAAGTTTTGGCAAAGAGCTGTGAAAGAATTATGAAATAACCAGTGTCAAATTACTTGCAAACCAAGTGCATCCTGATAGTCTTAAATTCTGGGAGTAACTATTGCATATAGGCCTCACTCCTCTTGACCCGCGTAGACCCTGGTTGTGGCGCGGCTGTCTTTTGTTCAGTACCATATTCAATCCCACACCCTGGTATGCTTTAATGCGGTGCCCCTCCTCCTTCCCCCTTGCCCACTGGGCCTACTTCATCAACAACATCACCAACTTCATCCGGCTTGGCCAACCTTGTCGCCTGGATTGCTGTCCACTAGGTCAACAATGCAACTGCTCGGGTTCAGACTAAGAAGCCACCAACTGTTCCAAATGGTAAGTGATAAATTAAAACTATATGTATGTATAAGAATAACAATTTAATTGTATTGCTGAATTACACTGGGAGTGCTTAAAAAATTATGACTGTGGGAAAATTTTTATAGATTGTATTTTGATAGATATGAAGAAATAACCTTCATTGTCATGTGCAAGTATAAGTAACTTATTTGGGTACTTCTTAAAAATTAAAGGGAATATAGTGATAGTTGTTACATGTGTTACAATCCTTTATTTTGTCATGTTGCTTAAGAAAACTGAAAGAAAAGACTTTGGAAGAAGAATGTGTTTTGACCTCGTAGCTGCATTATGCACTTAAGCATAAATCTAGAGATCTCGGTTTTTTGCCAGTCAAGGTTTATAATAGTATCTCTTGTGAATCTCTTCAATTACTATTACTTTTTGTTTCCACATTTTAATATAATTTCAAATTATTGTTTAGTGTATTTTAATTTTTTTTTAGTTAACAGGGATTTGTAGGTAGATATTTAGGTATTATGTGAAAATATCTTTGTAGTATGCAAGCCTAACTGTGGAACTTGAATGTTGACTTTGTCAAAAGAAAATGTTGGACAGATCCTTTTCATAAAACTTAGTTCAGCGGTAATGTGGGGATTCGGGTTTTCTTTCATAGTTGTGTGCATTACTCTACTGTCTAATGCAGTGAAATTTCTTCAGTGCACCATTGCCACACAATTATTGGAGTAATCATTTAATTTACCTGTTTTATAAATACAACATAAATAATGTACTTTACATGAGATCAGTTTATTTTATTGTTAGTGCTGTAAAAAGTCATCTTCAGTTATAACTGGCTGGAATGGTGTTTAATTATTGAAACTTTCCAATGCTGGCTATAGTTCAATCAAACATCAGTCTAAGGTATAAAATCTTAGGTTGAAAGGCCCTCCTTGTTGATGCCAGATTTGGTTATATATTCTATAACTCTTCTGTGTGTGTTTCTCCTTATGAGAAATACTTGGTCTCACAGGAAATTAGTACTTGAATCATTGAATCCCTCTGACTAGTGTGTCAATGATTGTAGAAATGCAGAGTCCCCTATTTGGTAGACAGTGAAGTTGGTAGTAAAATTATCAAATGGTGAAAATATGATTTTTTTTAAATTCCATTTAAGGATTTTCTATATTGTTGTCATTTTTGGCAACATAGTCATGCACAACCAGACTAATGCCAAAAGCAGATATCTCATTTCTCTCTCTTTCCCCCAATCATCCCAAGTGAAAATTGCATTGTAATCGTTCTCCTAATCAGAGGATCCCTTTTTTCTGTTAGATACCATAAAGTAGCTTTTTTTTATGGTGAATCCATTCTCAAATTTTCATGTTAAGTTTGACAGTAATTTATATTCCTTCACCTTTTTCATGTTAAGCATTCTCTAGCTATGTATGGTATAGCCATGTATTCTTTTGGCACCAGCACCCTGTTTTATTGCAAGAAATCACAATTACTTAACTATTTTACTTTTGGCAAATACTAAAATCACATAATAGTTTTGGTGCTAAAAATCACCCCATTATTATTGTCATCTAGCTTCATTTGAAAGCATTTTGTGCTTATGGTATGTATTTTGAAGTGAGTGAACTGAATACTTTCATTTTCATTTAGTAAGCTTGGTGTGAACAGCCCAACAGTGACATGTTTATAATCAAGAGCCAAAATGTTAATCAGTTTAACTGCATAATAGTTTTAGCCATTTATCCACACTTTTTTTACCTTTAGTTTTGATGTCAAAGTCACTACTGCAGCTTTGGTAACATGCTGTAATTTTGTTCAAACACTTCTGTTGGTGCTGTTCCTGGAATCTGTTGGGTGTTGCTGGTGGAGTTAACAAATTATATCAATGATGGGGTTTTGATAATTTTTTCCAGTAGATTGAAAGGATGTTTGCTTGCTAAAACACTTCATATTAGTTCAAATTAATGTAACAATTAGTGCAGCAACTAACACCACCAGCTATGTCATTTATTGTGTCATGTAACTGTTGTTGGTTTGCTTCATGTTCATATCATGTTTAATGGGATTGTCACTTTTAAAGCATATTCTTTACTGAGCTTTTTGTGATGACCATGGCCACAAAAATTTTATCAAATGATATTAGTGTAGTGGTTAGTATAAACTCAGATTTAAATGCAGATATGGTAATATACAATTATGTTAATTATTTTAATCTCAAATGTTGGTGTTCTGATAAGTAGTATGCTTAGCCAAAATTGAAATTTGAAAAGACATGGTATTGAAGAATTATTAGCTAAACAGTGATGTGCTCATATATGTATGTATATATTTTTAAGTAAAGTCACATTGATTTTAATGGGAAACATTTCAATAAAGTGACATTGTTTCATGTACCCACCAGATTTAATGAGGTACCAGAAGCAATGTGCTTCTAGATAATTTTCATAATTTCTTTCTCCTCCCTTAGTACACCACGCATTATTCACTGCCAAAATAACTATGATACTGGTAAACTTGATGGTGATCCTCACTTTAATATGAAAATTGAATTTAATTCATTTGGAAAGGTAGGAGTTTTTCTTTGTCATTTTGTCAGAAAATTTCAATTTTATTGTAGTTAGATATGCACTTTAAGTAAATAGTGATGGTGTTGTGTGAGATAAAACAGGTTTTCAAATCTGCATTTAACGTTTCTTGGCTACTCTAGAATATAGTCCTGGATTTTGTTGAGGTGTGTCTTCAAATTGGAGTTTTTCAATGTGAATTACATTGCATTGCATATGTTTATGAGCATAATTTGTGTTTAGCTTGCCATGAGTTTTCATTCATGTTTCTACTTGATCATTTCAATTAATCAGTAGAGTGTTTAGTGAAGTAGGTAGTAGCAGGGTATCTTAATGCAGCTTAATTATCCGCTCTGCTTTTCTCCTTCTCACCTTTCCAAACTCCGTGTTTCATCGGCCCATTCCTATGTTCCAATCATAACCCTTACTTGACTACGCTCCTAACTGCTGCTAGTGTTCCTGACTCGGAATGGCGGTGTGGTCCCGACTTTGGGAGAAGAGTTGTCTTTGCTTCAGGGGCAAGGTGAGATATATGTCTCTGGGGTTTAATGTACAGGGTATCCATCTCTCTCTGAGATATAATTAAAATGCTAGATTTTCACCTACATTGTTTAGTTATTTATCAGATACAATCTCCAGTATTAGTGAAGTTCTTGGAGAAATGGAGTTTTTTTATATTTATATTTTGGTCAATACTAAATTTGTTATTATATAATTACTTGATTTCTGTCAGTTGAACCAATCTTACATAATGACAGTTCCCTTTAGCATCTGCCTTAATCTTTATGGTCCATAAAAAATGACGAATACAAGTGGTCAAGGATTAATTAAGGTACAATAGAATGAACTATTGTTGTGATTTGATGTACATAGGGTATATTTTAGTACATGTGAACATTTTCAGAAAAGTTTGTTTTCCTTAACTAGTGTGTTGAATTTTAATTTTTAAGTTAAAATAAAAGGCTGTTCACAGGTATCAGATTTATTGTTTTAACTCGGTATGATGCATACTTTTCGAAATTACTTTAAAAAAATAACCCTAATAAAATCAAGTTTTGTTTCCTCAAATTTCATGAAAGGGAAATAATGTGCACAATGTATACATTGAGTGCTATTAATGACCTTGTTAAAGTTTTGGTTTGGTAGTTACTTGTGGGTGTACTTTTTTGAAGCTGAATTTTAAAATGACGCAGATAAGAAAGTAATCCGAATCATTTAACAGCACACACCATCTAATACATGGACAGCTAAAAAGTAAGGATGAATTTCCATCAAGATTCAGTATTCTTTCGGAGTAAAACAGTATACGAGGAGTGTTAAAAAATTAACGAGAATTTTACTTTTTCGGACAATAATATTTATTTATTATTATACATTGATGTTGTCACCTTCAAAGTAATCCCCATTGGAGGTTATGCTCTTGTGCCAGCGCTTCTTCCAATCCCCGAAACACTTCTCAAACTCGATCTTTGAGATAGCCTTTAGTTCTTTCAGCGATGCGCTTTTAATGTCATCTACGGCTGTAAACCGACGGTCCTTCAAGGTTCTCTTAATTTTTGGAAATAGTAAAAAGTCACATGGACCATGGATGGATCACATGGTCATATCTGGTGAATATGGAGGCTGGGGCATCGTTACAGTATTGTTTTTGGCCAAAAATTCACAAACAAACAATGAAGTGTGAGCTGATGCATTATTGTGATGCAAAAACCATGAATTGTTTTTCCACAGATCCAGGTATTTTTTTCCGATTGCTTCACGCAAATGCCGTTGAACTTGTAGGTAGTATTTATTATTGACCGTTTGACCTGGCGGCAGGAATTCATGATGCACTATGCCATTAAAATCGAAGAACACAGTGAGCATAACCTTCACGTTTGACTGCACTTGTCGAGCCTTTTTCGGTCTTGGCGAGCCAGAATGCCTCCATCGGGATGATTGAGCCTTAGTTTCAACGTCATATCCATAAACCCATGTTTCCCTCACCTGTTATAATGAGTTTCAGTAATTCTGCATCATCGTTTACTTCATTTAGTGACTCCTTAGCAACTTCCATTCGTCACTATTTTTGTTCAAAATTCAACAATTTTGGAACAAATTTTGCTGCCATGCCTTTCATACCCAAAAAATTAGAAAAAAATGTCATGACATGATCCAGTCGATATGCCAAAATCATTAACGACCTCTCTAATTGTAATTCGGCGATCATTCATAACCATTTCTTTCACTTTTTCCACGTTTTCATCGATCGTTGATGTGTTGGGGCGTCCAGGGCATTCGTCATCTTCAAGGTCTTCTCGGCCTTCTTGGAAATGCTTATACCACTCGAAAACTCTTGATTTACTCATAGCAGACTCACCATAGGCCTTTGTTAACATTTCACACACTTTGTTACACTTTATTTCATTTCTTATGCAAAATTTGATACAAATTCTCTGATCCATTTCTTCTAACAAACGAAAATCGCCGAGCTCATAAAACACGTCTTTCCTTAGTGGCCGTCACAGACAAAGTCCACAATCAAAACAGCTAAAAGTTTTATCATACTTCAGGGGCATGTACACCAACATAATAAAAAAAAAGTTTGACCTATCGGACTCTCCAAGAGCTCGGGAAATGAAAAAATTCTCGTTATGTTTTGAGCACACCTTATATATCACTAATCAAGAACAGCTCTTTGATGCCTATTTCTCCTCACTCCCTCACAATTTTGACAATTTTATTCTTCAAGAAGTAAATAAATGTCCAATGTTTTCTAACTTTTATGTGGATTAATGTGTATCTCTGTCACCTTATGTAAGGCAAATCTTCTGAAAAAAGAAATTAGATGTTATTAATAAGGTTTGAAAAATGTAGGTGAAAATTTGCATTATTCCTTAAATAATATAGAATTCCAGTAACTGAAACCTGATGTCCTCTGTGAATAATTTCTGGAATGGTAATTCACTAGTTAACGTTAATTACTTATATGGTGTCAGGATATTGAAATTTACCTGTAGAAAAATTTACCAGTAAAAGTACCAGTATTTGAGGGAATATATAGTTTGTTTAGTGATGTGAAGTTAAGTTTTGTTATTAACTTAAGCATTATGATTAACCCTTATCAATTTTATTAAGTTCCCCCTTTATTATTTGATGTTGGAGTAAAAGCCCATGTACATGTATACTTTTTTGCAGTTTTTTTGGCACAAGGACCAGTAATACCTTAATGAGACATCATCTGGCAACTTATTGACGTTACTTACCAACATATGGGAAGACAAGAATTGAGTAAAAAGAGACGTTTCAGGCGTGATATGGTGAAATATCATGATCAATTAAAATTGGCAATGTTCCACAAAATAAAATTTTTTATTAAAATGACGGCTTTCGATGTAACTACATTATCATCAGAGAAGATGATGTAGTTACATCAAAACTGGTCATATTAATAAAAAATTTTATTTTGTGGAAAATTGCCAATTTTAATTGAACAAGAATTGAGGTTGAGATCTATTCCAATCCTCTCCTCCCTATATGATGGAATGTAAACTTAAAAGAGATCCTGTTAATGTCTTATTAAGGGTAATTGACCAAACTGGAAGCTAAAAATTACTGGAAATGTATAAAGGATGTGACTAATAGGATACCACTTTTTTGACCAAGATATGCTTCAACAATAGTTCTAGTTTGTGTGTAGAATATTTTCGTTAAGGAGAATTGAGAAAAAAATGAATGATAATGCATGTACTGTCTTAGTGGAACAATAAGGAATTATTAAAGGTTACTTTTGGAAGGAATAATGCAAAAACTTATGTTTATTGCTAGAATTAATGGCTTTTATGGGAACTGAATTACAAGATTATTAACTGCTTCATTTTATTGTTGATAGTTTTTCAAAATAAATTAAGTTTGAGCTATTGAGTTTCATCTTACTGAAAGTTGCACTGAAGTTATTTTTTTAAGTCTGGTATTTTTTTATCTCTCCATTGCTAATATATGGTAATGATTGTTGAGATTTCAACTGGTAGGTGATCCACATATACAGTCCTCAATAAATTAATTTCAGGAAATCAGTTGGTTACATTTGTTACTCACTGTGTGCAATGACATAAAAGTGGCATGTTGTGCTATTAAGCATGATGTGAAATTAAACTCTTTGAAATGTGTGCCCATTTTCTTGACTGTTTCACCTAGACTTGATGATTAACTTGCAATTTTCTTTAGATTCTGAAGTTTTTTTGACATTTGCACAAGCACAAACATTCTTATGGCTGTTTTAGTGATGCATGCTAAAGGTCACATTGGTTTGGTCCAATCACCTTGGTTTGGAATGCGGTACAGTGGTATTTGCTGAATACTTTTTCAGAAAAATTAAGTAATCTTGGAAAAAATATATATTTTATATGAGGGCTGTGTGATATATTGTTATTAATGATTTTGGAGTAAATCAGTCAAAATTTAACAAATTGAATCACGTGCTGTTAGAAATTTAATCAACTGAAATGAATTGGCATATACATGAACATGCTTGCATGCCAAATTTTTGAGGTAGAAAACTCTTGTAACTATTCAAATGTTTGTGCAGAATATCAGTGCACAAATATTTATGAAATTCAAAATGCAAATTTCAAAGAGGATTACTGTATGATATGAAATGATCGTTTGTTATAGTTTATATATTATGCATACTACCTTGATCAAAAAGTCCCGGAATTTATTCAGAAAATTAAAAATACAACTTTATTCATCTAAATCTATATTGTCCCCTTCAAAGTAATCCCCATCGACTGCAACACACTTATGCCAGCGCTTGATCCAATCCTCGAAACATTTTTTATATTCGGTTTTCGGTATGTCCATCAGTGCTTCCTGCGATTTTTCCATTACTTCCTCTCGGCTGCTAAAACGCGTTCCCCGTAATGGTTTTTTAACTCGATTGAACAGAAAGAAGTCACAGGGAGCCAAATCAGGTGAATTCGGTGGCTGTTGGATGGTATTTGTTGCATTTTTCGTCAAAAAATTACGAATAATGATAGCACTGTGCGACGGTCTCTGGTCTCTTTCGGTGAATTGCTTCACGCAAACGTCTCATAACGCCCAAATAATACTCTTTGTTTACTGTCTGGCCTTCTGGCAAAAATTCATGATGCACTACACCGTTGTAATCCATGAAAACCGTCAGCATTGCCTTCTTTTTTGACTGAAAACGACGTGGTTTTTTTGGTCTCGGCTCATTTGGTGAACGCCATTCACTTGCCTGATGTCTGGATTGCGTGTCGTACTCATAAACCCACGTCTCGTCTCCAGTAATGATCCTTTTGATGAATGTGGGATCGGATTCAGCCTCGCAAATCATGTCTTTTGCGACGTCAACAGGGTCTATTTTTTGCATGAAATTGAGGTCTTTTGGCACCAACTTTGCTGCTACATGACGGAAACCCAAATCATTAACCACAATGTCTTGGGCGGATCCATAGGCAATGTTCAAGTCCTCCGCTATTTCTCTGATGGTTAATTTGCGGTTATTGACCAACATTTCTTTTACTTTATCAATTTTTTCACCGACTTTCGATGTCGATGGTCTGCCACTGCGTTCATCATCTTCGATTGACTCACGACCACTTCTGAACCGCTCGTGCCACTGGTAAACGACCGTTTTTTTTTTAGAGAATCGTTGCCGAAACACTTTTCCAACATTTCCAACGTCCGTGCGCCACTAAATCCGTTTTTTACGCAAAATTTAATACAAGTTCGTTGTTGCAAATTTAAATCCATTGTAAAAAATCAATTGTAAAAAATAGCCAACACACACAGAGATAGATGTACTCTTGGCTACGTAACTTTTGCAAATGTCAAGTTATGACACTAAGATTTAAAGGGAATAGCAACAACAGATGTACCAATTTAACAAAAAAAAACAGAACTCAAATCGGAACGATGGGAGCGCCACACGGTGGTTATTCCGGGAACTTTTTGATCAAGGTAGTATTTCTTGGACCATTATATGTGCTTTGGTATTAAATGTGGGATATTGTTTGTCGAGTTGTTCTTGAAATGCTATAGTAATTTTAAAATATTTGTCCTTTCTTATGTTGTGAGGGTTGGGTGAATTGCAATTCATAAATAGGATATTTATTTTTTCCTAAAAGACGTGTGTATGTGATTTTTTAATTTTTTTAGTGGTCAGACTAGTTAACTTTTACTCCAGTATTTTTTCTATCAAGCTTTCCATTTCTGCTTTCTGTTTATGGCGGGACATGTTTTTTCTTTCGTTTTTATAATAGATTCATTTGATGTCATATTTTAGGAAATTTCATTTGTTTATTTTGGAGTGTTTCCAAACGGGAAACCTCACATTCCATCATCGTAGAGATCCCTTGTAAATAGGTGTCCAATGTTAATACACGCGTGCATGATGTACGCCTTTTCCGAATTCCAATTTGGTCTCAAAAAACCGTACTGAACCAGAAAGTTAATTTACAGGTTAATGCCACATGCACTTTGCTCAAGCCGGATGGGATGTATTAATTATAATTTTAATAGATATGTTGTAATGAAGCACATAATACAAGTAGATGGGAATTGATGTAGACAAAGCCATTTTATTACATAAATTTCATTTATTCAGTAAACTCTTTCGTTGTACTACCTTGATCAAAAAGTTCCCGGAATAACCACCGTGTGGCGCTCCCATCGTTCCGATTTGAGTTCTGTTTTTTTTTGTTAAATTGGTACATCTGTTGTTGATATTCCCTTTAAATCTTAGTGTCATAACTTGACATTTGCAAAAGTTACGTAGCCAAGAGTACATCTATCTCTGTGTGTGTTGGCGATTTTTTACAATTGCAGAAATGGATTTAAATTTGCAACAACGAACTTGTATTAAATTTTGCGTAAAAAACGGATTTAGTGGCGCACGGACGTTGGAAATGTTGGAATAGTGTTTCGGCAACGATTATCTAAAAAAAACGGTCGTTTACCAGTGGCACGAGCGGTTCAGAAGTGGTCGTGAGTCAATCGAAGATGATGAACACAGTGGCAGACCATCGACATCGAAAGTCGGTGAAAAAATTGATAAAGTAAAAGAAATGTTGGTCAATAACCGCAAATTAACCATCAGAGAAATAGCAGAGGACTTGAACATTGCCTGTGGATCCGCCCAAGACATTGTGGTTAATGATTTGGGTTTCCGTCGTGTAGCAGCAAAGTTGGTGCCAAAAGACCTCAATTTCATGCAAAAAAGAGACCGTGTTGACGTCGCAAAAGACATGATTTGCGAGGCTGAATCTGATCCCACATTCATCAAAAGGATCATTACTGGAGATGAGACGTGGGTTTATGAGTGCGACACGCAATCCAGACATCAGGCAAGTGAATGGCGTTCACCAAATGAGCCGAGACCAAAAAAACCACGTCGTTTTCAGTCAAAAAAGAAGGCAATGCTGACGGTTTTCATGGATTACAACGGTGTAGTGCATCATGAATTTTTGCCAGAAGGCCAGACAGTAAACAAAGAGTATTATTTGGGCGTTATGAGACGTTTGCGTGAAGCAATTCGCCGAAAGAGACCAGAAATCGTCGCACAGTGCGTCGAGACCGTCGCACAGTGCTATCATTATTCGTAATTTTTTGACAAAAAATGCAACAAATACCATCCAACAGCCACCGAATTCACCTGATTTGGCTCCCTGTGACTTCTTTCTGTTCAATCGAGTTAAAAAACCATTACGGGGAACGCGTTTTAGCAGCTGAGAGGAAGTAATGGAAAAATCGCAGGAAGCACTGATGGACATACCGAAAACCGAATATAAAAAATGTTTCGAGGATTGGATCAAGCGCTGGCATAAGTGTGTTGCAGTCGATGGGGATTACTTTGAAGGGGACAATATAGATTTAGATGAATAAACTTGTATTTTTAATTTTCTGAATGAATTCCGGGAACTTTTTGATCAAGGTAGTATGCTGCTTGTAATGGAAACAATTTTTGAAGTCTGAAAACATTTGTGGATGCTTTTGTTATTGATCTATGGGAAGTTATATTGCATTGCATTCTGGTTTGTTTATGCCAAACAAACCAGTTTACAGAATGATTTTTGTACTTCACTTGCTACACTACTTGTACTTCACTTTTGTGCTACAGCCTTTTGTACTTCACTTATATATGCCTTAAATTTAGAAGTGCCAGGGGTTTTTTCATTTAAATGTCCTACTTAGTGAAGTGAGCAAACTTTTTAGTACTGTCTTAAAAAATGGCCTAAGGATTTTGATGAAATAGGTTGAATCGTCTGTTTTTTATTTGTGAAAGCAAATTAGCCAGGACTACCTCAGGAAGACTTGGGAAAACTAATGAATTGTTATAATTCACAAAAATGTTACTTTTTCTTATTGGTAAATTGTTTTAGGAATTTATTGTTGGGTCTCTGCTTAGTAGTTGAATGTTTTGTTTCATATTCAGAAAAAGATAAAATTTTGTTTTCAAAGGTCCTTACCCTAATGCAGGTATCATTTGTTTTGATATTGATTCTTAATTTTTCTGATTCATCTTTCTTATTATGAAGCAATACTCAACCTTCCTGGCACTTTTTGTGGACATATTCAAGCTTGAAGAGAAGTTCCATGAAGTTTTGAATGATTATTATAATATTTTTTTCAATTTGATTAGTACCTTGATACAAAGCCTGCATCCTGAATGGGCCTATCAGTAAACCCATCAGTATTTAAATGCCTTAAGTTTGGATATTTCAAATATTTTTACCTTTGGAGGTGCTGTTTAAATTTCCTCACTATGGTGTGTGCTAATCCAATGGGGTTATTGAAGTTACCCGATGCCTTTTGTTGTTCATTTTAAATGCAGAAGTAGGGAATTTTTTGAATGAAATGATCCACTTGACATTAGATGGATCATCATTGGATAATGTAAATATTCCATGGCAACATTTATTCAACTCCGCTATTCTTTTTGTTGGTTTCCGCTTACTCTGCATAGGATTTTCCCTGATTGGGATGTATACTAAAGGTCACATTAATGGAAAAGAATGCAGAAAAAGAAATGGTATCCAGACAGGGTAATTGTAAGAAAGTTAAAAAAGAAAAAGTGAGAATTCATTTTGGAAAGGTGAAAAAGCTGCTGTATTTTATTACTTGTTAGATGCCTGGCTATTTTAGTGAAAAAATGTAAGAAAAGGAATTTTTAGCTCCAGCATGTTGAAAGAAGTTAGCCATATTTTATAAACACAGGAAGTTTTGTGTTGTACTGCTATTGGCATTGTGATGGCTGTTGCTAGGATACTAAGAATGAATAAATAGTGAGCGTGCGTTACATTTTTTGTGTTAAAACATGGTGTATTCTTTCTAAGAAAACTCAAGAACTTTATCAAACTCAACACAGCACACATTTAGGAAATAGTTAATCACTTGGCAATGGAAGCAAGACTTGGAAATTCAGGGTTCCCCCACAATGTTTTGCTGTATTGGTTGTTAATTCTCAAGATGACACATTTTGGACTCATTGCAGTCTGCTGGTCAGAAGATGGAAGCTGCAATCCTTCCAAAACATTATGTTATGAATGAAGAACCAACTCTGCAAAAGTATCCAATGAAAAATAACCAAAACTTTATGATCTGAGAACTGACAAGAATAAGACCAACTAAATTTAAAAATGATTGCATTTTTTTTAGGGAAAGGTGTCATTCTAATTTAAATCAACTCTTAGTACAGCGTTGCTTTTTAAATGGAAAGTTTCAATTTAATATTGGGTTTTGTTGACTTATATTTCATTTAAAAACTACATAAACTCCCTGTAGGTAGACCATCTATTGTAATTACAGCTGCCCATATGTTGCATATTCATTGATTTATTAAACTGATATTTAGGAATAAAGGTGCATCTTATGTTCTGTAACAGGGGGTATATAATTTTTTTTAGTGTTAAGAATAAATTCATTAAATATGCTTTAATTTGCTAAGAAGTTAGATCTACATTGTCCTTCTTTGCTTGAAAGAAAATATTGTTGCCATTTTATCAAACTATGAACGTTGTAAATATGTTTTATTTATTTTGCCATTATTATAAATTTCCTTAAAAGAACTTCCTCATAAAGTAATGCAATTTTAACTGAAAAGCATTATTTTCTTTTTGTTGTTCAACGTCTGCTGCCCGGCTGTAGGGTGGCTATAAGATTTTATATGCCAGAATGTGTACTAGTTATCTATAGAGGATATTTTTAATGGAGAAACTTCTTGACATGCTTTGTCGTGATTTAATCACATTTGGGTAAGCTGTGTTCCACGAAATGTACTGCCTCAAGTAGTAATGTGGGTAATTTTTCAATATTTGTCACTGATTAGTTGAAGTTGCTCACCAGTCGTTAATCATAGCAATAGCTCCACTCAGAATTCATTGAGTTAGATGGGAAGATGCAAGACCATTCCCCCAGGTGTCCATTTTACTTTTTGGGTATTGTTCGAAATTTCATAAGCTGCCCTAACATTTCTTTCTCCCTATCACCTTCCTTCCCTTTGTACTTTTCAGTTTGTCTACAATGGCCAGATGGTAAACCTCTTTTCACTTTCTCGCCTTACTCCCCAATTGATAAAACCTGCATCATCAACATCTTAGCCTGACTTCTTTCCCATAGCTATGCCACAAAAATTTAAATGCTTTCAATGCATGCTCACCATGAAAATTGCTGGCTTGCTGCTTACTGAATGAAATTAGGAACTGTTACAATCTTAAATTAATGTTTTCTAAGTCAAATCAGCCGGCATTACCTTGAACTTGGGAGATTTTGATTCTTGAAATGCGTATGGAATTAGAAGATGTCAGGTTATGTGTTATTAACACATTGAATGTGATATGGGTACTATAAATCACCTGTCTTAAATCTTTGACATGGTTTTGGTAATGATAAAGAACTTTGACGTGTTAACAAAGAATATTTGAGGTGAAAGTGTAATAAAAAGTATAATTAAATCAGTAGTTCTGTCATGAACAACAATGATATAGTCAATTTCAACTGAAGGATATATTACTTTTATCATTAGGACATTCCTGCCATTCAATTGAAAAATAATGATAACACTAATATTGAAGCTTAGCAAAGATGCAGTGTAAGTAAAATAAATCATTTAGTTACTAAAAGTATTGACGCAAAAAGATTAATGGCTTCTGTAATTGACCCATGAAAATACTTAACTTTTATTTTTGGAAAGTGAGTAAATTGTAAAGTGATTCGAGTCATGTATAGTCACTAGGCTCTTACTGCTTTCAGCAGGTAATGGGGTGAAGAGTAATTGTCAAAAATATTTTGGGAAGCCACTGGAAATTGAAAATAGAGCAAGGCAATAACATTTTAATGAATGTTAGCAGCACAAATTCTCTTTTAACCTACGATTGAAATCCATAGTTATTCTATAAAATTATTTAGGAGAGAAAAAGTATGTGGAATAAAAAGAGAATGAGAGTATGATTTTTAACACCAGCTACCTAGAATGAAATGGGATGGGCATTTTGTTGATTTTAGTTAATTTCATTTGGCAACAGGGCATATATTTTTGAACTCGTTATTCAAAGGGGTGAGGTTGAGGTGATCAAGAGAGGTGTGAAGGGTCCTTTTGTGAGTTAGAAGTTATCATTTATGGATGATTAGTAAGGCATTGTGAATGCATATGCCAAGGAAATAGCTTACCTAATTCTCCAGCCAGCTTTTTTTTTAAACCTTCTCATCACCATTCCTAAGTGAGATTGTCACACCTTTTTCTTCTTGCATCCTGGTATTATTTCCCTGAATGTTGGGGCTTCCCATAAGAGAAGTAAATTCATGTAAGTGCCTAGCAAATGCCCCATCTTAATGTAAATTACATTGAACATTCCCAGTCAATAAACTGCATTTAATTACATTACTTAATTTCTTTACTACATGATTTGTAGATCAGGCAGGAGTGCTCAGATGTAAAAAAATAAGTTGGATGCTTTGGAAAATTAATTTCCAGAAAATTCGGAGATTTACTCTTCATCTTCACATTTGAACTCTTTCCGATGTTGGACCTGACATTGATGACATCTGGAAAACATAATTTATATCCTGCTCGTTTTCCATACAAATGGTTATGGAGGTCTACCTAAAACATCTGGAGCATTCCTCATCTGAAGCATATTGGTTTCATAGGAAGCTTCCATTATTTTATTTAATTATGAAAACAATGTCTAAAAAGCATGTTTGTGTATATGCGTGTGTATGTATGTATGTGTACATATATATATTTTTGTGTGTATGTATGTAAATATATTTACACATACCCATATGTATATTTAAAGGAAGTTATGTTGCCACACTTTGTATGTATATATATATATGTGTGTGTGTGTGTGTGCATATGCATAATGCATATTAACTTTTTTATTTGACTGTGTTTGATTGTCAGTTATTTGCATGTGCTTTCACAATATGAATGGGGGTGATTGAAGTACAATGTTGGTGGAAAAAGAAAATCGTGTAATTTCTTACTAGTCATGAAATTATAATTATTTAAGGAGGTTCAATTGTAACCAATTAGTAGCATGTTAGTTTGCATGTTTTTACTTTTTTGCTGGCTGAATCTTTGTATTGCATGTTTTTAAGATTATGTTACCTATTTTGATGCCCATGAATTTTGGTTAAATAATTTTTACCATCAGAAATGACTAGTCCAAAATTATACCTTGCCAAGTAAATAATGTGTTTATTTAGTATTAATCGTGTCCTCTTTGTCTTGCTTAGCATATGCAATAAGTGATTGGCAGGTAGTGTGCTGTGAGGTACATTGGTGAAATGGAGAATCTGATGGGAGTATCCCCATTAATGCTCTTTTTCATAGACTGAGGCCCTTTCCCATATGCATATTGTTAGAAATGATTTCCTTTGCGTAAGTGAATAAATTTCTCCTAAAGGAGAAATTTGGAGGAGTAAAATGAGGAGCAGTAATGGAAGAAAGGAGTAATAAATTTCTCCTTTAGGAGGGAGAAATTTATTACTCCTCCATTACTGGTACTTAAGTGCAAGAAAAATTTCTGAATTGTATCTTTTAATCTGTGTGTTATTTTTAAGAGGCAACTGAATTAAAATATCACATGAAAATATTGTTTTTAAAATAGGTAATTTGCCAATGAGGTTTAACTTTGTTTGAAGACATTTTTTTAATATCCACAGAAAGGATGATTTTTTTATTTCTTTTTGTGCTAATTTAATGTTTTGACAATAAAATTGAATTTTTGTTGTGTGCCTCCCTTCAAAATGATGTTTTAACAAGCAGAAATGAAACTTTGATAGCCTACTCCCTTGACATTGCTAGGTAAATACCAGTTTTTACCTAATTGAACTCGGAATTTGACCAATGAAAATGAAATACCAATCTAAAGAAATTTATTGTGTTTTCCTACCCTTATTACTGGCTTCAGTTACATTTTGAAAAATCACCATGATGCTATTACAGAAATTTGCTCATTCAATAAATAATTTCAAATTCTTTATAAGTATTGATGTGTAGGAGATGCAGTTGTTATCATGGGAAAATTTAGAGAACATAAAGATTCAAAAGAGAGCTGATGTGACCTAATTATAACTATACTGACTGGTGTACTTCATAATGGCTTCTTCTCTGGTGTTGTTTGCTCCATCAAGCTGATAAATAGTGGAAGTCCCATTTTAATTGTTGCTCTAAGACCCAAGTATTTATTACAGTATGCTGGTGTGCTTCGTCATGCTGAAAAACTGAACTAAAACCTACCTACCAAAGCAGAACAAGCGATGTTGTTTGTTTTGTCCAATTCAACATTTGTTTCACAGTGTACCTCCAAACTGTTCAATGCGTATTATAAAATATGTTAGAGAGCTCTGTGATGATGAATTGGTTGCTCCGTTGAACTTTTTACTCTAGCCTCTGAAAAGTTTCACTGTTCATTGTGGATGAATTGCTACTTCTGTCCTCATTGTGGATGCCGGTCCACCTATTGTAAAACATTTGGCACCATTGTCTCACATCACCTTTACCCCTCTTGTTTTTTCTTTAAATTTCACAAAGTTAATGCTTAGTTTCAACCGCTAATTTTTGACTGCACTTAACTCACCGTTTGTGGGATTCTCAACTGTGGCACACATTTCAATAGATAGTTTTAGTTCAAACAACAACAGTAGCACAAATTCTCTACTATGGATGGATGCATACAGTCATTGTAGACATCCAAGAGATCTCAGCTCTGTCCCCACTTTTCATCATGTCACATAATAATGACTGGTACCTTCTGGATAGTTCACCTATAAATAGATTGGATTTGGCATTTAGAAAATCAGAAATTGTATAACCACAAAAATTTGCTATTTGGATCATGCCTATGCCTGTGTTGAAGCTGATCACTGATGCTGGGGACCATGCAATCTAACTTGAACAAGTTTTGGAATTACTTATATTTAAACACTTTGACAGAGGACTAATCTGCTTGAAATTCTGTGTAAACAAGGTATGATATTAGAGACACTGTGTTCAGAATGAATTTGGTTTCATTTTTCATGGAACAAATTATCATCGGTAATTATTTGAGAAAATACAGTAGAATAAATGAGAATAAGGGGATTGTAAAAGGTAGAGCCATAAATGATCCTGAACATTTTGAGTCTATGTTTAAGATAAGATTAAAACAGATGCAAACTTGACTGTTTCATAAAAATACCATAGCCTTGGAGGTGGAGTGTGAACAGTAGAGAAGTTTAGCAAGCTTATATTACTTGCTGAGGGAAATGGAAAGATGTAAGAATGAAGTTGATAGTTATGAGTGAGGTGAGGATGAAATTAAAAGTTACAGGCTCGCACAATAGTATATCTGATGAAGAAAGATTGTCTTATGAAATTCTAGTATTTATGTTTATTTCAAAGCAGAAACTTATATTTTTCCATATAGGATTCCTTAAGGTGTAAACTTCAATTGTAGTACTTTATTTGTATAATTGAAAATAGGTGGCGTTGTGGCCGAGGTTAACAGAAGCCAATGTTTTGAGTGTCGTTGCTTGTGTTTGATAAATTTAGCATTGCTTGGGTGGTAAAGTGTAAGATGGTGTTGGACAAAATAAAATTGTGTGGCCTTTTCATCTCAATATGCAGCTGTTTGAATAGCAATACATAATAGAACATGAGAAATACTGTTCGCTATCCTTGAAAGTCCTCATGTAATTTTCACTATGCAAGTTCTTTAAGTTTAATGATTGGCCATGTTTGCTTTGGGTTAGCCTTTATTAGCTTGACCCAAATTTTTTCTGGTGAATCATTACTTATTTTTAGACCCCCCGTTTTCTTAATCAGTGTTTACAACTATGGTAACCAAGTGTTCATGTTTATTTCTTTGAAAGGTCGCCTTATTTAAAACCATTCTCTGTCGGAGTACTCCATATCAAAATGTACAATAGTCTCGGTTACCTTGTGTCAATTATAATCCATTTAAAAATTTTTTCCTTCAACTTGTCCTGGACCCTAACTTTAATACTAGGTCTTTTCCCTTTTGAGCCAATTCTTACTCTTGTAATTATAAATTCAGAGGAAGTCATATCTAAAGAGTGAGGAAGAGGAGGGACAACTTTGACATTGTTGGTGACTTAACTATAATACCAGATTAATTTGTTGACAATAGTTGAATTTTCATGTTGAGGGATGCATTTGTTTTTCAAGCCATTTTGTAGAACATTTCCACCAGATTTCCTCCCTTAATAAATGCAGAACATTGATGTAGAAGCTGACATTGATGGTCTAACCTTAAGAAATGCATTCCTTTTGGGCAGCAGTCTTAGTGTTTAAGAAATCAATGAGCATTAAGTTGCTTCTCACCTGGTGTGTTTTCTTAGTCTCAGCAAATTTGGAGTCTTCAACTTGGAAGACTTGTTTGATTATTGGTGACTTTATGTCTGATGTTGAAGTTCTCTTGCATGTTACTCGGATATGATACTGCTTCTGATCATCACTCTGCAACTTAGGCACAAATTTGGCAGTGATCCATGACATAATCATTTTTTCATTCCAAATCACACACACACATGTGTATGTGTGTATATATTACTATCTTTGTTATCAGAAAGAAACACGAAATATTATGACAATGGTGATACAAAATGGCCTACATGATGGCAATGCTTGAGCATGGTGAAATTATATGTAATATGCTGGTTCACATAGGGTATTTGGAAGCCTACCTGTTATTGCAACATATAACTCTCTGCCCTGGTTATTTACTATTTAATTTCACAAACTGTTGGGTAGCATCTTGTATGTTAAGAAGATTGTGAAACTTCATTGTGTTTTATTGAATTTTCGTGGGTTGGTGAACAGTATGTTATTGTTTTGAATCTTAAAATTCTGCTTAGACATGAGAAAGTTTAATTATACCATAGCAAAAGAGATATTTAATGTTTTAAAAACTTGATTTTTGATTAAAACTACTGTCATTGCAGTATATAGATAATCCACTTTTCACCTAGTTTGCATTTACTTCCTTCAATACTTTGCAGTAAGAAGAGGCATGATGGTAATATTATGATAAATAATCTGCATGTAGTAATCCATTATTGGCTGATATCTTTACAATAATATACTTTTATCAAATTAATTAACCATGAATTTGAGTGTATATAAAACAACATAAAATATATGTTGTTGCATGTGGTTTGAAGTTTACAAAACTCCAAGGTCAACTTATTACCAGGTGCAAGAGTTGACCTGTTGGAATAAGCATGAATGATTTTGAAGTCAAGTTCTGTGAGCATTGAACGAGTTTTACAATGATATGGCTACCATGTTGAAGTATATAATACTTCATCGGGTATTGACAACCACAATTCTTAAGGCACACTGTGTGTGAAAGTAAAAATTTTATGTAAAAGAGGGTAAATGATGTGACCTGCATTTTAGACTATAAAGCTAAATTAGACTTGTATCCTATGCTTTTTGAGCTCTGCAGTATTTGTGTGCTGAACAGTCTCACTTTTACTTTGTTCTTAGTAGTAACTAACACTTTAAAATCAATGTAAAATAAGGCAAGGAAATCCTTAAAATCCTTATTTGTCTAGGAACACTTCTTTTTATTTAAACTTTTTGAAAGGCACTGATATTTCTGGAAAATTTATTTAATTGCGTATGAGCAATTGGTAATCATCTCAGTAATCTCTCTGTAATTATAGTCTGGGCCCGGCCTAGGTATTTTGGGAATGGGGTGGACCCAAGGGTTTTTTTTTAGGAAAACGAGTAAGCAAGATGAAACCTATGTGATGAGTAAGCAAGATGAAAAAAGCAGTTTTGTTGCATTTATTCATTTATCAGCACTACTGTTTTTTCCTAGGTCTTGGAACATAATAAATGTTGAATCATATTACATATTTTTATTGGTTCATTTTTATCATGAGGTACTTATGATTAAATTTCAGCCTTGGGTCACAATGCTGCCATATTTTGTGTGTAAAATTTTTGAGATACGTTCTCTTAAGAAATAATATCCTTCATTCCCATATTTAGTTTTTTTTATTTTCATATAGCTGCTGGTTTGGATCCATAAAATTATTGAGAGGTTGCACTAATGTAACTATAAAAAAAACTAAATGTTTGGAGTATACTAATTTTGAGATTGCCGTAACAATTCATCTAACTTGCACATCTCCTATTTACTATTCAGCTTGTATTACCTCTCTACTGGTATATTATTTAATTTTTGTCATTAAGAATGCAATGATAAGTTTCCCAGTGAAAAATTAAACACCATGTAGGACGTGAGTCTCATAATAATCTACTTTATGTTGCCTTTCAATGTGATGGAGCTATTGAATTTCTAAGGTATCAAGTTTTTGCTAAATGGCTATTTTTCTCGGGTTTTCCAAGGAAAAACACGATATTAAACATTTTCCACCCCTTGTATATGTATAAATATTTGGAATTATTTCCATGAAAATATGCTGGAATATTTTCCATTTCAAGTTAGGATAGTCACGTGTTATGTGGTTCATTGATGAAATTGTGAAAACTCTGAATTCTACCTAATGATGGCTTTGAGACCCAGAGGTCTTTTTGTGCATGCTTCTATATGCTCTTCCCAAATGATATGAGTGAGGAGATATATAACCTGCCTTGCAATCCATGCATGGGCTTGCCCCCAAAGCTCCTCCTCTGCCTTGTGACCTCACTTCCTGCACTCCCCTCTTTTCCTCTCTCCTCTTGCTGTGTGTGCGCCCTGGGCTCCTTCAGCTGCTGCAGCCCTGCGAGGAGTAGCGATCCAACGTGGGCGGGCATCCCGAACATACCCAACAACAGCAGCGGCTGCTGCAGCTGCAGCAGCTTTTGCCCGACAACACCAAGCACCCCTCACAGCTGCAGCAACAGCCCTTCATGGATACGCACCGTGAGTCAATCAATCGAATCCTTTTTAGCCAGTTAATTTTGTAACTAGTAGCATTTTTAACAAGTTTTTTTCTCAAGCATCATTTTCAAAGGTTCAGAGTAAAGTATAAAAAAGATAATTCGGTGGGGTTTATCAAATACATCCCTGAAGAGTTTTCATATCCAAAGAGAACAAGGGGTGTAGTTTGAAAATCACTTTTTATTCTTATTCTTTCTATTTTGAACTTACGGAACCATTTACTGTTGGATTATTGTGTTGACCTATCCACCATTTCATGAAAGTGGACCTAGTCTAAACCCCTAGATTTTGCTGGTTATACGAGGGTCATCCGGAAAGTAGTACCCGTTCGTGAAATAAAGACACAAAAGTAAATATTAACAAACATAAAAAATTTTATTTGAAAGAGGATACTTTAAACTACTTCTCAACATAATCTCCAAGCAAATTAAGGCATTTGTCATAACGTGTGACAAGTTTCTGTATTCCTGCTGCATAGTCCTTTGCCGCCAGCTCATTGAGATACAGGGTCACTCCTTCTTTAAGTTCTTCATCGCTGTCAAATCTTTTTCCTGCCAAAAAGTCTTTAAGCTTTGTAAAGAGATGAAAATCTGAAGGGGCCAGGTCCGGGCTATACGGTGGATGGTCGAAAGTTTCCCATTTGAATTGCTGCAAAAGTTTTTGTGTTATCCCACCTGCATGAGGCCTGGCATTGTCATGAACGACAATGACACCAGTAGACAATAGACCTCGCCGCCGATTTTGTTTTGCCCGCCGTAATTTCTTTAATGTTTCACAATACGCATTGGCATTAATAGTGTCTCCACGGGCCATAAAATCAATAAGCAATACACCTCGTCGATCCCAGAAAATGGTTGCCATGAGTTTCCTGGTGGACAGAACTGTCTTGAATTTTTTTGGTTTGTTTGGTGAATGAGCATGATGCCACTCCATTGACTGTCATTTACTCTCAGGTGATGCATAACAAACCCATGTTTCGTCACCAGTAATTATGCGAGTCAAGAAAGAGTCTCCTTCATCAGAATAACGTCCCAAAAACGTCAGTGCTGCAGCCATACGCTTGGTTTTGTGCTCATCTGTAAGCATGCGAGGGACCCATCTTGCACAAATTTTTGCATAATGCAGATGGTGTTTAACAATTTCATGAACAATTGTTCGAGAAACATTGGGAAAATGCTCACAGATGTCATCAATTGTGACGCGCCGATCGTTCCTCACGAATTCGTCAACTGAGCTCACCAGTTGGTCTGTAATGACAGACGGTCTCCCCGAACGCTCATCGTCGTGTGTGTTCCCCCTCCCCATGTTGAAGTTGCGACACCACCGCCGAACAGACGACTCGTCCATTACATTGTCTCCATACACCTCCTTTAATTGGCGATGAATATCACATGGGCGAACGTTTCTTGCATTGAGGAATTTAATCACTGCCCTCACTTCACAACTGGCGGCGTTCTCAATTTTTTTAAACATTGTAAACAATCACAGAAACAACACAGGCAATGCTAGCGTCACGCAACTTGGCTCAGAGAAGGCAGACAAGCCACTGAAGCTATCTGACCTCGTCCAGCGGCTACTCGCGTCGTCAGCACTTCATGCGGCACGAACGGGTACTACTTTCTGGATGACCCTCGTATTTGGGCAAATCAAGAATTCCATCATTGTTATTTATATCTTAATATAAATCGTATATTTTACCATTGTAAAATAACAAAATGAAATAATAATAAATCTACTATCAACTCAGGACTAGTTGTTGCAGTATTCTTCTGAACCCCTGCAAAATTGGCCATATCATTTAAATTGTGAATCTTTGGGGTTAATTCATTTTGTCCTTATTTGGGAGCATCGTTGGTTAATAGATGATAGCTGAGGAACTGCGTAGATTACTTATAAATTATACTACATTTTCATAAGCATTTTTCAGAGTACAGCTCTAACAGTAATTTGTTTGTTCCACAATGCAGGCTTTAGTGCTTTCCAGCATAGAATTCGACATTATATAGGTATAATGTATGGATAAGGTCATGGCCGCATCATGTACTTCGTGGAACCATCTTTGCAGTCTCCCTGTGCTAAACAAGCAAAAAGTAGTCCATGTTTAGGGATTAGTCACAAGAACTTATTTAAAGCTTACTAATTGACCATGACTTTAATTGCTTAGAATAGCTCTGCACCAGTGAGAGTATACCTGTATCTTATTAGTGAGTTTAAGAATTCTTGTATGTTTTGGTATACATATTCATATTATGTCACTCATTCTACATAAATATTAATTTAATTAAATAACCCAATTAATAAAGAAAATATAACTTTAAAATGCCTGTATATAAATGATTACATTGCATGTGTAACAACTTAATAGTTCTTTATGATAAGCAAGGACTGTGTGTCTGTACTCCCTGCATAATTCAATTGTCTTCATGCATAATTTCAAAATAGTTCATTATCATTCCTTTTCCTTTGCCAGCAAATGTGTGCATTATATTTTAAAATAGAAACTATTTTTTTATGATTTAATGTGATTTGAGAAATATATAAAAATAAGGAATTTTAGAAAGTATCGAATTGAAATAAAAATTTGGTTTTCTATATAGGATTTAGTGAGATTTCAAATAGGATGCTTGTATTTGTTATTTCCTTAAAATACCAAGCTAATGGAAATATTAAAATCAGTAAATTCACGAGAGATATTGTTATCTCTACAGAAATGTCTACTATGATCCTTTCCTGGCAGCCCATGCAGCCACTGCAGCTGATCCAAATTACAGGCTCCAGGTATGTCATGAAATATCTAACATTATTTCTCTTCACTCTTTCCATTCACAGCATATATTTACATTTGTGTTCTCATACTTGATTTTTAATTCTTCCAAATTCTACTTTATGTCTCCTCCACAGAAAATAATGGCATTAAATTTTAAACTAATTGGCATTGTGATTTCTCCTTTCACCCATCCTGTCCTACCCCTTGTCTTGTCTCTAACCCCCTTCTATCCTTGGGGATATGCCCAACTACACACTTCTGTCAACCGTTATTCTGTCTCTATCCTTCTAAAAATGCAACCACCCTCTTGTTTGGATCTGTAACGTCTCATTGTCCCAATTTCAAATGAAAACTGGAAACACCTTTATGTCTTGCTGCCCACCCTCCTCCTTCCTTCCCTTTGTGTCCTTTTCCTGTGTACAGCAGGCACTCTCCATGCTGCCCATAACTTCGGCTCTGTCACCGGCAGCAGCTGCAGCTGCGGCAGCCTCACCCCAGCATCATCACCCACACCATCCCCATCACCCTCATCACCAGGTAAGAGTGACTTTGGTAGTGACCACAGTCATTCCCTACTGGCTTTGCTATGATTTTTTATCGATCTGTGGCAAGGCTTTATATAAAGATAGTTGTCTTCGTGGAAGAATCAGATTCTTTCAGAGGAATTTCGGTTGTTAGCATGTTCATATTTAGATGATTATTGGTAGATGTTTCTCTCAAACTATTCTCTCAAGAGTGTTATAAAGAGAGATTGTTTTTTAATGTCATCATGAAATATATGAATTAATTGTATACAGGAAATGATAGGACAAGTTGTAGAACATGTGCATTGTGCAAAGATAAAGCTATTAACCTCTCTTTTTGTTTTATTTTAATTCTTTGTCTTCTGGCATTTCATTTCATGAAAATGTGGAGGTTGATGAATTTGTGGGTAAAGATAAGTTGAGTGATATGTAAAGCTTCTCTCAGTGGGTTAATATTTTTATCCCATCATGGCAAGTGAGTATTTTTTATGACTATGGCTCATTGGTGCTCATCTTTCATTGTATACAACTTACCATTTACCTGCAGTCTTATTACTCATGGTTTTTTTCTTCAAATCTTGTCTGGACTGTAAATGTAATAAAATATGTGACGTCCCATGATCACAGTGCAATACTATACTAAAGCTAATCAATAAGAATTGCAATGCACTTCTACTTGCTCACCACATTGTGAACTTGCCATATTGGTTTACACTGCAATTTGCTCTTTGGGTTATGCATTACATTCAGAGGACAATGGTATTCTAAATTGTGGTACAAATTAAAATGAAATGAGTAAGTTATTTAGTGTATTTTATAATTTGTATTAGCAAGCCGATTTTGGAGGTATATACCTTATCAATAAAACTTTCTGCATACAGAGTTCCTTTTACTAGGTTTCAGGACTTGGTCAAAATTCTTAAGATTCCCAATATTAATAGCTATTTCTTCAATTTTAAACATCCATTCAAATCGGAGAGAAATCTTTTAGTGGTCTATCATTAAACCTCTATTGTAAAGATTTGCACATCAGCAAAGTTGTTTCTAATCCCTGAATCAAATCTAGAGAGGTTAATAGCCACCACACATTTGTTTTTTTCTTTGAATGAACATATCAGCCTTTATCATATTTGATGTGACTTTGATGCAGTATAATAATTTAATTGAGAGGTGCTGATTTTTGCATCCTTCACAGTTAGGCTTTTACTGGCACTTTTCTTCTTGTACATTAGTCATAGTGATTTTATGAGAGTGCTTTAAACTGAAATTAAGTCACCATGTGACAACTGGACAGGAATTAATTTACTTAAGCTATTTCTCTATCCCATATTTGGTATTAGTTCAAAAGTCTTCACTGAATTATAAAGTAGACCTTGTTTACATGCATAAATCATAGTTATAGGCATTATCCAGTAATTGCTAGAAAATTTTATTACACTCAGCTGTAATTAAAATAATTATATAATTTTAATTATGTCCTGTTGAATGTGAGAACAAAAGATTCTTTCAATAATGCATCAATTAGTTATTCCTCAATCCGGGTTGTAGGATTTCTGAAAGCATGCTCAAACCCTCCAGGGAACACCATGAAGTAGATTATGGTATGTGCACATTTCAACCACAAGTAATTGCCCTTCTTTTATAAGTTTACTATCGAAATGCAGTATGAAACATGCAAAATTGAATTAATAAGTTGTGTCAATGGACTCATGTTAATCAGCTTCCAGAATTTAGTATTTAAATTTAGGAAACACAGCACGAGATTTATTAAGTGACTGATGACTGAAGATTTTTCAGGAAAGAATATTTATTTATTCTGTTATCTATATTGATAATCTCAAGAGTCTCATGAACCAACCAACCCTAGCAAAATTTTTTCTTATTCATAGGATGTTTTTTGAATGTTTATAAATTATTGTTAAAATTTATTTTACCATTGTATTGAATTGACCCACAGTTATGAAGACTTTCTCAAGAAACATTTTCTGAGGCAGACTGTTTTGTTATTTCACAGAAAATCATTATGGAGGTTATTTTATTTGTACCTTTAGTTGAAGTGACTTCGTAATTTTACTTTGGAATTGAAGTAATTTTACCAAAATGCCTAAGATTATTTTAATTTCCATGTAAAATATGTTTTATAAGTCTGCCCAATTAGTTGGATTTTTTTGTTTCATTGAATAACAACATTTCATACAAATTCCTTTTAATTGAGACTTACATATTTGTTGAATTTCTCATATTAAAATGTTATTTATTATTTTTGGTATTTTATTATTATTTATTTTGCTCAATGGTTTGAGTACACAATCCTGTATTTCTTGGTCATGCTATTTTCTGCTATGTACCATAACTAATTTGTTGCTTTTGATTTATAGTATTTATATCAGAATGTTAGTAGTCAATTAATCATGCATATGAATTATTTTGATTGAATTTTTAGACTTGTATAAATTTTATAATAATTTTTTCATATATACATGCTAAGCCCTTGACTTTAATTTCTATTTCTGTTATTTTTTAATCTCCTGAAATTAATTTTGGGTCATCAAAGTGGACCGAAAAAATAAATATGAGCACTTTTCTCTGGGGCCAAAAATTATGTGGATTGTTTTCTCAAAACCAAGTATTTGGAATTATAAGACATAACAGCCTTGTCTCCCGATCCAACCCAATTCGTCGGTCTCCAGGTCGGGGTGGAAACTCTAACGGAGAACGACTTCCCCCTACAGTCGGCATACGCGGCTGCTGCGTCATATTCCGCCGCTGCAGCTCAAGCTGCTAGGGCGTATGGCGCAGCTGCTGCACATGCAGCAGCAACTGCCTCTTCCGCAACGGCAGCAGCACATGCAGCTGCCGCGCACCATCACCACGCGGCACACCACCCTCTTGCTGTTGCTGCAGGGAGTCCTGCTGGTGCCGCAGCTCCCCCCGGTCCAAGCCCACAAGCACAACCCCCTCCCCATCCACATCATCCGGCTTCACCGGCATCACAAGCTGCGCATGCTGCGCAAGCAGTCGCAAATGCAGCAGTTGCTGCGGCAGGTGCAGCGGCCGGGGCAGCAGCTCCCCAACCCCCGGTGCCTCCTCCTCCCCCACCTCCCCCTCCGCCTCCAACGCCAGCCTCTGTCGCTGGTTATGCAGCTGCTGTGGCTAGGTAAGTGCACCATATTGTTGGATTTGAAACAAACTCTGCACTTTCTCTGTCGAAGATCCATCCCAGAAAGTAAAAAGTTTCTGCGTTTCCATGGTAATTGTCAGGTAGGATGGGAATAATTTCCCTCCAGGTTGGTTTGACTTCTTTAAATGTTGAACTTGTGTGTGGGGAACCACTTGCAACTGGGCTGAGAAGTCCATTAAAACAGTGTTCTCTAAGGGATTGTAGGGTGTTTTGAACTCATCTAAAGCAATAAAATTTTAATAGTTATAGGTATAGTACAAGGAAATAATTCCTCCAATGGTAGAAGCTCTTGAAAATTTTTTTATTTCCCTTGTGATTGATGGTCATGTTATACATACGAGGTGTGTTCAAAACATAGCGAGAAGTTTTTCATTTCGCGGGCTTGGAGCATCCAATTGTCAAACTTTTTTTTTGTTATGTTGGTATACATGCCCCTGAAGTATGATAAAACTTTTAGCTGTTTTGATTGTGGACTTTGTCTGTGACGGCCACTAAGGAAAGACGTGTTTTATGAGCTCGGCGATTTTCGTTTGTTAGAAGAAATGGATCAGAGAATTTGTATCAAATTTTGCATAAGAAATGAAATAAAGTGTAACAAAGTGTGTGAAATGTTAACAAAGGCCTATGGTGAGTCTGCTATGAGTAAATCAAGAGTTTTCGAGTGGTATAAGCATTTCCAAGAAGGCCGAGAAGACCTTGAAGATGACGAATGCCCTGGACGCCCCAACACATCAACGATCGATGAAAATGTGGAAAAAGTGAAAGAAATGGTTATGAATGATCGCCGAATCACAATTAGCGAGGTCGCTGATGATGTTGGCATATCGACTGGATCACGTCATGACATTTTTTCTAATTTTTTTGGGTATGAAAGGCATGGCAGCAAAATTTGTTCCAAAATTGTTGAATTTTGAACAAAAACAGTGACGAATGGAAGTTGCTAAGGAGTCACTAAATGAAGTAAACGATGATGCAGAATTACTGAAACTCATTATAACAGGTGAGGGAAACATGGGTTTATGGATATGACGTTGAAACTAAGGCTCAATCATCCCGATGGAGGCATTCTGGCTCGCCAAGACCGAAAAAGGCTTGACAAGTGCAGTCAAACGTGAAGGTTATGCTCACTGTGTTCTTCGATTTTAATGGCATAGTGCATCATGAATTCCTGCCGCCAGGTCAAACGGTCAATAATAAATACTACCTACAAGTTCAACGGCATTTGCGTGAAGCAATCGGAAAAAAATACCTGGATCTGTGGAAAAACAATTCATGGTTTTTGCATCACAATAATGCATCAGCTCACACTTCATTGTTTGTTTGTGAATTTTTGGCCAAAAACAATACTGTAACGATGCCCCAGCCTCCATATTCACCAGATATGACCATGTGATCCATCCATGGTCCATGTGACTTTTTACTATTTCCAAAAATTAAGAGAACCTTGAAGGACCGTCGGTTTACAGCCGTAGATGACATTAAAAGCGCATCGCTGAAAGAACTAAAGGCTATCTCAAAGATCGAGTTTGAGAAGTGTTTCGGGGATTGGAAGAAGCGCTGGCACAAGAGCATAACCTCCAATGGGGATTACTTTGAAGGTGACAACATCAATGTATAATAATAAATAAATATTATTGTCCGAAAAAGTAAAATTCTCGTTAATTTTTTAACACTCCTCGTATACTGTTTTACTCCGAAAGAATACTGAATCTTGATGGAAATTCATCCTTACTTTTTAGCTGTCCATGTATTAGGTGGTGTGTGCTGTTAAATGATTCGGATTACTTTCTTATCTGCGTCATTTTAAAATTCAGCTTCAAAAAAGTACACCCACAAGTAACTACCAAACCAAAACTTTAACAAGGTCATTAATAGCACTCAATGTATACATTGTTGACAAGTGCAGTGAATGTGAAGGTTATGCTCACTGTGTTCTTCGATTTTAATGGCATAGTTCGTCATGAATTCCTGCCACCAGTTAAAACGGTCAATAAGAAATACTAACTTGAAGCTTGAAGGGCTGTCGTTTTACAGCCATAGATGACATTAAAAGCGCATCGCTGAAAGAACTAAAGGCTATCTCAAAGATGGAGTTTCAGAAGTGTTTCGGGGATTGGAAGAAGCATAATCACAAGTGCATAATCTCCAATGGGGACTACTTTGAAGGTGACAACATCAATGTATAAGAATAAATAAATATTATTGTCCATAAAATTAAAATTCTCATTATTTTTTGAACACGCCTCGTATAATGTTATTTCCTCAACTATTTTCATTATATTCTTCCTACCACAATTATAGACAGCATTCGGGTATTTTCATGCTAAAACTTTGTAAAGAACTCATTTTCATGTTTTAGGAAAACTTGCCCCAAAGGCTCATTAAGTTTTAATAGTTTGTCATGTTATGTGATTATGAAACTTTCCAAAAAGTGGTTGTTAAGGTTGATTTCTAAAATTGACGAATATTTTTTGTGCCTATTTAGTTCACCAGGGTTCACTTTTAGCCATTTTTTCATTGACAAATTTTATAAATGATGTCGAGCAGCTTGCAAGGCATGGTTTTTACCTGTAAATTGAATATTAATTTATTCTAAATTAAGAAGCTGAATCAATCAGTTCCCTCCATCAATGCTCTTCCTAATTTACCACCAAATCCAACCAAATAAGATTCAAGGGGAAGTGGCTATTGATGGTGTACATAGCTGTTATTATAAATTGGCTCAATATAACACCTCATAGTATTTTTTCCGAAGCCATAATTACATATTTTACAATAAATACCAGTAGCTGTTTGATCAGTGATAGGACGTTAATTCTTCCTAGGTATTCTCTTTGAATTGTGGAATCATTTGCCAAAATTAAATGCTTACATAACTTTCTATTGCAATCTATTTTATGGTAAATTCTTGATTATCTTATCTGCTGCACAACTCTGGACAGAGTCTGGCCATGTACCATAGATGGCTTATTAAGGGGTCACAAGAGATACCACAGCTGACTATATTATTCATTCAATATTCCTGCTGTCCATTTGAAATTATGAATAAACTATTTCTGCATGAAATGCAATTCATTGCCCATCAGGACATCACATATTTAACTGTTGGAACACAAGTATTTGACATTTTATGGCTAATTAATTCTTTCCATGCAGTCTCATGTAACTCTCCATATATCTTGTTATTTAATGATTATGTGATAGAACAGAAAAACTAAAGCTACTTTAGATAATATCCCCTAAGAAGAGTGGCTGTAAAAGAAAACATAACTTGGAACATAAAACATTGTGAAGTTCTTTGAGAAATTTGATACAGAGGTTTTTGTTGGGAGTTTAGTATCACTTGACACACACTATCTGATAAAGAGGGAGAGAGTATACTACCTTGATCAAAAAGTTCCCGAAATTTATTCAGAAAATTAAAAATACAACTTTATTCATCTAAATCTATATTGTCCCCTTCAAAGTAATCCCCATTGACTGCAACACACTTATGCCAGCGCTTGATCCAATCCTCGAAACATTTTTTATATTCGGTTTTCGGTATGTCCATCAGTGCTTCCTGCGATTTTTCCATTACTTCCTCTCGGCTGCTAAAACGCGTTCCCCGTAATGGTTTTTTAACTCGATTGAACAGAAAGAAGTCACAGGGAGCCAAATCAGGTGAATTCGGTGGCTGTTGGATGGTATTTATTGCATTTTTCGTCAAAAAATTACGAATAATGATAGCACTGTGCGACGGTCTCGACGCACTGTGCGACGATTTCTGGTCTCTTTCGGCGAATTGCTTCACGCAAACGTCTCATAACGCCCAAATAATACTCTTTGTTTACTGCCTGGCCTTCTGGCAAAAATTCATGATGCACTACACCGTTGTAATCCATGAAAACCGTCAGCATTGCCTTCTTTTTTGACTGAAAACGACGTGGTTTTTTTGGTTTCGGCTCATTTGGTGAACGCCATTCACTTGCCTGATGTCTGGAGTGCATGTCGTACTCATAAACCCATGTCTCGTCTCCAGTAATGATCCTTTTGATGAATGTGGGATCGGATTCAGCCTCGCAAATCATGTCTTTTGCGACGTCAACACGGTCTATTTTTTGCATGAAATTGAGGTCTTTTGGCACCAACTTTGCTGCTACACGACGGAAACCCAAATCATTAACCACAATGTCTTGGGCGGATCCATAGGCAATGTTCAAGTCCTCCGCTATTTCTCTGATGGTTAATTTGCGGTTATTGACCAACATTTCTTTTACTTTATCAATTTTTTCACCGACTTTCGATGTCGATGGTCTGCCACTGCGTTCATCATCTTCGATTGACTCACGACCACTTCTGAACCGCTCGTGCCACTGGTAAACGACCGTTTTTTTTTAGAGAATCGTTGCCGAAACACTTTTCCAACATTTCCAACGTCCGTGCGCCACTAAATCCGTTTTTTACGCAAAATTTAATACAAGTTCGTTGTTGCAAATTTAAATCCATTTCTGCAATTGTAAAAAATAGCCAACACACACAGAGATAGATGTACTCTTGGCTACGTAACTTTTGCAAATGTCAAGTTATGACACTAAGATTTAAAGGGAATAGCAACAACAGATGTACCAATTTAACAAAAAAACAGAACTCAAATCGGAACGATGGGAGCGCCACACGGTGGTTATTCCGGGAACTTTTTGATCAAGGTAGTATTCTCCCATGGTCGGATTAAATTTCCACAAAATGGAAAAGGCAAGCTCAGGAAATTATGAAAGAGGTTGTGCCCAGGTAGTGTGTTTTTAAACGATCACTTGGTCTTGGAATGCATGGCAACGACATGCAAGATGCAGCATTAAAAAACTGCCATATATTTGCATGCAAAGAACTCCACTGCAAGTAGTAGTTTGCCGTGATGGTTTGGCATGATTAATTCAATTATCTGTAATTAATTAATTCAATAATCAGTATATTCAATAAAGGTGCATCATGAGTGTTGATTGTGATGCTGTTGAACCATCTGCAGAACATTTGCAAGCATTAATGTCTGATAAAGCAAAAGGGAACGTACTACGGCCAAATGAATGCAATAAATACAAATTACCCAAAGCCGTACTCATGGGGGCACTAGTTACGGGACACGGGGGAGGGTGCAAAGAATAAGGATAACAAAACTGCACACACTCTCTCACTCCGGTATTTGCAGTGGAAATTGACCGTTGCAAGTCACAAACACATACGCACTCAGGGTTTACGGGGGAAAAAACCCCTCGCCAGGGACCACACACTCAGACAAGGCAAACAAAACCACACGCACTCCTTCACTCCGGTATATGCAGTACAAATTGACCATCGCAAGTCACAAACACACACGCACTCAGGGTTTACGGGGACTTTAACCCAACGGCAGGGACCCTTTACTCAGACAGACATAAAAATAGAAATAGTAAAAGATAATAATAAATTGTAAAGGTCCTTTACTATTTCTATTTTTACGTCTGTCTTAATCTTTAATTAATCTTTACAAAGTGAAATTTTTGTTAAAAGCTCAAATAGGTAATGCATGATCCCGCTATTAGAAATAACGAAACAATATATCAAAAATCACTATTTATTGACATGCAGTTGAGTTTATGTGCTGAAAGCATGGGGGAAACACCAAAAAAATGTGTTTTTTTCTCGAATTTTTAGGATGTTGCGGAGAGAAAATGGCAAATATAACCCCGCCATCCACAAGAACGGAAAGAAATACACGAAAAATAATTATTTAAAAGTTGCCAAAAATTACCTACATAACCAAGTAATTCTTTGAAAAATTCAAATATTTTTTCTGAGCTCAATTTTTATTTAAAATATCTGGAAAATATTGAAATGTCTTTGGGCATAAAAATATATGTTCATGATTTTTTTTCAGATTTTTTAAAGCAAAGGATCGCTCAGGATATTTTTTTAAAAAAAAACACGTTTTGCAATAGGAGACCCCTTCGGACCACCCCAATGGAAGCTAAACATTCGGCTAAAGGGGTTTCTAAATATTTACATTCGAGTGCCCAATCCCAAATTAGAATCTAGCCTAGGGCAAATTTGACCACCTTATCCTGCTATAGCCTTTGTTCTACAATTACTTTTAATTAACATTTTATTTTCCCTTCTGTTTGTGTTTATACATATATATATATATATATATATATATATATATATATATATATATATATATATATATATATATATATATATAATGTAAATTCACTAATAGTCATAACGAAACCAAAACACACAAAAGAGAGACTCACTGGTTCTTGAATTTTTGGTGGTCCAACCACCTTTCTCAAGAGGAATTAGGAACAGAACTGAGGCAGAGGAGGGCCCGTAGACATACTTACACTCCCAGACCTTCCACCACCGCGAAAAACCACCCTCTTTCAATTTGTACCACGTTTCTCCCTGGCCTAGAATCTCTGCGATCTATCCTAAAGGACCTCTATCCTATCCTCAAAAACCACAATTCCACCACCAACCTTTTCCCCAAATGCCCCTCTGTCACTTTCAAACGCCCCGCCAATCTATCAGATCTTCTAAAATCTACCAATCCACTTCTTAAATCCTCACCCCGTTCCAAAATCACTCCCAGACCCTGCAATAAACCTAGATGCAAAACATGTCCTATTTTCCTAACCAGAATCCCATCCCTCTCCCACCCGCTCTTTAACTCTCTCCCACCAATTCCCTACTCCTATTTTCCTAACCAGAATCCCATCCCTCTCCCACCCGCTCTTTAACTCTCTCCCACCAATTCCCTACTCCTCAGGTACCTCCAGTAATGTTGTCTACCTACTCAAGTGCCAACTTTGCCCTGCCTTTTACATTGGACAGTGTACCACACCCCTCAATATTAGAATCAATAATCATCGAGCCTCATGCAACAATTCCTCCCTTATTGGTATGCTCCCAATCCCCAAACATGCCTCCGAACACAACACTGCCTTTGACCAATGTTTTAAAGTATCCGTCTTAGCATCCCTCCCACACTCAGACCCTCCACTGAAACTCAAAACATTAGAGCTAGCTTTCATCTGGCTCTTGGATTCCTGGAATCACCCAGGTATTAATATTAGACATTAATTGCCCCCTTTATGCATATATTTTCATCCCCCTCCGCCCCCAACAACTTCCATATCATCCCCACCTTTTTTAAAATTCCCGCGCCATACACTACCCCTCCAAACTTCTCACCTCGAATGCCTTCCCCCCCTTTTTTCCCCCCTTTTCCCCTCTTTTCCCCCATTTTCCCCTTCTTCTTCCTAGCACTGCTTTCGGGCCCTCCTCTGCCTCAGTTCTGTTCCTAATTCCTCTTGAGAAAGGTGGTAGGACCACCGAAAATTTGAGAACCAGTGAGTCCCTCTTTTGTGTGTTTTGGTTTCTGTGTTTGTTATGACTATTAGTGAATTTACATTATTGTACACGTTCTCTGGTTTTCCAAGAAAGTGACTGTTATATATATATATATATATATATATATATATATATATTATTTTTGCACATAGAAATAGACATATAAGGACAGGGGATAGGACATATTTTTACATTTGTGATCTGCTCAAAACCGCCTTCCCCACCTTTCCTGTGTTGGTCATTTTATGTGCTTTCCTATCCCCTTTCCTTATATGTCTATTTCTATGTGCGAAAATAATATTTGTTCGCCGTATTGTGGGATTTTCGAGTTTGAATATATATATATATATATATATATATATATATATATATATATATATATATATATATATATATATATATATATATATATATACACATATATGTGTGTGTGTGTTTTTTATTCATGCATTACCTAAACGTCTTCACCTTCTCTTCACCATCCAATGGATTTCAGTGACAGTTACGTGATTATATTATTTACCTGTGTGGTTATTCCTAATATGATAACCTGTATGATCATTTGAATAAGTTGAGCATTGGAAATATGGGATTACTATTGTAGTTCGTTGCCTGAAGAGGGACATAATGCTACTTGTTACTTGCCAGTTACAACTCTGTGCCAGCCTTGAAGTATAGAGGTACAGAATCATGAGAATATTCCCAGGGTTCTCATGTAATCATAATTAACAAATCTGTTTCCTAATCAGTATCACACAGCATAGGTATTCCTTTCAGTTGATAGGTGCACTTTTTCCATAAATAATTTCTTATCCTTGTAGATCTAATCCTGTACCAATTTCACCAATTAATTAACCCTGTTTGTATTATTTCCGCTTTCTTTTCAATGTTACCCAACATTTTTTTCTTCTTGGGCACTGCTTTCTTGAAATCTTATTTGCCACATCACCTTCCATTCTGTGTGTGTGATTATTCAACATTTCTCTTCACTCTTTAGCCAAATTGGTGTTTTTTTTACTTTCCTGTTCATTTGAGTTTTGTTACATTCCTTTCATATGATTATTGCTTATTTGATTTATTCTAGTTCTTCCAAATATTTTTGTGGGATTCTTCATTTAGGTTTTTTATACTAATATTGTTGCTCTTGCTTTAATATTATTTTTTGTTTTATTTTGTAATTGTGGTTTTATATGTCCTTTCGTTTCATGTGCTAGATATTTATTTCTCCCTATCATATTTTTTAAGTGACTTGATACTTTGATGGCCAAATCTGTTTGTGCTTTCACTTTCTGTATTTATAGTTTATCATAGCTTATTATTTTACCCCCAAGTATGCATTTCTTATATACTCTCATGCAAAAGTATTCATTCAATAACATGTTTGATCTCATTACATAACTTTATTTGCCTTTGTAACATTTTCTGAAATAGCTAAAAATGCTACTCAATTAATATACTGAAGACATCCACAGTTATTGCTTTTTTACACATTCTGGATTTTACCATTCTTATGTATCAAGAATAATCAGTGGTAATAATTTAATTAATATGATACTACTTAATGTAATGAATACTTAGTTAAATTAGGTACTGTGCATTTTTTTAAAAGTAATATAGTATATTTTCACCGACTGAGAAAAGAAATTTGTTTAAAAAAATTAATTTTTTGTCTCAAAAAAGCTTAGAAAGAAAGCATTTAGAACATGAAGTCCATTTTTGTAAGTGCAGAATGGTGTAATTTTGCATGCATTATACTTAATTCTATGGCCGACCATAGATTTGCATTAAAGGGCAAAGTTACCTTGTAAATGTGTAATAAAATAATTGATGTAAAGTTTAAGTTCATTTACTTGGAGCATTCTCATTCAAGTGCAGCATATATATTCCTTGATAGTTATTTATACTTCTTTTCAGGGACATTGTTACACTTTCTACCCGATTTTGTTTAATATCATGGAAAACTTAGCTGATTTTCAAGATTTTTTGTAATGCTTTCTACTTAATGAACTTTCTACATACTTTCATTCTTAGAGGTCCTTATGGATAAAAGAAACGTGAGAGATTGATGCTGTAGCATGTTTAACTTTCTCTTGAGTCACTTTGAAACAGATTTGGTAATGGCAATCGGTAATCAGTATATGCTTTTAGTATCATATAAATGAAAAAGTGTTTTGTAAGTGAATATAATGGGGAAATACTTTCTCTTTATCCTTTTTTCATGTTTTTTGCAATTGATGGAATACTGCAGCTATGGTCGTGAATATGCAGATCCTTACCTTGGTCATTCTATTGGTCCAATGTCTGGCTACGGGGTAAGTGAAATGATATTTATTTATATACTGGCATACACAGTTTCTCTTCATATTGTAATGGAAAAATGGATTGGTGATATTTTATAAGGTAAGGTAATATGGTAGAAAATCTGCAAATGTTGAATTATCAGAAGACAGCACAATCTGAGGTAGTGAATATTGGTGAAATTAAAAAGTCTGGAAATCTTAGAATTTCAAATTCACAAATGTGAGCTTAAGCACATGGTAAAATCAGCAAAGTTCATTGCTAACCCAATAAAATATTTGTCTATGGTGTCCAAGATACATCAAAATTCTCCACATGCGAATCTGCATCATATTTGCATACATTGGCTCATCATATTTTGTCAACCACTTGATATCTGTATGCATTCATGGTCCAAGTATCTAAGGATATCATCCAGATCTGAAAATACAAATCAAATGGGAAAGAAAGTTTAAGTGACCTCAATGAAAAAAATCTCAAAACCTTAGTTTAGGGAGTAATTGAGGTTTACCTTCTTGGCAGCCATGGCTGACCATGCTTGTTGATTTATATGCAGATAATTATTAATAAGAGTAATTTTAATAGGATGCAGCATGTGCTGCCTGTGTTGCTATTTATTTTCTTCTTCACATGGTGGTTTGACCAGAGTTACATGATTACTGATCATGTTTACTGATAGAGCTCATGTAGAATATGCTGCAAAGTAAGTCTTAAATACATAATGTGAATAAATTTCGTAAAATAGGTTACTTATCTCATTCAGCCAAATTTATTGAAATAGTAGAACATCGAATTTTTTTATTGTTTTGAAATTTGCGTTTTATACAGTGAAAACATTTTTATCTGGCACTGACCCCGTATTCATGGTAAAAAAAATAGTAATTTTGTTTTTTTTTTAAATGATGCACTACCCATTATTTTTTATTATGCAGAATATTTTATTAAATTTTTTTCATGAGAGCAGATCTTTTTTTTTTCAATAACTTATGAGTAGATTGATGGGCATGGCTGCTTTAAGTGTGACAAAAAAGTCTTCACAGGTGCCTAAGAGAGTTGCTCAAAATACTGGTTCCTAGGTACCAGTACCTAGCTGACCAGGGCACCTAGATTTAGGCACATCTACTAAATAACTAATACCTAGTATACTTGCCTAGTTACCAATTTAGTACGGTTTGTTTTGTCATCAGGAAAACTTGATTCATCTTGTTATCAATATTAGTGATTTTCATTCTGAGATTTTATTTGTTTAGGATAGTAGTTTAAAAATAGTGTTTGCATAAAGATTTTCTGGATGGACCATATGAGTGTAAAAGGTTTTGCATTATTCTATAGTGGAGAAAACTTTTTATGCTTTCAGGCTGCTGTTTATAGGGGTAGCTACAATCGGTTTGCACCATATTAAGCCATGTTTGAGAAGTAGGACACTGTTAGATGGATGGCAAAGTTGGAAGTACTGAGAACCATTGCTGATGAAGAAGAGGATGTGATGATGCCAATGGGAGGAGAGATTAAGCAGTGTAGCTCACACATTCGCCTTTGGAACAACTCCATCACCAATTGCTCATGCAAACCAAATATTATATTACTCATTATCCTTGTGTGGTGTATGAAAGAAGATGAAGGATAATTTGTTCGCAACAAAAACCTTTTAATATTAATCATGACATTACTGTATATTTTATTTTTTCCCTGATAGTTGCCATAATTAATTTTAACAATCATGTTTCTCATCGATATTTCACTCACTTTTTAAAGAACTTCTTTAAGGTCCCTACCTCCCAATCCTTTTGTAATATGTTATTAGGAGTAGGCCATGTAATTGATTCCCATCAATTGTTTAAGTGAGGAACTGTGTTCAGAATTATTGGAAGAAAACATGCGAAAGCCAGTTCAGTGTATCTGGGACTGGAGTTCTTGTCCTTCGATACCCTGTTATTTCTCCTCAGTTGGAACTTTCCATCTGCTACTCATTGCATTGTGATTATACCTCATTGGAGATTTTTTTCTCTTTTACTTATCAAATGAATTCATCATTAGAGTAATAGATACCAGTTTATTTTGATTTTGTTCAAAGTCATGTAATTTTTTAAGTGTATTGTAGGTTTTCAAAATCTATTGCTTGTAATAGTACATATCACCATTTATTTATACTAGGTCTTAAGTAAGACTACATCTCATTTGAAAGGCTTGGGAAAAGCCAGAAGATGTAGCAAGTGGAATGGATAGATATCCAATCATACAAAATAAGAAATTACCATGTATGTAGACACTATAGGAGCTGTGGTTTTAAACTTGCCTCACTGTAACCACACTGTCCTTTCTTGTGAATGGAATGGGTGTACTGATGCCCTTTATGAATCTCTTATTGTTTTATGATTATTAGAAATTTAAGACTAGGATAACATATTTGTAGATGTTAGGTTTTTATCTCAAGGAGTCATAGTATCTGAAGAGAGAATGGCTGGGAGCCAAGGCAGCTATATACCCATAATATATCCCCCAATTTCTACAATGCCTAGGCACTCTATGTTGGTATATTGCTGAATCATGACAATTAAATTTATCTCAGAGATAAACTATGCCATTTGGATACTGAATCACTGGCTCTGTATTCTAAAGTCACCAATTAATTTTTGATAATTCATCTGTTTTGAATTAATAATAATGTTATTAGCACAATATTTTGAAAATATAAATAATCTTAACAATGGCATGCAAAAACTTTGGTTAAGGACATCAGAGGAGTATTTTTTTTTTTTTAACTTTCTACACCCTTCTGTTTGCCAAATTTTTAACGAAAAATTGAACATTGAACAGTTATAGCCCTCGAGCATCCATTAACCTGGAAGTTATCAAAATTTGTGTATGTATATATTTATATGCAACAAGATAAATGTGAAGAGGACAATTTGATTTGTTTGGGACATTGAATCTACATACGATAGTTTGCATTTACAGAAGTACATTCAAGAGTGTTCGGTCTGAAGCCATTGGTTATCATTTAAACTTTAAAGGCCCATTCTGGCCCTCTTCCAAACGAAAACCCTGAGCCCTTGAAACATTTGAGTGCATTTTAGGCTATTTTAGCATTTCCTTTAGGATTACTTGCTCTTGGTGAGGAGAGGCTTCCCACACACTCACTAAGATCCCTGGGCAAGGATATACATAAACACCATTACAGCACTTGGCATTACATAGATGAAATTACTGTAGAATTAACTCTAAAAATGGGATTGCTAAACTTCATTTTGTGAAACAAATAACAAGGATCACGCAGTTTTTCGTTTTTTTAGTCTTGAATGCAGATCGATAAGAAAGTTTGTTTCTTGTCCCCCACTAAACTTTCCGTCGTTGCTTGCATCATTTGTTTATTTTGCCCTTGCTGCAAAGAAAGATGAACTAAGTATTGCGCCATGACAATCAGATCCCATGTCTAACAAAATATTGTTTTTTTAATTGGAGTGGTAATAACTCACTCTCTTTCCTATCACTTTATATTTATTATCTGCATTAGAAGTTGTGATTATTTTTAGTGTACATTATCAACTCTCTAATCAATGTGTCATTGATGCAATATATTTAGTTACATATCTTAAAGTGTTGATACCAAATTTTTGAAAAATCTTTTGAGGCTTCATGAGTGTCCAGTGTTTTGGTCCTGGTGAAAAAAAAATTTACAGATTCTTTTTCCCTGACATATTGTCCTCTTACTGCATGGGCATGACTAACGAGCCATTGCCATGGGGGTTGTGTGTGGGTGTTTTGGGGCAGACTTGTAGCCTATTTGAACCTGACATGTAGTTATTATTTTGCTTTTTATGTAGAATTTTTTTTTAATTCACCTATGTGTTTGTGTTGTGCCTGGTTGAATGAATGAAGGGTGTGGTATAAGTAAACATTTATACAAAAAACTTATATTTTTCTGTAAACAGAGAAAGGCGCAAAGGGGAATATATGTGATGCTGAAAAGGGTCATTGGTGGAAGCACAATGATCAAATCTTTAAATAAATTCAAGCGCCTTTTGCTTTCCAAGTGTTTGTGTATTTTCTCCAGTGCCTGGTGCACATGTGACTAAGTGATTGAAGCAGTTGTCTTTAATTCCTCAAATGTATTTTTTTCTTTGTATGTCCTAATGTATGGATTTGGAGACTCAATTGGAAATATAAATTTGATTGCTAATGTTGTAACTGTCAGAGTAGCATAGTATGAAAGATCTTATTGCCCTTTCTGATTTTATTGTTCCTTGCACTTCATTGGTTTCATTTTGCCTGTATTTTTGTCATGTTTTATTAAGGACATAAAAAATGTTGTATTGAAATCAAACTGTTTTTGTTTATAATTCTTAGTTGCTGCATCCCTTACACTGTGTCGTTTTAAAAATCTGCATGTCAGTTTTAATTTGCATGAAACATACCTAATGGCTTACCTTTTAATTATGCTGCTGCCTGCCCAAAATCGTGATGTTTGATGCTATCCCAGCACATTGTCAGCCCATTTACATATCCTGTATGAGGTCACCGGTCTGCCTTTTAAGTAATGCTTCCATCTTTTTATTCCAAGTTTATTGTTTTTGCATGTTTAGCTAAATGATGCTCTCTCACTATCTAGTCTCATTAAGGTACTTACCTTAAAAATATGTCTGCCAGCCAACCCTCAGTATCCCCTAGTAACTGTCTGTGCGTAGTTAACGCAACAAAAATTAACTAAGTTTTCGTTTGGGCAATTACTTAATACTTAGGTAAAAAGTGAAGTGTAAATAATATCTAGTTTTTACTTTTATTGAACGATTAGTCATGTTACAGCATTTACGAAGGAAAACTTCAATGAGTAAAGTTATGTCTTTATGTCTACTTATTTATTCAGAACCAGTGTGGTAGTTCATCAATTTTTGTCTTTTCTATTTCATTTATTTTGTGAATCACAAAATGCATTCATTTATGCGAGAATTTTTAAAAATCAATGCCTCAATTCTAGTCTTTGAAATGGGTTTCATGACTTTTATGTAACAATCCTGTCATTGAAGATATTTTTGAGGTCACTAATATTATTTATCCGCAGATGATAAGGAAGACAATCATGGGATTTACCTTACTTGTTGCTTGTAAAATAGCTGTAGATTATCTTTTATATGAACTCATTTCAGTGATCAAAGTTCTTATGATTTCTAGTTTTTTTTAACAAGCTGTTAATTGCTCATTTAAGTAGCACATTTTGACATAAATTGTTGAACCATTATGTGTTTTATGTGGTAGGACTTCATTAGTATTCTTGGGTGATATATGTGCCAATTGTCATTATATACAAACTAAAATATTTCAATGAAGATGTAGAACATCAGTATTTGATAAATGGAAATATGACTTCCATCTAAATCAGAGTATCTCTTTGGATGGAATGGAAACTATGTTTTGAATGGTTGTGACTTACGATGCACATTGTAGTTGTTTCACCAATCCCAGGAGATTGCTATATCTGTAATATTTACTTCCACTTTCATTTTTTTCTCTATGCATAGTTGGAGATGAGTATATTTTCTTCATAACAAATTATGTATGATGAAAGTTTTTCATTTGTGGTGCATGTTATCCATTACCTCCAACACATTTCCTGAAATTTCATCTACAAAGTTGGTCTAAAATTTTTTAAACCAAAGCTGCTTACATATATTTTTTTAAGGAACACTTCCCAAGCCAAAGAAATAAGATTTTTCTCGTACATATTCAGAACAAGCACAAAATCTCAACATTTTGAAATGTAATATTTATTATATTGATGTTTTCTTCAGTGTTTTGACTGAAAATGGAGAGTACTAATTTAGGCCTGCCGATAAAGAGTTACCAAACAACGTGTGATGTTTTTTAGGCCTTGTGATTTTTGTTAAAGGTTTAAACAATGGGGAGATTTTAAAATTGTCATATATAGCATTTCTCCCACCAATCAATTGCGCATGAAGTCATTAATTTTATTTGTGCTCATTTGGTAACTTAAATCTCTTTTAAGTATGTAGGTCACGGTGAAAGTAAGTTTGTGAAAGATACTGCATTTTTTATAGGATGATGACAAAGTAATACATATGTAATCTCTTAATGGAATATTCATTTCCATATTCAACCTAACCATTGACTCCATCTGAAGTCAATTTGACTTTAATTCCTTAGCTAATTTATTTGCACGCTCATGTACTCCCCACCGAGATTTTATTATGGAGATATGACCATCCGCACAATTACAGGTTGTAATTTGACAAGCGTTGATTAAATCAAACTCACTCCCATAATGCACAAGTGGACTCCTGTTAAAATATTAGGGTGAAAATATGTGTGTATGTGTGTGTATCGATGTGAATGGTGTTAGACTGAGCTCAGTCAGGCAGTTAATAGCATCCAAATTAGGGAACCTCTTTTTGAAAGTAAAAATTTATTGTTCAAACTGAATTTGAAATTGGACACATCAGTTTTGGATGAAGTGAATGCTTTACTCTTATATACTGTACTCAAGCAACAAAATATTTATTATCAATATACCATTGTATTGGAATAGAAATATGGGTTGTATAATAATAAGACTATTGTCTCAATTATGGTGTAATGAGATTTGTACATGTTGTACCTCGACATTAAATTTTATTTGATTACCTGTCTTGAATATACTTTGTCCTATTTGGAAATCTTATCTTTGTTGGGAGCAAAATAATAAGGACTCAGGAGAAAATGTGTTAAGTAGAAACCCAAGGAGGGAGTGTGCATATGATATTATTCAACTGTTTTTGAAAAAATTAGTGTGTAATGTTCCCTTGTTCTTTGTGTGTACAATTTATGTTGTGTATGAAGGGGTGTAGGAGAAAAGGTCTTTACGACAAATACATTTTTAAACAAATTAATTATTTTCTTACTGCCATGTCACTCATTTGTCTCAAAATAGTGAATCATTCTAATTAGCAAGTTGAGAGAAGTTGCTTATTGAATACAAATTTGATTGGCGTTGAAGTTCACCTGAACCAGGAACTGGGTGACTGTAGATGAATCAACTGGGAAAAGAAATGTTCTTGATGTCATATCTGATTTACATGCATATTTTTTCTGTCAGTTAAATTTGATTTAAATATTGATTACCTTCAGGTTTTTTTGTTTGCCTAGCTAATATTTTGCCCTGTCTACTCTTTTAAAGTGAGCCAGGAAGATGGAAGAGATTAAACATTGTTTCTCATTAATATAAAAATGTTCACATAGCTTTGCGTTCCACTGCTAAATTATGAAATTTATTTTCAGTGGCCCTTGGTTTCATTTCTGTTTATGCTGAAGATATTTTAAATTTATTTTTCATCCTCTACTCACATAGCATTTATGAGCAATTTTAGTGCATCCATGAATTTTGAAAGATGGTATTGCATTTTATATTCTGATTTTTGAGATAATTTCAACGGCTGAAAAAGTGACAGGTTTTGCAATTTTTTTCATTGTGCTTACACTTCAAAGTCAAATGCCAACTTCTAATGTAAGTACTTCTAGGCAAATGATGTAATAACACAGGATGGAAACATTATTTTGCTATATTATCTTGCCAATCCAACGACAAGCAGCTTATGGTTTGGAGTTAACAAAATCTGCAATTTTATTTAGTTTCCATTGCCAAATATTCCTCCTTCAGTAGCATGTGGAAGAAAGTGATCTTTACACTGTTGAAATGGATGTTATTTTCATGATTATTGCTTTAATTTTTATTTTAATTTGTTTGTGATCCCTTGTTTCATTGGCTAGTTTTGGTCTTTCCATTTCTTCTTCCCGATAAAAAGATTACTGCTTCTGCATGTTGTCAAGGTAATAAACAACAAATCATATGTATATGAACATGCAGAAGACATACTTTCATAATTATGGATCTGTTTATCATTTTTTACATTGGCACTGCTGTATTCTATGGAGCTAAAGATAAATGAATATTATTCCAAGATTCCTGAGAACAAATCGACCAAGATGAAGTTTTTATGGGCTAATTTATAGTGTATGAGAGAGGGATTTGGGTGAATGATTGTGCTAAATTAGTGCTTTCCAAAAAAGGGGTAAGCCATAGGGGAGGACTGTAGAACAAGTTTAATTTCACTCGACCAAAGTATTTGGAATCATCAGGGAGAGGAGAGTAATTGATTACTTATGAGATGAGCTCACTAATAGTGGGGAACAGAAAACAAACGGGATGAGTTTTTTGTTCTGCTGATTTTGAGAAGGTAGTTCAGAGAGTTTGTAAGTTTGTAAAATTAATGAATAAATTGCAGAAATTGGTGGGATAGGTGATTTATTCAGAACTTGTACATTGTGTGAGTGGTGGATTGTTAAAGATGTGTGGGAAGATTTGGAGGTAGGAATGGAAGTCTGTTGGGAGTTAATAAAATCAGGTTTACTGATGATAAAACTCCAGTTATTCATTCAGCCAAGCAATTACAAGCACTGTTGAGCGCATAAAATCAATGTGATAGGTTTGGGATGAGAATAAATCTAAACAAAACATAGAGTGAGATTTTGTGAGAAAGATGAAGGCTTAAGTTTAAAGCTAAAATAGGAGGGTGAAAACTAAAGCAGGTGGGGCATTTTACTCATTTGTGTTTCGACCAAGATGGTGTGTTTAGAGAGGACAAGATCTTAGGCCAAGGAACTGTCACAAGGAGGTAATAAAAGACTTACGTTGAGAGAGAAAGTGAAGAGAAAATAAAAGACTTATGTTGAGTGAGAAAGTGAGGAGAAAATAGACCAACGTAAACGTGGAGGGTGGTCTTGTATGTTGAGCAATGGTGGTCGTTGAAGCAAAATGATAGGTGTAGATTGTAGACTTTTGAAATGTGCCTGTGGAGAATGATGGAAAGGAAAGCAAAAGAAGTACTATGCATTGTGGAGGAGGAGGAATTTGGAAGAAATCCAAAGGAAGGGTGTGACACAGGGGAGGACATTAGGCAATGAGGCATAGGGGGAAAAGGTCAGCTAGTATGTTGAAGGGAAGAAAGAAGTATGTATAATTGAAGAACAGTCGATTGTAGTGTGGGCTGTCTGGTCATCTCTTGTTGGACATAGCTATGCTATGTAGCAATGTTGATTATGTGTCCTTCGAAAACCTACCTTAAGTGTAAGCCTACTACTGCAGTGAACACTTGTCCCCATACGAGTTGAAGTTCAATTGGTCTGGGAGCTTATAATATATTTTTGAGTAATTAGATCTTTTAAAATATTATGGAGACTCAGATAAATGCTGTAAATCTGTCCTAGAATGAGTCCATTCATATTGTACTTGCACATTATTCCAAAGTTGTGAGGAAAAAAAAACCATGGCTGATGGTGTGATTATGGAATGTACATTGAAAAGTTAAAACTAGACAGGAAAGTGAAAAGCACCTATGATATAAAAAGTGCTGCTATTTGAAGGTAAACTTATCATGTGGAATAAGTGAAGTGAGAATGAATATTTCAATTACCATCTTGTAATAACAATAAAAGAAGGAAGTTTATACCATAAATGGGAAAACCCCATTTACAAGTAACGAGAAAAAAGTCTGAAGTTTCATACATATATCTTAAAATTTGTCAAAAAACTGTATGTGTTCCTTGCCCACAAAGTTTATTCTAAAATTATCTGCATTGAAGATTTTAGAAAGAATTTTATGACTAGGGAGAATTTCCCAAATTTGAAGTTCAATTTGTCGAGTTGTACATTGTACTTCCTGCTGTAGATAACTTTTGCAAATTATATCTTGCATTAATCCAACACATATTTCCTTAAAAAAACATCACTTAAAATTCAATGGTATCATTTACAAATAATAAATTTGTTTCAGATGCAATGAGCTGCAAATATATTCTGGTGATAGCACTGTGGACATTTGTGCGATAAATTAGCCATTTTATAAAATAGTATTAATTTTATGCAGAAGTTCACTTAGCATACTCAACAAGTAACATTTTTCATTTTACAATATTACTTTTGAAATTGGTATAATGCTCAAATATTTTATGCATATATTTTTGAAAACATTGAATAGATATTGAAGTCATTTTCCTAACAAGGAGGCTAACCAGTGTTTATTATTGTCAAAATTGTGGTTGTATTTCTAGAAATGAAACAACCAATGAATATTCATAGGATACCTAGACTGCATATTTTTTGTTTTTCTTTTGTTTAATATGAAGCATTTTATTTTCAACTACATTGTTATTAATTTTTTATTAAAAAATGACCAAGATTTATTAGGCTTGTTATGGTTGTTGACACTTAGGTCTTGCAGAAGGGCAGTTTCAATAATTCTAATGGCCTCAATTTCACTTTTGTCCCCACTGTATCTATTTCAATTAAAAATGTAGCATCCTTATTTTAAGAGGGATAGTTTGATCATTATAATAATAATGTTAATGCCAAATTTACAATAAAATATTCTCATGCAATATTGGACAAAAGAATATCGTATGAGTGATACACAATAAACCCCTGACAATGTAAATTTACACATTCAACAGATTGTTAAAAGAGCAACTAACATTTTTTAAAATTCTGTGATAACACATCTAATTAAGGCTATTGTACAGAATAAATTAATTCATGATGGATCGTTGAAGATTTTCAATGAAAACACTATGGAGTTCAACTTAAATTAGAGCAGGAAGATTATCCTTGTGATGGATAACATGAAAAGTTTTTACTGCAGTATTTGTTGTGGAATCAGTCCTGGGGTAAGGAAATGTAACATCAAAATGTATTATCTACTAAGGGTGAACATTGTATGTTTATTACATAAATTGTGTAAAACAACTAACTCAGCCAGCTGACAGAGAACACTGAGTGGGTGAACATTGAGTGCATCTATTGTTACCAAATATGGCGTGTATTAGTGGAGAATCCAGCATAATAATTGACAATTTGTAGGAATTTATTGCGCAATCTTTCAATATTATTAACGTGGGCTTATAACATGGATTCCATATGAATTAATTATTCTCTTAAACAGGATGAACTAGAGATTTTTTAAAGCATTTTAACAAGTAATGGCTGGAAAAATTCTTTCAGCTTTCTCATTATAATGATGTTTCAAATATATTATATTAGTATGTAAGCATCTGAAAGTAACAACCAAAATACCCATAGCTAATTTTATTGACATCGCAGTAGCAATCTGTGAAGGCAGAATTGATGCTGGACTCATGTTGATTGGACCTCCAAGGTTACATGGATTCTGGATGTCCTTTTCGTTGAATTAAGTAATGGACATGTGAATTTTGAGTTTTCTAAGGTAACATTGTCAAACATTTGTTTTTGAATTTTACTTACATCTTATTTTTTTGGCTGAAGCCAAAGTTTCTTCTCCAGGATTTTGAGTTGTGTGTTAGGAGAGCTTTTCAATTTAGAAACTTAAAATTGAAGTTCTTGTACACATTCAGATACCTTTTGTGAGCCTTCATACCCTTTTTTAAATTTTCAAACCAGTTAAGATTGTGTGTGGAAGGCTGCTGCTGATCATTTATGCTTAAAGGTCCACATTCTGGGAACAATCAATTATAAATATCTGTGTTAAATTTAGGCAGCAGATTCTAATTAATTTTATGATTCAAACTACCCATAAGCGAGTACTGTTAGTCAACTAGGTACATTTTGCTCTACATGACACGTGTGAAGTGGAATGAGCACCAGTCACATTCTTTCACAATATACAAGTGTCTCATAATTTCAATCAATTTAGTGTCCATGTTAAGAGCAACAGTAGTAATTAGTGGAGCCACAATACTGAAGAAATGAGAGTGAAAACAATACTATAGATCTTAAAACGGGTTTTGATGGTAACATTGAAAAGTTTTACCCAGACCTACCTAATCGTGTACATGCTACCTGTACGATAATTTGTACATAAAAATTAAAGACGTATATATTTACCCTTATAGGAGAGGATACATACATCTTTGCTTTATTCTGCTTGTGTCGAAATGGAAAGGTAGATCAATTAATTTATTTTTGTCTAAGGATTTGTCGTCAAACTATAGAGCACATCAAAGAAAATATGCAGCTGCAACTAGATACTTGGAGAATTAGCTATGAAACCCCAGAAATGATTATAGTGTGTAGAGATATGAAAGGCATTGCGTTACTGATGGCAAAAACTACTGGGAGAGGAGAAAGGAGACTACTATAGTTTTTGGATACACAGATAGGCCTAAGCAGAGTGGATAAAGAAAGGTTAATCCTGCAACAATACAATAGATGGAAAAAAAACTCATCAAGTGCATATTTAGATAGAGAATCTATATAAAGTTGGGTTACAGAGACTTGCCAGGACATGCAACATGTAATTGTGTGTTTTATTTGCATTATACTTATTTTTTATTTAGTTTGGAACTACATGCTGAATTGAATAACATCTATGCTTCTAAGTTAACCCTTCTGATAATAAAAAAACCATAAACACACTGATCAACCCGAAGGTCGGTTTGGGAGATGATGGGAGTTCAACCATTACTAAGCCCGACGGCGTGTGAAATACATCAGGGTAGATCCCAGGAAGATCTGGTACCCGAAAAATCACATAGGTGCCCAGAGTGCGAATGTGGGACTGAATCGAACATGGGACCCTCCGGTCAGTAGTCCAATGCTCTACCCCCTGGGCTACCGCGTCCCACCATTCTGATATACATAGGGGAAATTTGATGGGATTAAACTACATCCAAAATTGATGGTGTAAGTATTGAAGCAGGAAAATTGGAGTTGGGAGGTGGCTCATACATGTCTGCTATGAGTGGTCATTTGAAGGGCAATCTCTACCGTCAATGCCATTCCCAGTACATCCTCCCAACATATAATGGCATACAATGCAGTAACTATTAAGAATAAAACAAGTATGCGTTATTCATTTCACAGTCAATGAATAATGATTTAATGTTGAAAGGCGCATAACTTTAACTTCATTTTCCTCTCCACTTTACCATGCTTTCCTCGGCCAAAGGTCCTAGTATTGATTTGTTGTCTGTAATTTTTTGATGTATGGTGAGTTCTGGGGTCAATTAACCTTCGGATGCATTTACTCATTTTAGTTTATTTTTTTACTTAACGTCGGAAAGGTTGAAGATTGTGAATTAAATAACAACATTTTCATTCTAGTTTACATCGGAAAACGATGAGTAGAGTAAATCACCATAATTCATATGTAGTTTCATTAACCTGAATTTTAGTGAAACTAACGTATCGCGCTTTTTTCCATGCCCTAGAAGCACGCTCTTAAAGCTCAACGTTGTTAGATAATCTGATAGATGTCACTATCGTAGCCTGCTGTACTGTAAGTCGCAAATAGTTGTGGTTTCCTCCAGTAGGTGCGGCATGTTGGGAATCACGGCGTTGCCAACAGTTGAGGAGAATGTATAACGAGGAAAGACGTTTTCGTGCACACTGCCTTATTCACCAGCCGTGGCGTGACTGCTGTTTTTATTTATGTGTTTACACCACTTTGAACTCGGCCAGTCAAAGCATCTTCGGCCGAATGAACTGTCAGATATTGAACAACCTGTTGCTGTGCTTTCCGTGAGTGCTGCTTCTTTTCAAAGCGGTGATTGTTTCTTAGTGTTTCAAATATGTAACCAATAAGTGGGAAAACTTTGGCTGGTTGTGCTTGATTGTCACTTAGACTGTGATACAGAGGAGTGAAGTGCTGAATTTCATCTGATTCCAGCGTGTGGTGCTGCAACATATATACTGGACGATGTTAAGATTCTTGTCGCAATGAAATACGTACACATAGCGTAGTGAGTCGGATGGTGTCGTATTCCAGAGTTCGATTCTGTGATCAGTGCGAAATGATGTTTATAGCCAATATTTAATTAGCAATTGATTTTGTATACGTCAAACCGGGAATGCGAAATATTTTAACGGGTACTCCTTAGGTCGCTACTTGGTGCTTCTTTTTCATTTTGCGCTCTAATCACGTTACTATTTCTTTCATATATTCACAAACACAGCGTTTTATTTTTAAATTATTGAGTTTTCTGTTCGTTCTTCCACGTACTACTTATGAACCGCATCGACTCACTTTTTCCTGTTTGGTGCAGTAAACACTTATTTTTTTAATTTTACTTTTAACTGTTGCTCTGGTGAACTATTGTCAATTATTTTATTCGTCTATTTTCTCCCGTCACTTGTCACGCTTCCTTTAAAAAAAACACATTTATTCAACAAACTAGAAACGTTTCCTGAAAACTTAAGGAAAAGTTGGTCATTGTATTCCATAGTATCGTAATTTGGTTTAATTCATTTTTGTCAATAACAGGTAACGGATTTTTACGCTAAACGGCTGTTTGATAGTAATTATCAATTTCTTTATTCTGCCCTGTTACAATATATTGTCATTGTTCCCCGTGACTGGATACGAGAGTACAGTTGAATTAAAAACTTTTACTCTTCCTTATCTCGTCTCAGCGAAGTAATGGGATAGGCCAATAGCGTCCCATGGAAAGTAAATTATTTCCCATCTATCCCCAACCCCCGTGGTCGCAGTTTATTCGGAGCCAGTGACACCTCGTAATGAAGTTGGACCGTTTAAATGGTTACATCTCCTTCAAGTCGGATGTTCGGTGATATTATTGCCGAAGGAGGATCAGAGGCTAGGGTCAGCGCAATGAGGACTAAAAGAAGAGCCGCGCAAGTGGGCCTACTACTGGTGGCCACGGCGCTATATGGTGCCATCATGAGCTCTTGGGGAGGCGCCAGTGGAGGAGGAACGCCCCCCGTCGAGGATCACTGGCAGGAGAGGGCGCCGAGATCCATCGCAGAGTTCTCGGCATCGCAGCAAGTGAAACCCGATGTCGGTGATAAGTCTAGATACAGCATAGGTGCTGCTTCCGCATTAGAGACCTCACCAGCACCTCCTGGGGTCCGCTCCCCTACAACTTTGGACGACCTGTTCATTAGCGTTAAGACGACCGGTGGTTTCCACAGGAGTCGGGTCCAGCTTGTGCTCCAGACGTGGTTCAACTTAGCTAAAGACCAGGTAAATTATCATTGACGGTTTAATTTCAACATTAGCATATCGATGGCGTTTTTTATCATCAATAATTGATTAATCTTGATCCCTGTTGTTCATAATGCTTGTCGTTTTCTCAAATAAAGAAACGAGGTAGTCCGGTCGGTACGACGTTGGACTACTGACCGGAGGGCTCGGATGCAAACTCTGGGGACGCCATGGCACCCTCAGCTTTACTCAAACTGTGATTTTTCGAGTGCCAGAACTTTCTCGGGAACCACAGATGGCAAAGGGAACAAGACCCCCCGAACAACCTTGATGTGTGAATATCACACGCCATTGGGCTTAGTATTGGGTGATCTCTACCCTCGGCTATGAAACCAGCATTCGAGTTGATAACTGTGGATATACATGTTTGCATTATATCTATTATTCCATTTCTGTCCAGAGAGACTGCCTTCACTGGATGACAGTTTATGGAATGTGAATATAATTTAATTGCACGAATTTACGAACACCCATTTTAAGTTCGCTTTTTTGGCCAATAAGAGTCTGATTATGACTTACATGAAACCCTTTCTTTCAGAGTACGGATACTGATATAAATGTTTGCTTTCCTACACTGATCTCCATTGGGGGTCAGCGATATTTTAAATTATTCCCTGCCTTGGCTGTTCCGAGAGTAGCAAATTATTATTCCTGCACTCTAACGATAGATCCTGTCACACGATCACTTCGCTCTTTAATGTAGTTCCAATGAACTATTTTTTAAACATTTTAAAACATTATTTCTGGTGCCATATCAGCACAACACGTGGGGTAGTCATAGTATTTAGCTTTTCTAATGGTTTGGCCGTAAAAGCGGAAGAGAAGGCGACTCTTTATTTCTCAGCCTTTGAATGACCCCATACTTGAGCTATTTTCCTCTCGTAGTAATATTGTTTTTCACTAAACAATAGATGTACTGCGTTTGTGGTCGGTAATCTTCGGGCATCTTAGCCAACATCAAGTTCCTTTATTAGCGTGTTTCTTACAACGCACCTAGCAAGACATAATCACATTCTACATATTACGCTACATATCTACGCTAAATTATGTCAGACGATACAGTGAAATTAATCGAATGTGCTGGATATTTTACTTATCACAATGGGGTAAGTTACCATATTCCTCCCCATTAACCCTCACGACCATATTTACTGATGAGAATGTAAACGATAATGTGTAACCCAATAGAATCATGTTCTCAATGGATTATCTTAATTTCGTTATTTTTTTCTTAACTTTATTTGCAAATTAGAATTATCATGAAACCTTATTGTTTGTTTCATGAATATAATCTTTACAATTGTATTTTTATGTTGTTTAATTTATTACGTGAGCGGTTCTAATGGCAAAGAATTAGAAGAATTTCTTGAAAATACAAGTGTTCTTGTACACGCCAGTCATTAAAATCTCCACGGATTTATTAAGAAATGCACGGTTGATGGTTTAAATTACTTATGCTTCAGTTAATCATCAGTATGTAATGACGTGTGTGCATGCTTTGGAAATCATTTACTACGAAATTAGGAGACTTGTTTCAAGTTTTAGTTATTAGCAAGTTTCACGTAAACCGAATCCTGGCTAAAGCGACGCTGCATTATTCGTTGCAGTAAGGCGAAGAAATGTACGGCGTTTGTCGATATTGTTTATGGCAAATAATATCATCAAGTAAGCCAGATATAAGATTAGTAAAAAAGCGCTTTAAATATTTAAAAAAATCTTGAAACGATCAAAGACCAGAGGCACTGATTAGCTGCGGGAATCATTTCCATTTCTTAAGTAGAAGCTTAATGTTCTTTATTCAGATTATTCAATTTAATAAAAGTCAATCTCCCCGGGATTCTATTCCACGTTGTAGTTTCATACGCTCCAAATGGCAAAATAGGATTTCGAATCCTAATGCTTAAACCCCTTCCCATGGACTACAGTCTTGACATGGTGGAAGGGCTTGTGCTTTCTGATGACCTCTAGAACTGTGATGGCGGGAGCAATGATAATAATTGATCCTGGTTGGGACACCCATGCCTGATTAGCCAGTTGAAAGGTGCGTAACCCGCCAAGCGTCCGTTCCTCTGCGAGGCCGCTGCGAAGGCGCATCGATCCAAGCGGGGCGGGGGGGGGGGGGGGTGTCACATTGAGGACAACATATGAAGGAAACGTAACTGCAATGGAGTGTAATGTAAGGTTTAAGAGGATAAAATAGAGAAGACGATTGAGGAAATGGAATGTAGAAACATTGAGTGGGACGATATGACATGGCTCTGAGCAGGATGTAGAGAAAATTATGAGTTTTAGGTGTAAGGGAGACGGGTTAAATAAAATAAAAAATGAAATACGAGTAAAAATAGTATTTAAAAAAGGGATCTCGTGAACCGCAAACAAAACTATTGGAAAAGTAAACCAGGGATTGCAGACGAGATGATTAGAAAGCTAGACGAGAGAAGGAGATGGAGCAAAAGCGGATAAAAGTGGAAAGGGTTGAATAATAAACTGTGCCGGGGAACCATCGCGGCGAAAGAAACGAGATGAAAGGCGAAATTCAAGGATACGGAGGGTTTACAAAGTAATTGTGAAAGTTGTGCGCGGCACAGGAAGGTGGAAGCACTGTCAGGAAGTAAGCCGGGAAAATCCGTGCAAACAATCAAAGATTACTCCGGAAAATTATCAATTTAACCTTTCATTTTAAAGGGAAGATTCAAGAGAGGTGGAAGGAATATGGAAAAGGAACTATGTGATAAAGGAAATTGGCTACCAAGCTTGAACTTTATTATAATTAGGTAATACAGGTATACCTGTATACCGGTCAAGATTCTCCGGGGAAGAACAATTCTCTTGTCTCTCTCAACAAAACACAACCCAACATCCTACTCTACCATAAGTCTCTCTTCAACTCCATATATTTTCTTGTTTCCTTCATTCCGTCCAACACCTCTATCCTATTTTCCTTCCTCTTCCTATTGCCCCTTCCTATTTTTCCTAGCATTTTCTATTCTATCACAGCCTTCAATATGCCACTGCCGATCAATATGCTTTTCATCCATTTATAAAGGAAATATTCCGTAGGTGGGGATAGCTTACGTCCAGACATACTTGATGGTGGGATAAAAGGGAAATTATGGGAATCGGAATCAAATGAGGCCGTGGTAGTTTATGGAATTCCTGCAGAACTACCTAAGGGTTTAGGAAAACGTGGAAGGTTGAGTTTTTATGGACTAATTCTTAGTATATATGAGGTAGGAATTTGGGAGGCGAATAATATGCAATCTGGGCATGTCTCAGACGGGTCCGGTGCGCGTGGCAGAGGAGTCTTTGCGAATTATCAAGCTTCAGTTTCCCAGTCTGCCAAGGGGATTGGAAAAAGGGTTGGGGTTGGGCATTGCTGATTGGTGCATTGGAAAGAGCGCGAATGAACCGGGGGAAGGTGAGGTTCTCTCTTTCGGGCACTTCCCATGCCAGTACAATGGGTGAAATTGTGCACTCGGGAAGAAGTAAACCTTTATGAGAATGGTGCTTGGTGATGGGAACATTTTGAGCGAATAAACTCACTTAGAAATTGATGGCTGTAAAAGAAAATAGGGAAATGACCGTCGGTTGACTTCAGGCCGCAAACAAGCGTCTTAAAAATTTGCTGAATCCAAAGATTTTACAGAAGTGGTCCTTTTGCAGTTCCACTCTCATCGGAGCCCAGATAGCAACGATTGAAGCATCCGCTCTTCCCACAAACGTTAAGGGATCGGAATAATGTTTTCAGACCGCGCTAGAGGGGAAAATATTTTGGGTCGGATGTAGTATGGCGTGTAATCACCTCCTGCCACACACCCTAGCGGCTGCTCGCAGGGGACTATGTAATAATAATAAAATAAGATACAGTCGGATGTATTTATAAGCATTAGAGGTTTATTCCAGGCATTGCTGAGCGCATTAGAGGCTCAGTCTTATAGAATGAGAATCAATTTAAGCAAACCAACGGTTGTGAGGCTCTCGAGAAAGAGGCAGGCTGAGCTCAGCATTAAAATAGGAGGGCGGAAACTAGAGCAAATGGAACAGTATACGAGTATCGTATCCTGGATGTATTTTGGGCCGATATGGCAGAGTAAGTACCATGTAGAGCATTTTAATCGGAGTTGCTATGTGGAAGATGTTGGAGGGGAAAACGTTAGGCAAGCGAGGAATACTATATGAAGGAAAACGATCGTCCTGTTAGACGGGATAAAGAGAGGGAATATATACGGAGGTGAAGAAAGGTTTGTTGCAGTGCCGGATATCGGGTTGTGATTTGTTAGGGGTGCCCAAGAACTTGATCGTTGTTCATTCTTTGTCCATCCAAAAACTACCATAAACGGTAAAATATCAGACGTAATAATGTGTGGTAATGTTTAGGATCGATTTGATCCTGGGCTCCCAAGTTTTCTAGACTACAAATGTCTGCTTTTTGATTCACCTTAGCGTATATACTATGTTTAAGCTACTTTTTACTACAGTTCCTAACAAATTCACCCAATGAATGTTATATATGTACGTACTATTTGCCAGGGTCTTTCGGAGATTTCATGGCTCCTAGTCTGTAGCAGTCTCCTAGTATTCCACGCCGGCGCCTCCTTCGAAATGGGGGCCCATTGATGAAAAACGAGTTAATGAGTGCTTTCTCCTCCCGAGAAATTATTTTTCAAAGCAGTCCGGGCTGATACAAATTTAATTGATTCAAATATTATTTGCATAGATTCTCAATTTTGACCACCTAGAAAGGTACCGTCTTGCAATGATTCGTAGTCATCTGCTGTCGCCCTAGGCGGCCGCCTCAAATACATCATCCTGTATTATTGGAGAGGGATCACTGATTAGGGGTAGGTTTATTCACCGCACACAAACTTTCTATCTCCCTATACAAGATACCATTTACGTAACACCTCCAAGAATACCTTCATGCCTTTTTGCCTCCATCCACTTTTCATCCTCTCTCTGAATTCCCCCCGACAACCTCCCGCTTTTCCCCATTATTATTATTAGGTAATTTCCGGTTAAGGTAGGTTTTTAGATGGACACACTATCAATTAAATATTTTGTAACTCCCCACCTAGCAAACTAGTCTATATCAGGTCCCTCTTCATCTCTGTGTACTTCCTTCCTCCCATCATACGTCCAACATCCCTATCCTGTTCCTGCCCTTACCTCGCTTGCCCAACATTCTCCCCTCTATTAATTTCTTCAACATTCCACTACCGCTCAATACGCCTTTCATCCATTTTTCCTGCCTTCATAGGATTTCTCTCAACAAACCCCTCTCCTCCCCCACCATCTCTAGTACTTCCTCATTTGTTTTCCTTTCGGTCCATTCACCTTCTCCATTCTTCTCCACACCCACATTTAAAAAGCCTCCATCTACGTCTATCCTCCTGCTTCAGTGACCACGTTTCCGTGCCGTACGCTACATATCAGAGTTTTTACGAGTCTTATCTTAACATCCCTACTCAACGTCCCCGTCATCAACTCCCTCCTCCTTGAGAAAGCCTCCTTGTCTATCGCAATTCTTCTCCTTACGTCCCTACCACTTTGACCGTATTGGTCCAAAACACTTCCGAGATATGTGAACTGCTCTACCTGCTCTATTTTTTCTCCGCCAATTTTAATATTTAGCTTAGCCTTTTTCTTTCTGGAAAATCGCATCACCTTTGTTTTATTAATATTTATTCTCATCCCAAACCGATCGCACTGAACCTCCAATTCGCTCAGCAATGCTTGCAACCCCTTGGCTGACTGAGCAGCTAATGCTTGGTCATCAGCAAACCTAACCGATTTTACGAATTCCCCTCCGACATTCATTCCTACCTCCAGTTCTTCCCATCCCTCTTTAATCATTTCCTCCACATATACGTTGAACAGCACCGGTGGCAATGGGCAACCCTGCCTTACACCTCTTCCTAACACTGCCCATCCGGACTCTCCGTTCCCCACTCGCACCTGAGCAGTCTGAGACATGTACAGGCTGCGGATCAGTCTCCTGTCCCTCCAATCCATTCCCATTCTCTGCAATACATGCATTATACTTTCCCAATTCACTCTATCAAACGCTTTTTCGAAATCTACGAAACAGGCAAAGACGTCCTGATTGTATTCTATATTCCTCTCGATTAGTGATCTCATTACTGCAATGGCATCACGCGTACCTCTTCCTTTCCTAAACCCAAACTGATCATCCCCTAAATAATCATTTGCCTTACTCTCTATCCTTTTGTTGATGATCCTGAGAATAACTTAAGCTGCGTGGGATATCAAACTTATTGTTCTATAGTCCTCACATGACGTAGCCTTTACCTTTTTCGGAACAGGAACTAACACCGATCTCACAAAATCTTCCGGCCAGATTCCTTCCTCATAGATACTACGAACCAGTCCATATATGGCATTCTTCCCACCTTTCCCTAACCATTTCAACATTTTTACAGGAATGTTGTCCACCCCCACGGCCTTATTTGCTTTCATCTCATTTAATGCCCTTTGTATTTCAACGTCGAGTTTGCCTGGACCTAAGCTATCTTCTTCTACGTCATGTTCATTTTCCAAGTCTAACCTTGTTGGCCTAAGTTCTTTACCATAAAGTGTTTCTATATATTCCTTCCATCTCTCTTGGATATTTACAGGTTCAATTATTATCTTACCCCACTTATTTTTAACTGTTAGCACAGATCTTGCCTTCTTACTTCCCGATAATAACTTAACCTTCCTGTATAGAGCACCAATTTCACCCTTCTTCTGTAAACTTTCCATGTCCTCGCATTGCGTTTTCCACCATTCTTCCTTTACTTTATTTCTGGCCTTCTCAATTTATATTATAAACTTTATAAAAAAATAAATATTTAACTAACTTTGTACTTCATTTTGCCTAACTCTGTGTTTATATTTTTCCATCTTCTTTTGCTGCTTCCGATATCCCTTTCTTGATACATTCCCATTTTTCTTCGATAGTACTCAGTTCTTTACCGTCATCTATCATTTTCTCTACAGCCTACTGATACTCCTTCCTCGTTAATCCATTTAATGCTTCTACGTTCCATTTCCTAACCCGCTGCCCTTGCCTTATATTCTTGAAATGGACGTTGCATTTCATAACAACTAAATTGTGGTCAGAGTCCGCATCCACTCCTGGGAAACTGTGCGAATTTATCACACTGTTCCTAAACCTGTGCCTAACCATAATATAATCTAACTGATACCTTTCTGAGTCACCTGGTATTTTCCATGTATACCTATGCCTTTTGTGGTGTCTAAACTATGTGCTGGTGATGACTAACCCCTGTCTCATGCAGAATTCAATTGCTTTCTCCCCGCATCATTCCTCATGCCTAAACCGTAATCCCATCTCTTCCTTCGCCTACCGTTGCATTCCAATCCTGCATTACTATCAAATGTTTCCCTGCAGGAACACACGCGATTATATCCTCTAACTCATCGTACATCCTATCGACTTCTTCCTCCTTGTGGCTGCTCTGTGGCATGTATACCTGAACAATGACCAATTTCGTCGGCTCTGCTTTAATCTCTACGAGTAAAATCCTATCAGTTGCTTGTTCTATGTTGACTACGCATCTTCCTACCCCTTTATTTAATATTACGGCAACCCCTCGTTGGCTCTCGTCCCCGCCGCTGTATATCACTCTATAATTGTCTCTTCAGTAATCCCCGATATCCTTCCATCTCACCTCGCAGAGACCTAAAACATCTATATTACCTCTTTCCATCTCTCGCTTAATATTTTCTAATTTTCCTGTCCTCAACATTGTCCTGACGTTCCATGTTCCTATTCTAACTACTTTCGTCTTTTTCTGCGTCTTGTCCTGCTGCTGTTATTTCTCCCCTGCAAGGGTTTCGTGGGATGACGACCGCGGAAGCCTTGCCTCCCCCGCTGGCGGGCAGGATACACGGTCGCTTGGGCCGAGTCTCGCAGTTGCCAGGACTCATATTCTCTATAGTGCCCATCATTACATTCTTGGGAATGATAATTGATGTGGTTTCCCGTTGCCTTCCTCAATAGTGGTTTTAACGTGACACCATCACTTAATCGCCGCCCCACTGGGGTTAGACGCCTTTGCAGCCGCCTCACTGAGGAACAGACGCTGCGTGGACTATCTTTCGTCTGGCTCCTAACCTTCGACCTATCTGGCGTGGGTGACCCTATCAGGAGCAATTATATTTACTCCCGCCAGCACAGCTCTAGGGGTCATCGGAACACACAAGCCCTTCCACCACGACAAGGTTGTAGTCCATGAGAGGGATCCCCATTATATCCGACAAGTATTTGTTTATCTTTTCCTTACTCTCCATTTGGTTCTCCTCCTTCCACGTCTCAAAAGTCTCTCATCTGCGCTTACACTTGTTTTTTAAAGACCGCGGTTTTCGGAATCATGCAATGGAAGAGAAGGAACGGGTGTACTGCGTGCCTAAAATCTTACTTTTCCATGGCGAATAATTCATTTTGTCTCTTCCACCTGATACCTTTAAGGCATTGCCTAGTAAGACGGGACAATCGCCACCCACCCTAGATGTGGCTTGCAGTCTACCATTAAATAAAAATTAAATTGATTACCTTCTTTCCAGCACACATTTCTCTCTTGACTCTTTACTTTTTGCATGTGTGCGCGGGGAAAGAAATTATCGCAAACCTCTTTCCGTCACATATCCATTGAACGGTTATTTGCTCCCCTTCATTTATTATTTAATTTTTGCATATTCGTACGTCCCCTCGACTCTCGATTCACCGTCTTTTGTTTCGTTCTAATTTCCAATGGCATAGCATTAATCACTCCTGTACACAGTGCTTCTTAAATTATTTCCAATATCATATTCCTGTTTATTGCACAACTCGCATACCATATTTTAAATAACTTCCCATGTACATTCTATTCTTTGCCAGTATTTCAAAACAAAAAACTTTATTTCGATTCTACCGGTTTCGACGCATAGATGACATCTCGAAATCGGTAGTGTATTATAATCAAGTTTTTTTGTGTGAAAAAATACCAAGTTAATTTATTCAGTGATTATGAGTTTTCACAAAGTGTAGCCTCACAAACCGTTGGATTTATGTGTCAGGTCATTCCGCGTATTCATATGTTCTTATTCCTGTTGAAACGCAGCCGTCCGCTTCCGTCTTTTTATCAGGTCCGAGTTTGGCGTTGCATTTTACGGAAACTAAATTGTGATTTGCATGTGTGTCCGCTCAAGAGGGATTTTGAATGCGATTTAAAGAACTTGATCCATAAATCTATGCGTAATCACAATACATATTAACTGATTGCATTCCCATTGCGTGTATTTACGTCTGTTATCTGTTATGCTGTTTGAACAAGGCATTAGAGCAATGAAACCCTCTTCCCCTGCAGAAATATTTTTTCTCATCGCGGTCATTTCTTGGTTCTAATTTGTACCTATGTTCGTACCTCCGTCTCATATCTTCCATCGTCCCTACCTCCGAAATCCATCAGAAACATTCCCAACTGGGAATTCACTTTGCCTGAAATGTAAATAAACAACTTTTGACTTGAAGACGGAAGAGGTTGTCTCTGGAACGCTGTCGTGAGAATGGAGACCCAATACAGCGAAACACCCTGGATATCCCAGGAATCAGTGCTTCGAAAGCCTCCAAAAGAAACGTTTCTGATAATTTCTTCTAGTTTACTACCTATCAGTGATGTAATTCTTTCTCTGAATAACTGATTGCTGGCCCGCACTCCCAGATCTCAAATAAATTTGTTGAATTATCTTTGACCTCTACTTATAATATTCAATCGCTAACTTGCCCTATTTAGTTCGTCGGCATATAGGGTTCGTCCGGAAAATAAGTGTACTGAGTTCAGGAGAAAAAATTTATTGCACTTTTACATATTTTAAGCTAATATTCCTCAAAACAGGACCCTTGTGAGTCGATACACTTGTTCCAGCGGCGTTCCCATTCCTGGAACGCTCCCGCGAAGGCATCATCGGGAACCTCTCGAAGACACGTCGTCACGGCCTCTTTGACGGCGTTCAAAGTCCCGTATCGCGTTCCTTTCAAACTCCTCTTTATCTTCGGGAACAGAAAGAAGTCCGGTGGTGCCAAGTCCGGGCTGTAGGGCGGGTGCGGCAGCGTTGCAACGCCGTGCTTGGCCAAGAAGTCCGACACGACAAGCGCGGTGTGAGACGGCGCATTGCCGTGATGCAGCCGCCAGATGTTTTAGATCGCTGGCCGGACGCGGGCGACTCGTTTTCGAAGCCTGTCGAGCACTTGGACGTAAAATGCAGCATTTACAGTTTGTCGTTCAGGTACAAATTCGTAGTGGACGACTCCCCTTTTGTCAAAAAAGACAATGAGCTTATTACACTTATTTTCCCGACGAACCCTGTATATCCTAATTTTTTCTTTAGCTCCACCACTACTTGACCCTTTAAATAACTGTGCAACCTTTTCTTGGTAAAGCGCGATCGGATCTCCTGTTTTTATATCCGATAATTTTCGCTCAAGCTTTTGCTCTTCTGTCCTTTGTCATGACGCTGTTCTAATTGGGAATACTACACGATGCGAGCGTTTCGGAGTAATCGAAAGTCAATGCTGTAAGAAAATCCGCCACGATCATACGAGTACAGTGACAAAAGGGGTTAAAGAGACATCCAGTAGAACTCCCTTTCCTTGGCGTTGTTTTGGCCACAAATTTAAGGTTTAAGTCATACTACTTGGCATTGGCAAAATCGGAACCTTGCCCGACTAACGTATGTGTGTTGTTCGTTGCATTTTGTTCCAAACAAATCAATTTCTTTGTGAGATTAATGTCCCTTAATTATTATTGTCATTGTTATATAGAACCCTGCTAGCCACCGTAAGAGTGAGTGATAGTGGGGGAGTTACAACACACCAGAATGCTTCTGACACAAAATATTTTCCTCCATACCGCGGTCGGACAATTTTATTCTGATCCCATGTCGTTCGTGGGAAAAATGACATGTTAAATTTATTTGTTCTACACTTAATCTCTCTAGTAAAAATGAACTCCCTTTGGCTATACAAGCACTACCTCGTCCCTCTTTAATTTTCCAAACAGATGTTATTGAAGTTTGTCGATTGGCCCAAACATTCACTGTATAAATTTACACTGATGCTACGTTAGTAGCTGTGGTAGTTTTTTGCCCGCCGTAGCTCTAGTGCATCGTGAACATGGGATATGCTTTTTTTGAGACTTTTAGTGAAAATCTCGAGAATATTTAAAAGGTTCGTCCTTGATGTAGTCGAATTAGTGAACATATTATTTGCAATCACGGGGTAATGGGCCGTTAGATTAATGAAAGAGGGAGCAGAAGTGGGAGGGTTGGTTCCATGGGGTGGCGACGGGACAATTGAGGAGGTGCGCTGGATGGGGTGGTTACCACACCCTGCGCGCATTGCCTAGCTGTCAACAATATCTCCTCCCTCGGGCTGACCAATTTATTTTTACAATTGCCATTGTGGCGATAGCAATGCAAGGCCCGACTCAATTTTGGGCCCTGCCTAGGGACCCTCCACGAAGGCGCCACTGTTTACAACCCGACATTGGAGCGCGACTACTCCTAATACGCGTGTCTGCGCAGGCAACCGCTTGCCTCCTCCTTGGTAACATGAAGATACCGGCTAGGTCTCATCTGTCGGTAAACTGAGAAATGAGATTTAAAATGCTGATGGTTGGGAAGAGGAGGGAGGTTCCGGGAAGGCTACCTGGTGGTAAGCATGGGTTTCTTCTCTCCCCACCCTTTCCGCCCCCACCGCCGTCTTACTCCCACACTTTCTTGCGAGCCCGCATCCTCTCCCCCGCCCCTCGTTGTTTTTCCTCATCTCTGGCGTCGCGTTTCCCCTGGGGGCCCTATCAAGTGGCGGAGGGGGAATACGCGCGGCATGTGGGCAGAACCCTTCTTAAACCCCCGCACTCCCATCGCCCGCTCCCTTCCCAGCACTCCATTCTCGAGGAATGAAGGGATGGGGGGGTAACAGGAGGACGCGCCCAGAGTCGTCATCTGTTTTTGCCGCCGGGCCCCGTTGGAGAAACATGGGCGGTTCTTTGTTAATAACAGGCGTATTGAACACCCCGCCGTGGTCCAAATATTTCCTTACCCTATTCACTCTATTTTTCATTGTGAACTTTGAAATATTCTGGGAAGCAGGGATTGAAAACGGCCAAAAAATTCTATCTTGATTCTCTTTATTATTCAGGGAAAAGAGTGAATATGGTTAAAAAAATTTGTTCACGTTTATGTCCTATTTATAATTACTTTCATGATGCATATACACGAATTAACCTTTCATGAGGTTCATTCATTATATTAGGTACTCTTCTTCTAATAACTCTTGGTTTGTGCTTGCCTTCTCAGACCTTTGAATAATCTGGCCTCCATGGAGGTTGACGCCTGAATACAAGTAACTAATTAGATAAATTCTAAGAAACTGTGGGAGTTGCCGCCACAGTAACTTTTAACGGAGTCATCCGCAGTCGAGTGTGCATGATAGTGCAACATTTTCAGAGTGTAAAAATCATTCGCCTCGACCGGGATTTTTAGTCAGTTAACTAATTACATGGTTGAAACAATTATTATTATTAGGTAATCTACCGGTTAAGGTAGGTTTTTGGATGGACACAACTACCAAATTAATATTTTGTAGCTCCAAACAAAACACAATCCAGCAACCTAATCTGCATCAGGTCTCATTTGCCTAACATTCCCCCCTCTATTACCTTCTTCAACATTCCACTGCCGCTCAATACGCCTTTCATCCATTTTTCCTGCCTCCATAGGATTTCTCTCAACAAACCCCTCTCCTCACCCACCATCTCCAGTACTTCCTCATTTCTTTTCCTTTCGGTCCATTTCAACCTCTCCATTCTTCACCACACCCGCATTTCAAAAGCCTCCAATGTACTTCTATCCTCCAGCTTCAACGACCACGTTTCCGCGCCGTACATAGCCACACTCCATATCAGAGTTTTTACAAGTCTTTTCTTTACCTCCCTACTCAACGTCCCCGTCATCAACTCCCTCCTCCTTGAGAAAGCCTCCTTGTCTATCGCAATTCTTCTCCTTACGTCCCTACTACTTTGACCGTATTGGTCCAAAACACTTCCGAGATATGTGAACTGCTCTACCTGCTCTATTTTTTCTCCGCCAATTTTAATGTTTAGCTTAGCCTTTCTCTTTCTGGAAAATCGCATAACCTTTGTTTTATTAATATCAATTCTCATCCCAAATCGATCGCACTGAACCTCCAATTCGCTCAGCAATGCTTGCAACCCCTTGGCTGACTGAGCAGCTAATGCTTGGTCATCAGCAAACCTAACCGATTTTACCAATTTCCCTCCAACTTTTATTCCTACCTCCAGTTCTTCCCATCCCTCTTTAATCATTTCCTCCACATATACGTTGAACAGCACCGGTGGCAATGGGCAACCCTGCCTTACACCTCTTTCTAACACTGCCCATCCGGACTCTCCGTTCCCCACTCGCACCTGAGCAGTCTGAGACATGTACAGGTTGCGGATCAGTCTCCTATCCCTCCAATCCATTCCTATTTTCTGCAATACACGCATTAATTTTTCCCAATTCACTCTATCAAACGCTTTTTTGAAATCTACGAAACAGGAAAATACGTCCTGATTGTATTCTATATTCCTCTCGATTTGTGATCTCATTACTGCAATGGCATCACGCGTACCTCTCCCCTTCCTGAACCCATACTGATCATCCTCTAAGTAATCATTTGCCTTACTCTCTATCCTGTTGCTGATGATCCTGATAATAACTTGTTGTTCTGTAATCCTCACGTTATGTAGCCTTTACCTTTTTCGGAATAGGAACTAACACTGACCTCAAAAAGTCTTCCGGCCAGATTTTTGCTTCATAGATACTACGAATCAGACCATTTATGGCCTTCTTCCCACCTTTTCCTAACCATTTCAACATTTCTACAGGAATGTTGTCCACCCCCACAGCCTTATTTGCTTTCATCTCCTTTAATGCCCTCTCTATTTCATCGTCGAGTATGCCTGGACCTAAGCTATCTTCTTCTACGTCATGTTCCTTTTCTATGTCTAACCTTGTTGGCCTAAGTTCTTTACCATACAGTGTTTCAATATATTCCTTCCATCTCTCTTGGATCTTTTCCGTGTCAACTATTATCTAACCCCACTTATCTCTAATGTTAGCACAGATCTGCCTTTTAACTTCCCGATAGTAATTTAACCTTGCTGTATGGGGCACCAATTTCACCCTTCCTCTGTAGACTTTCCATATCCTCGCACTGTGTTTTCTACCATTCTTCCATCATTCATCTTCTTTTGCTTCATATGTGGGCCTTCTCAATTTATTGTTTAACTCTTTGTACTTCATTTTGCCTAACTCTCTGTTTACATACTTCCATCTTCTTCTCTCTTCCATCTTTGCAATCATCTCATCCGTGACCCATGGTTTCCTTATCCTTTTCCCGTAAACGGTTCCGATAGTGTCTTTTGCGGCTTTCGATATCACTTCCTTAATACATTATCTTATTTCTTCGATAGTACTCAGCTGTTAACCGTCATCCATGATTTTCTCTATCGCTTGCTGATACTCCTTCCTTGTTAATCCAAGTTGAAACAATATGATAGTGGAAATAAAAATATTTAGGAGTATACACTGTAGTTTCTGGTGTAGGTGTAAAATATACAAATACCAGAGTTTATTAAATGACCGAATAAATACTCTTGTCAATTTTTTTCGTTTTTATGGAACAGTCGTAAATTATCTGTCTGTTCCCACTCCAAGTGTTAGTGTATAATTTTTTTGCCGATTATAAGTTAATGAATAAAATCACTCAGGCAGTTAATAAATCCTAAAAATTGTCTAAGATATTAGAATTGTTAAAAATTGAGTATTTTATCAGTGATTCGTCGCTTCACTAGCAGTCCACGACTCGGGGACGACTGCTACACTTTTCATTTGTCAATGATCACAGTTCTTTGGCATTTTCAATGGTCAGTCGGATATGCCAAAGTAAATGCCAATGGTATTTTCATTTGCAATTATTCTATGCAAACTTACATTCATACTATTGAATGAGAGGTATATCTCTAAACCTGTTGAGTGATTTCTTTCCGCGAAATCAAACAAGATTCGATTTCTCTTTGTATTGAGCATTCCTATTTTAGTTTTTCGAGTGTTTACCTTCAGCGTCGCTTTGACTGAACTTACTTTCGCGAGACTAATCCGCCGAGGGGCGTTGTCACATTTGCTTCTGGTGGATACGGCCAACCACATCTATAAACGAAACTGCAGGTCAAGGATTACCGAAGCATCACGTCAGGGATTTCAAGGAACCTTTCTGCGTATGGCCCTATGGTGTTAAATAACATTGTTCTAAGCATTCAACCAGAAATCAAGCCACTTGCTCTTTACGCGACCTTTCAAGAAATAATAAAGTTGGTGGAAATTATTTAAAAAGAAAGGCCAGTGTTTAACACGGCAGCACCCACTTAATTGGTATACTAGTTTTACTTGGAATTCATTGGCGAATAATGGAGTCGTCACAGAAAAACCGATAACATTCTGGATTATGGATAGTGAAATTTTGCGTGTTTGGAGTTTCACAGAAAAAAACGAGCGAAGTATCTTTATTTAAAGAGCAAAGTTGCAGCTTGGACGCAAGGATTTATTATCTCGACAGATGAGAAATGCCGCATAATTAGTAGCGATTTTGCACCCGCGTGCTATGCTCAGGCTGATTGAGGCATTATGTGAAAGAAAGAGGCAAGGTGGGGGGGGGACCTTCGTGCTATCCATATTTTAAAGGCGTCAACGGCTTAGTGAGTGCGACGGGAAACGGACGGCGAAAGAGGGAACGACTCGGGACTCCTGCCATGCATCCTCGAGGATTGTTGGTGCTCTTTACGGCATTCCTCGATATGTTCTCACAGTCAAGCTTTTTTCCTGGTTGTGGAAGAGGTGGATGGAAAATGTGGTCACCGATGGGAAAACTGAAATAAAAAATCTCGTAGGGTTCGCTCGCTGCCTTGCTCTCTTCCCGCTGCGTTGCTCAAAAATTTCCCCTCGCCACCACCGCCTCCTCTCCAAAAACTGCTCTCCCATGATCTAACCACTCATTTCGGCTTCCCACCTGCGGTCGACCAGTGGAGCGTTACATTCTGTTCTGCTCGATGATTATTTAATTTAATGTTCAGTACTGGTGATTGATCGTCGGATATGATGCAAAGATTTTTTGTATTCCTTATTTTTCGTTTATTCGCATATCAAAATAACTTCCGGGATTGTTTACTGCAATTATTTCAGCTCATGTTCTTTCAGAAGTGAATGGGATACCTCTAACATGGACAACTTATATGTGCAAGACAGCTACACATCCGTAGGCTATTCATTAAAAAAGTCTCTTTGCATTTTTATTTTACGATCGCGAGATTCGAGGGAAACTAATGGCAAGTAGTTTCCATCACTCATGAAATAGTATCTCCGTTGTAATAGTTTCGTCTTCGAGACTCTTGAAATGATCCGTCCTGGCGTTCCTGCCGGGCAGGTTCGCGAGACTGCGGCCACCGCGATTTTGTATCGAAATCCGTTGGTTATTAACCCTGGAATTGATTTTTTTTCGCCATTAGACCCTGTGTTTGACTGAGAAGTGGGGCACTGAAGTAGCATTAACGTTTTCTGGCCGTGGAGGCATTGGAATTAGTGGAATATGGATTGGAAATTGGGCGTCTAACGGAATTGGAATCGAATCACGACATGGCGACGGCCGTGAGTGGTTCCCAGGAACTTCTATCGTCGGGATAATACAGATACAGAAAATGATATTCTGTGTTTGCTGGCATCTTGAGAAATATCTGTCTAAAATAGTTTTCAAGATTATTCCCCGAGATTTGGCGGCTGAATTTCCTCGTGTAAATTAAGCCTCAGTTGATTAATTCAATAAGCGCCTAAATTTTTTTGAGTAGGAGGCCAATAGTACCAAAAGTTAAATTAGTAATAAGAGAGCGTGTGTACCCTCGATTATATAAAAACATGCAATTATATGCTATGCAAAATATACATTCCCGAGATGGATTAAGGTGGATTTGGGGGGAGTGTCCCAATCCGCCGTATTCTTCGCAGGCAGGATGACGTCTTTACTGTTTTGCAAATAATTAGAGGTTGTACGAGGATTTCGAATAAGAAAGGCGAGGACCACGCACGTTCTATTTACGCGTAGTAGACCCTGCTCCTATATATTTTATGTTTCTATTTCGAATAACCTTATTAATTTATTTTTTTAATGGAAGAAGAACTTCATTCTCTAGGTGATGGTGCGTAATTTGCGCAAGGCTATCAGCAATGGCGATGTTAATCGTACCTTCCGTGTAATCCAGCTCCGTATATGAACTGGTCTGTCGTAAAAGAAAGGCAATCGGAAGATAGAATGTAATGTAAGTTTTCTGGCCTAAGGGCGTCGGTATCCTTCCTCGTGTGAGCCCTACCCCGATCTTCCTTCCCGCGCATCCTGCCGGAAGGCATATAATAGCAGCCTCAAGACTTTGCTGATTTAGCGAGAAGCTACTCCTCCTCCTCTGCGATAAGGTCTTGCGATACGCGAGAGCGCACCACCGCTGTCTCAGCGACCTGCGCGCCGGAGCAAGCGGGACTTCTTTCCCTCTCCCCGTGCGCCTCCGGCGTCGCCGGCCGCCCCACCCGAGGCTACTTGGCCCGAGGTGGAGAACCAGCTCTCCACCCACCCCCCTACACCCCCCTTCACGCCCTCCCTCAATTCCCCCCGCCCATCCTCGCAGTGCGGGAGTGGGGTTTCGTGCGTGGAGCTGGTTGAAGGAGGCGTTTGGCGCCGTGTGTTGGCGTGTATATGTATCGGAGGGGGATTGGTCGGAACTAATGAGGAGCGATGGATGCAGCCGAGGGTGAAGAAGGGGGTGTGGTGTGCCAGGGGGAAGGGGCGGGTAGATTGGGGGTAGAAGCGTGGGAAAGGAAATCGCGCGGGTGGGGGAGGCGTTGTGGAAAGGAAGGGGGGAGGAGGGTCCGCCGCTGCAACGCTATGCTGTATTATGTATCTGGCTTTAGTTCGCGCTTGTTCCGCCACCGGCGCTTTTCCGCCCAATCTCTCGTGGTCGTGAATCCTGGCGAGCCCCAGCGTTTTGTGAGTGTGTGCAGGCATTCATTCACGTGTGTGTGTCTGCGAGGGGGTTGGAGTCGTTAGTTTCGGGCCGGTGTGGGAGGAGCCCTCTACGAAAGTTCGACCTCCTGTCAGGTGGGGGAAATTGACGGTGGGCCGCTGCAGGAAGACAAGGCGAGAGAGAGATGGAAATGCGATCGGAAGCGTTTTGGGGGTTGAGCGGGGGGGGGGGGGTAGTTGGGTGCCGGTGGGAGTGGCGACCTCGTAATGCTCCCGAGCGGTGTTTCAGCTGCTCCGACGGGCGGCTAGGAATGCCATGGAAAGCCATTTTCCACTCTTCGAGCGATTGTTTGCTGCTTTAGAAAGCGGCCAATCAAGCCACGACGTCATGTTTTTTTCTGTTAATGCTCCGTTTCGGTGAGATGTTAACTTTGATGAGAGTTTTTATTTCCGAGCAGAGATTTCTGTAATTAAATTTTCTGTGAGCATTTATTTTTCGATGCTGGACGCGTGAAAGTTTAGGAGATAATGTGTTAATATGTATGGTACGGGTTTTGAATGGGTTAAAAACCCTTTCGGTGATGGAGTTTAAGGGTAATTTTAGTATATTATGAGTATAGTAATGGGCAATTGCAGTCTCGGGCTTTAAAGGTGGAATTCCTTCACGAAAAGAATGAAAAACACAAATTCCACGGGATAATTGAGTGGCACAGGATTATGATTTCTGATTCTCGATCCTCATTACCTGATTAAATCATGTGCCGATAAATTATTTTGTGGAATGACCGTCGGGTGTTCTCTCCCTCGTATATCCTGAAAAGTGGTTTGGGGAAAGGGAGCCGTCGCGTCCCCATACTCTCCGGTCATGTTTTCGAAAGCAACCAGTGGATTTACAACTCGGTAGTTTTCTAATGCGGAGGTATCTAAAAATGATAGATCCGTTAAAAACCCTTGTTTGACTACATTTCACAGGACACGATTAAGGAAGAATAACGTGTATGACTTTAAAAGACGCGTAACAAGCAGACTTCTTCATAGAATAGGCACCTTCTGGTACATGAAAGTTTCAGGCGTAGCATGCTGCAAATCCTTCATGATGAAAGCAGACACTTTCCTTTTCCACGTAGAATGTTTAAGATGGGGGTCTGCAAACTATCCCAAATCCCTCAACAAATAGCTCAACAATCTTCACCTCTCCCTCCTCCAACGGGGATACCCAGATTCTCTCCTCAACAAAAAAATCCTAAAACATTTCTAGCCCCCAATCCTCCCCCAACTGCAGACTCCCACCCTCTCCCAATGTGTAACACCTACTTCCCTGTCATTCAGTCCCTCAAATTCATCCTCAAACACCTGTACCTCATCCTCCAAAACCACAACGTTTCGTCCAACCTTCTTCCCAAATGCCCCTCTGTTACCTTCAAACGGCCCGCAAACATATCAGATCTCCTTAAATCCACCAAGCCTCTTTCCAAATCCCCTCCCGCCCCCAGAATCACACCCACTTCTTGCCTGCGAGCAAGATGCAAAACTTATCCTATTTTCGCCACTCCACCCCTCTCCATCCCACCTTTTAACTCTCTCCCGCCCTCCCCCCACTCTTCATGTACATCTCAGAATGTCGTCTATCTTCTGACATGCAAACTCTGCCCGGCATTTTACATAGGCCAGTGCTCCACACCCCTGAACCTCAGGATAAACAATCATCGCGCCTCGTGCAATCCCTCTTCTCCGTCCGCGGATCTTCCCATCTCAAAACATACCTCCCACCACAACATCCCCTCCAACCACTGTTACAATGTTTCCGTTCTAGCATCCCTTCCCCCATCCGATAACCGTATAAAATTCAAAACGATGGAAATGGTATTTATATGGCTGTGCAAAACCTATCAACATCCGGGTCTGAATGTGGTTCACTAATTATGGAGGGCTGAAGTGGATAGGTGTGGATTTGTTTCATGTTTAGTGGGACTTTTTGTTCATCCGCATATATTTTGTCATTCTTGGCCTGGGTTTTGATTTGTCGAGCCCTGATGATGACTTTGTGAGTTGACACCTTGGTCGGAGATATTGTAGTACCTGTGGATGAATTATTAGTTTTCTGTGTTGCTTGGAACTATTTCCACATCCTCCCTCTCATTCCTATCCCATCTCCGCTCCCCTCTGGCCTCCCTTTACCTCTCCACAACCCCTTCTTCCACCCCTCCCCCACCACCTGTTCTTCCCTCCCCCTTATCCCCTTCTCCCCCTACTCCACCCCCTCCTTCACCTCTCCCCCACCACCTGTTTTTCCCCCTCCATCGTCCCCTTCTCTCTCTGTCCCACGTACCCATATACCTCAGTCTTAACTTATCTCCCGAAGAAGACAGATTTCGAGTCCGTCGAAATTATCAAGACATTAGGTGTGAGTGTTCCTTGAATGTGTTATCATGTTGTGTGTTGCTGTCTAAGTTTTTTATTCAACACTTCCGTGTTACTTCAAAGAAATCACACACACACATAATAATGGAAATTCGATTCATCATGTTTCTTGGTGTTAATTAATGTGGCACCCAAACATCGAACTTCTTTTCGAATCCAGCTTTGCGCAAATGGTTTTTAACTGTTTTATGGTCGATCTTTAGCTCCAAGGTGATGCTACGACTACTAAGATGCCGGTCAACATAGATTATTTTTATGATTTTATGGACATTTTCGACGACGGGCCTGCCTGAGCAAGGTGCATCTTAAACATCAAAAATGCCTGAACGGACAAAAAAAACGAACACGAAAACAAAATTGCACGCAATTAGCTGTTACAGTGTCGGAACCATAAATACCATTTACAATTTCAGTGGCCTGGATTGGATTTTCGCCTTTATCAACGAAAGACTGTAAAATGTACCGAATTTTCTCTTTGTTGACTTCTATTGGTAACAACCTGTAACTCACAACTGAATGGAACAAACAAAAAACGGCAAAAGAATTTTTGTGTCAAATATCACCTTGACAACGAGCATAAACTTGAAATTGTTTGATCGATACTTTACGAGATATCAATCACTACTGCCATCTACCGAGAAAATAATGGATTTTGTTTTCTCCAACCTAATATATATGTATATAGATTATGTAGAAGCTCTCACAAGAGAAATATAACATTTCGATGACACAAAAATCCTATAAGATAACACAATTTCGGCCTTCTCTGAGGCCTTATTCAGGTCAGACCGCTAAAGAAAGCCCCAGAGAAGGCTGAAAGCTTATACTAACTGAAATGTGAGTGTCCTTTTACGTATTATCTATTTCATTTTTGTGTTCTATTGTGCCGTCCAAATGTTATATGCCTTTGTGTGGTTAAATATCCGTACAGGAAATTACTCTATTTTTAACATTAATATTTTTCCAGATGTCCGCCGCTTTTCTCCTTCATGACGTGCCTCTTTGGCTCTTCTTGCATCGCCCTGATGTAATTCTTTCGGAGAGATAACAAAAGAACACCTTAACGAGTCCTTAATAAGCCGTAGGGACGGATTCACCGCGGTTTCCCAGAGTAGTAGACTCACGGTGGTGTGCGTTCTCTTTCCATTCGATTCCACCCGATTCCCTTTCCGAGGAATATCTCAGGTGCGCAATTACCAGTGGCTGTTCCCTGCTCCAGATTCGAACACGCCTCGGTGCAAGGGGAGGCTCAGTGGCCTTGCCGTTGCTCGCAAGCATTCACTTTCCTCTCCTCCCCCCTCGGTGCGCTTTCATTTCGAGTCCACGGATCCATTCACTTGATCTGGAAATCCATTCGACTGCTTTCGTTGGGTTTTCATTCCGCGCCCCATCTATCCTCTCTCTCCCCCTCCTTCCCTCCGTTTGACATCACTCGTGCGCCATTGGAATTCGGGTGTTGAAACCCTTAATAGATCCTCCCTTCCTTTCGAAGGAAGAATCGAAATTCATTCATCAGAATTAAATCGACGCAGAATGCGCTTTTGTAGTCTTCATATTACCCGAAATCTTGAATCGATAATGACTTACTTCACTCGGCCCCCGAATGGTGAAACAACAAGCCCCATATTGTTTCCAGCTGGAAGTGATTTTTTTGTCGTTCGATACATAATGGTCAGCTCACCTCTCTGTCGACCTTACGTCTTCTCCTCTCCAGGCATACGTGTATATCATCTCAATTCCTCTTTGCTTGCACCATTTCTGACCATCAACTTCACCTTGCCTTATAACACATTATATCTTATTTTACTTTATTATGAATGTCTGTTTATACATATGCATTCATTGTATTGTACTCCATTGTGTATCGTATTGCATATAGATTACCATATTGTTTTGTTCTCTACCTGACACTGTTATATACAAGGTCTGTTAAAAAATAAACAGGAATTTTAATTTTTCGGACAATAATATTTATTTATTCTAATAAATTGATGTTGTCACCTTCAAAGTAGTCCCCATTGGAGATTATGCACTTGTGCCAGCGCTCCTTCCAATCCCCGAAACACTTCTCACACTCGATCTTTGAGATTGCCTTTAGTTCTTTCAGCGATGCGCATTTAATGTCATCTAGGGCTGTAAAACGACGGCCCTTCAAGGTTCTCTTAATTTTTGGAAATAGGAAAAGTCACACGTCATCTGGCAAATATGGAGGCTAGGGCATCGTCACAGTATTGTTTTTGGCCAAAAATTCACGAACAAACAATGAAGTGTGAGCTGCTGCATTATCGTGGTTCCAAAGCTATGAATTGTTTTTCCACAGATCCGGGCGTTTTTTCGGATTGCTTCACGCAAACGGCGTTGAACATGTAGGTAGTACTTCTTATTGACCGTATGACCTGGCGGCAGGAATTCATGATGCACTATGCCATTAAAATCGAAGAACACAGTGAGCATAACCTTCACCGCACCTGTCGAACCTTTTTCGGTCTTGGCAAACCAGAATGCCACCACCGGGATGATTGAGCCTTAGTTTCAACATCATATCCATAAACTTATGTTTCGTCGCCTGTTGTAACACGTTTCTATAATTCTGTATCGTCGTTTACTTCATTTAGTAACTCCTTAACAACTTCCATTCGCCGCTGTTTTTGGTCAAAATTCAACATTTTTGGAACGAATTTTGCTGCCACGCGTTTCATACCCAAAAAATTGGAAAAAATGTCATGCCACCTTCCAATCGATATGCCAACTTCATCAGCGACCTCTCTAATTTGTATTCGCCGATCGTTCATAACCATTTCTTTCGCTTTTTCCATGTTTTCATCGATTGTTGATGTTTCTGGGGGGTCCAGGGCGTTCGTCATCTTCAAGGTCTTCCCGGCCTTCTTGGAAACGCTTATGCCACTCGTAAACTCTTGATATAGCAGACTCACCATAGGCCTTTGTTAACATTTCACACACTTTGTTACACTTTATTTCATTTTTTACGCAAAATTTGATACAAATTCTTTGATCCATTTCTTTTAACAAACGAAAATCGCCGAGCTCATAAAACACTTCTAACCTTAGTGGCTGTCACAGAAAAAGTCCACAATGAAAACAGCTGAAAGTTTTATCATACTTCAGGGGCATGTATACCAACATAATAAAAATAAGCTTGACTATCGGACTCTCCAAGCCCGCGAAATGAAAAAATCTCTTTATTTTTTTAACACACCTCGTACGTATTTATTGTACTTTATTTATGCATGTTACTGTCTGGGAGGGTTTTCGCAAGGATGTGATCCCCTCTTCTTTGTGGATGTTTTCCTGCGTGGGTTTTCACTGAGGCCTCCATGTCTGAAGGTTTTCCCCACAAAATTGCATCTTGTGCTTATTTATTTTATTATGTATACGAAATTTATTTTCTTTTTCATATTGCATTATATAGACTATTATCTTTGTTGGTATGTACTTGACGAAGGGCTAATTGGAAAAAGGTGCCTAATGGTTTCACTTTAGCCCGAATAAAGATGTTTATCTATCTATCTGCTGTCCGCGCTCGAGAAAAAATGTTGTAGCGAAGCCCTCATCGTACAACATAGATAGAGACCCATCGTTTTAAAAATGTATCTGAAATCATCTCGATTAATAATTATAGATCTAATTATCGATATGAATCTTAATTTTGTTGCGATTTTGGCGCGTCAGAGTTTTAAGTTGCTCTAAGTGTACTTTCCATAACATGTCTACACAATTTTCTCCGTCACCGATGAGTTGCCTCAGTTGTTCCTGTTTTTGAGTTTCATCCGAGTGCTCGTGCCGATCTATCCTTTACTTGAATGATCATCATTGAAAGATTTAAGGAAAATTTTCATCGAAGTGTACGATTTCATGCAGATTAATGTCGTAGTACGTGAATGGTACGTTGCGTGGCTTAGCAGAAAACCTGGGTCTTATTTTGCATAATGAGGCACCCGGTTAATGTAACAGATTCAGTGCCAAGGGCGTCGTGAGAAATTGGCTAAATGAAATTAATCCTTAGGCTGGGGGCGAAACAGTTGTCCATCAACAAACCTGCGCGACGGTAATTCCCGGAAGCAGCAGCATGGATCCTAGACAAATGAAACTTTATTTCTAGGTCAAAAGTTTCATTCAACCAATTATGATTCATTATACAGGGTGCGGCAACATAACTTCCTTTTGTAAAGGGGTTTTGCTTAAAAAAAGGAAGTTAGGGTGCGGAGAATTGAGTGTTTATACAAACATTTATGGTGTGCTTGTATATATATATATATATATATATATATATATATATATATATATATATATATATATATATATTATCATTACTTCGCAGATAAAGGGTCAACGGTTGTGGTCTTAAACAGATCAGACTACATTAGGGAAGCTGAAACACAACTCTCTGACACCTCTTCCTACCAGCAAATCCCCGAAGATCCAAATCCCGCACTTCAGGAGGACCTAATTGAATTTCTTAGTGCCAATGGGTCGAATGAGGGTCTATCTCCTTCAGACTTAGCCCTCCTCTCCCCTCCCCACCCTCGCACTCCTCATTTCTCTATCCTTCCGAAGATTCACAAGCCGGGTAATCCTGGTCGACCGATTTTATCCTCCCGTCACTCCCCAACAGAAAGAATCTCGGCATTTGTAGACCACTATCTCCAGCCGATTGTCCAGGCCCTACCATCATTCACTAAAGATTCCCACCATTTCCTGGATAGATTAAATTCTATTTCCCTCCCTCCAGATGCCGAGATCATTATGGCCACTATAGATGCCACGTCCCTGTACACATCCATTCCCCACTCAGAAGGTCTCTCCGCCCTCCAACCCTACCTCTCCCAACGCCCTGAGCCACACATCCACAGCACAGATTTTCTCCTCAGCCTTTCCGAGTTCATTCTTACCCGCAATTCCTTCTCCTTTAATGATAATTTCTACCTACAAATCAAGGGTTGTGCCATGGGTAGCAGGTTCAGCCCGTCCTATGCAAACCTCTTTCTTGGTCTCGCGGAGAATAAATTCCTGTCACAACAACCCCTGAAACCGCTATTGTGGCTCAGATATATTGACGATATTTTCCTTCTCTGGCCACATGGTCCTGGTTCCCTGAAAACTTTCATTTCCAACCTTAATGCTTCGTCCTCTATATCCTTCACGTCTACAGTTTCCTCCTCCCAAATCACCTTCCTAGATGTAAACATATCATTTATAGACCATAAATTTCACACATCCGTACATATAAAACCCACAAATAAACAACAGTACTTACATTTTAGCAGCTGTCACCCATACCACACCAAACGTTCCATTCCTTATTCCCTTTCCATAAGGGGACACAGAATTTGCAATGACCCTGACTCCCTAGACAATTTCCTCATAAATTTACACCATTCCCTCCTCAAACGAGGTTATCCTGAATCCCTCCTGAATAAGAGGATCCGTAGACATACTTACACTCCCAGACCTTCCACCACCGCGAAAAACCACCCTCTTTCAATTTGTACCACGTTTCTCCCTGGCCTAGAATCTCTGCGTTCTATCCTAAAGGACCTCTATCCTATCCTCAAAAACCACAATTCCACCACCAACCTTTTCCCCAAATGCCCCTCTGTCACTTTCAAACGCCCCGCCAATCTATCAGATCTTCTAAAATCTACCAATCCACTTCTTAAATCCTCACCCCGTTCCAAAATCACTCCCAGACCCTGCAATAAACCTAGATGCAAAACATGTCCTATTTTCCTAACCAGAATCCCATCCCTCTCCCACCCGCTCTTTAACTCTCTCCCACCAATTCCCTACTCCTATTTTCCTAACCAGAATCCCATCCCTCTCCCACCCGCTCTTTAACTCTCTCCCACCAATTCCCTACTCCTCAGGTACCTCCAGTAATGTTGTCTACCTACTCAAGTGCCAACTTTGCCCTGCCTTTTACATTGGACAGTGTACCACACCCCTCAATATTAGAATCAATAATCATCGAGCCTCATGCAACAATTCCTCCCTTATTGGTATGCTCCCAATCCCCAAACATGCCTCCGAACACAACACTGCCTTTGACCAATGTTTTAAAGTAACCGTCTTAGCATCCCTCCAACACTCAGACCCTCCACTGAAACTCAAAACATTAGAGCTAGCTTTCATCTGGTTCTTGGATTCCTGGAATCGCCCAGGTATTAATATTAGACATTAATTGCCCCCTTTATGCATGTATTTTCATCCCCCTCCGCCCCCAACAACTTCCATATCATCCCCACCTTTTTTAAAATTCCCGCGCCATACACTACCCCTCCAAACTCCTCACCTCGAATGCCTTCCCCCTTTTTTTCTCCCCTTTTCCTTTCTTTTCCCCTATTTTCCCCCATTTCCCCTTCTCCTTCCTACCACTGCTTTCGGGCCCTCCTCTGCCTCAGTTCTGTTCCTAATTCCTCTTGAGAAAGGTGGTTGGACCACCGAAAATTCGAGAACCAGTGAGTCCCTCTTTTGTGTGTTTTGGTTTCTGTGTTTGTTATGACTATCAGTGAATTTATATATATATATATATATATATATATATATATATATATATATGTACGCAAGCAGGGGGAGGACGAAAACATATATATCGTATAACACAAAGAAAGGACCCTCACATATGTAGCTTTGAATGTATGCATACACATATGTACGTATATATATGTGAACAAAGATACATATGTGAGTGTCCTTTCTATGTGTTTCTATGTTTTAAAAATCTACATCTGTGTGCTTTTGCATAAATATATATTTGTGCGTTGCCGAAGAGCGTTCCATCTCCAAATTATATACGAATTTATATACGAATTATGAATAGAAAATGATGGATGACGGTAAAGAACTGAGTGCTATCGAAGAAAAATGGGGATGTATCAAGAAAGGGATATTGGAAGCCGCTAAAGACACTATAGGAACTGTTAACGGGAAAAGGATAAGGAAACCATAGGTAACGGATGAGATGATTGCGAAGATGGATGAGAGAAGAAGATGGAAAAATGTAAACACAGAGTTAGGCCAAATGAAGTACAAAGAGTTAAACAATAAATTGAGAAGGGCCACAAATAAAGCAAAAGAAGAATGGTGGAAAACGCAATGCGAGGATATGGAAAGTTTACAGAAGAAGGGTGAAATTGGTGCTCTATACAGCAAGGTTAAGTTATTATCGGGAAGTAAGAAGGCAAGAGCTGTGCTAACAGTTAAAGATAAATGGGGTAAGATAATAGTTGAACCAGGAAAAATCCAAGAGAGATGGAAGGAATATATAGAAACACTGTATGGTAAAGAACTTAGGCCGACAAGGTTAGACATAGAAAAGGAACATGACGTAGAAGAAGATAGCTTAGGTCCAGGCATACTCGACGATGAAATAGAAAGGGCATTAAAGGAGATGAAAGCAAATAAGGCTGTGAGGGTAGACAATATTCCTGTAGAAATGTTGAAATGGTTAGGGAAAGGTGGGAAAAAGGCCATATATGGACTGATTCGTAGTATCTATGAGGAAGGAATCTGGCCGGAAGATTTTGTGAGATCGGTGTTAGTTCCTATTCCAAAAAAGGCAAAGGCTTCGTCATGTGAGGATTACAGAACAATAAGTTTGATATCCCACGCAGCTAAAGTTATTCTCAGGATCATCAACAAAAGGATAGAGAGTAAGGCAAATGATTACTTAGGGGATGATCAGTTTGGGTTCAGGAAAGGAAGAGGTACGCGTGATGCCATTGCAGTAATGAGATCACTAGTCGAGAGGAATATAGAATACAATCAGGACGTTTTTGCCTGTTTTGTAGATTTCGAAAAAGCGTTTGATAGAGTGAATTGGGAAAAATTAATGCGTGTATTGCAGAAAATAGGAATGGATTGGAGGGAAAGGAGACTGATCCGCAAACTGTACATGTCTCAGACTGCTCAGGTGCGAGTGGGGAACGGAGAGTCTGGATGGGCAGTGTTAGGAAGAGGTGTAAGGCAGGGTTGCCCATTGTCACCGGTACTGTTCAACGTATATGTAGAGGAAATGATTAAAGAGGCATGGGAAGAACTGGAGGTAGGAATGAAAGTCGGAGGGGAACTCGTAAAATCGGTTAGGTTTGCTGATGACCAAGCATTAGTTGCTCAGTCAGCCAAGGGGTTGCAAGCATTGTTGAGTGAATTGGAGGTTCAGTGCGATAAATATGGGATGAGAATCAATATTAATAAAACAAAGGTTATGCGATTTTCCAGAAAGAAAAAGGCTAAGCTAAATATTAAAATAGGTGGGGAAAGAATAGAGCAGGTAGAGCAGTTTACATATCTCGGAAGTGTTTTGGACCAATACGGTCAAAGTGGTAGGGACGTAAGGAGAAGAATTGCGCTAGGCAAGGAGGCTTTCTCAAGGAGGAGGGAGTTGATGACGGGGACGTTGAGTAGAGATGTTAAGACAAGACTCGTAAAAACTCTGATATGGAGCGTAGCTATGTACGGCGCGGAAACGTGGTCGCTGAAGCAGGAGGATAGACGTAAATTGGAGGCTTTTGAAATGTGGGTGTGGAGAAGAATGGAGAAGGTGAAACGGACCGAAAGGAAAACAAATGAGGAAGTACTGGAAATGGTGGGTGAGGAGAGGGGTTTGTTGAGAGAAATCCTATGGAGGCAGGAAAAATGGATGAAAGGCGTATTGAGCGGTAGTGGAATGTTGAAGAGGGTAATAGAGGGGAGAATGTTGGGCAAGCGAGGTAAGGGTAGGAACAGGATAGGGATGTTGGACGGGATGAAGGGAGGAAAGAAGTACACCGAGATGAAGAGGGACCTGATATAGATTAGTTTGCTAGGTGGGGAGTCACAAAATGTTTATTTGATAGTTGTGTCCATCCAAAAACCTACCTTAACCGGTAGATTACCTAATAAAATAATAATAAATACGAATTATATACGAATTTATTCTCGTACATGCATATATATAAATATATATATATATATATATATATATACATATATATATATATATATAAACCATAAACACAGTAATCAACCTGAAGGTCGGTTTAGTAGGTGATGGTAGAACTCACCCTTGTACCAAGCCCGACGGTGTGTGAATACTCACACATTAGCAGGGTAGGGGGGTCAGTTCCTTTCCCTGTGCCTGTTATGGTTTCCCAGGAAGATCTGGTACCCGAAAAATCAATTAGCTTGGGTGGAGCTGCAGGTGCCCAGAGTGCCTTGCCCGGGGATCGAACCCGGGACCATCCGATCAGTAGTTAGACGCTCTACCCACTAAACCACCGCGACCCACACACATATATATATATATATATATATATATATATATTTATTTATTAGATAGTCTACCGGTTAAGGTAGGTTTTTTTGGATGGACAAAACTATCAAATAAACATTTTGTAACTCCAACAAAACCCAATCAAGCAACCTCATCTACATCAGGTCCCTCTTCATCTCTGTGTACTTCTTTCCTCCCTTCATGCCATGCAACATTCCTATCCTGTTCCTACCCTTTCCTCACTTGCCCAACATTCTCCCCTCTATTACCTTCTTCAACATTCCCCTACCGCTCAATACGCCTTTCATCCATTTTTCCTGCCTCCATAGGATTTCTCTCAAAAAACCCCTCTCCTCACCCACCATCTTTAGTACTTCCTCAATTGTTTTCCTTTCGGTCCATTTCACCTTCTCCATTCTTCTCCACACCAACATTTCAAAAGCCTCCAATCTACGTCTATCCTCCTGATTCAGTGACCACGTTTCCGTGCCGTACGCAACATATCAGAGTTTTTACGACCCTTGTCTTAACATCTCTACTCAACGTCTAGTGCTATTCAACTAGTGCAATTCTTCTCCTTACGTCCCTACTACTTTGACCGTATTGGTCCAAAACAGTTCCGAGATATGTAAACTGTTCTACCTGCTCTATTTTTTCCCCGCCTATTTTAATATTTAGCTTAGCCTTTTTCTTTCTGGAAAATCGCATAACCTTTGTTTTATTAATATTGATTCTCATCCCATGTTTATCGCACTGAACCTCCAATTCACTCAACAAAGCTGGCAACCCCTTGGCTGACTGAGCAACTAATGCTTGGTCATCAGCAAATCTAACCGATTTTACGAATTCCCCTCCGACTTTCATCCCAACCTCCAGTTCTTCCCATGCCTCTTTAATCATTTCCTCCACATATACGCAGAACAGCACCGGTGACAATGGGCAACCCTGCCTTACACCTCTTCCTAACACTGCCCATCCGGACTCTCCGTTCCCCACTCGCACCTGAGCAGTCTGAGACATGTACAGGTTGCGGATCAGTCTCCTGTCCCTCCAATCCATTCCTATTTTCTGCAATACACGCATTAATTTTTCCCAATTCACTCTATCAAACGCTTTTTCGAAATTTACAAAACAGGCAAAAACGTCCTGATTGTATTCTATATTCCTCTCTACTAGTGATCTCATTACTGCAATGGCATCACGCGTACCTCTTCCTTTCCTGAACCCAAACTGATCATCCCCTAAGTAATCATTTGCCTTACTCTCTATCCTTTTGTTAATGATCCTGAGAATAACTTTAGCTGCGTGGGATATCAAACTTATTGTTCTGTAATCCTCACATGACGAAGCCTTTGCCTTTTTTGGAATAGGAACTAACACCGATCTCACAAAATCTTCCGGCCAGATTGCTTCGTCATAGATAATACGAATCAGGCCATATATGGCCTTCTTCCCACCTTTCCCTAACCATTTCAACATTTCTACAGGAATATTGTCCACCCCCCACAGCCTTATTTGCTGTCATCTCCTTTAATGCCCTTTCTATTTCATCGTCGAGTATGCCTGGACCTAAGCTATCTTCTTCTACGTCATGTTGCTTTTCTATGTCTAACCTTGTCGGCCTAAGTTCTTTACCATACAGTGTTTCTATATACTCCTTCCATCTCTCTTGGATTTTTCCTGGTTCAACTATTATCTTACCCCATTTATCTTTAACTGTTAGCACAGATCTTGCCTTCTTACTTCCCGATAATAACTTAACCTTGCTGTATAGAGCACCAATTTCACCCTTCTTCTGTAAACTTTCCATATCCTCGCATTGCGTTTTCCACCAATCTTCTTTTGCTTTATTTATGGCCCTTCTCAATTTATTGTTTAACTCTTTGTACTTCATTTTGCCTAACTCTGTGTTTACATTTTTCCATCTTCTTCTCTCATCCATCTTTGCAATCATCTCATCCGTTACCCATGGTTTCCTTATCCTTTTCCCGTTAACGGTTCCTATAGTGTCTTTAGCGGCTTCCAATATCCCTTTCTTGATACATTCCCATTTTTCTTCGATAGTACTCAGTTATTTACCGTCATCCATCATTTTCTCTACAGCCTGCTGATACTCCTTCCTCGTTAATCCATTTACTGCTTTTAAATTCCATTTTCTAACCCGCCGCCCTTGCCTTATCTTCTTGAAACGAACATTACATTTCATAACAACTAAATTGAGGTCAGAGTCCGCATCCACTCCTGGGAAACTGTGCGAATTTATCACACTGTTCCTAAACCTTTGCCTAACCATAATATAATCTAACTGATACCTTTCTGCGTCACCTGGCATTTTCCATGTATACCTACGCCTTTTGTGGTGTCTAAACCATGTTTTAGTGATGACTAACCCCTGTCTCCTGCAGAATTCAATTGCTTTCTCCCCGCGTTCATTCCTCGTGCCTAACCCATAGTCCCCCACCTCACCACCATCTCTTCCTTCGCCTACCGTCGCATTCCAAGCCCCCAACACTATCAAATGTTTCCCTGCAGGAACGCTCGCGATGATATCCTCTAACTCATCATACATCCAATCGACTTCTTCCTCCTTGTGGTAGCTCGGTGGCATGTATACCTGAACAATGACCAAGGTCGTCGGCTCTGCTTTAATCTCTACGAGTAAAATTCTATCTGTCGCTTGCTCTATGTTGACTACGCTTCTTCCTACCCCTTTATTTAAAATTACGGCCACCCCCTCGTTGGCTCTCGTCCCCGCCGCTGTATATCACTCTATAATTGTCACTCCAGTAATCCCCCGTTATCCTTCCATCTCACGTCGCAGAGACCTAAAACATCTATATTACCTCTTTCCGTCTCTCGCTTAATATTTTCTAATTTGCCTCTCCTCAACATTGTCCTGACGTTCCAGGTTCCTTTTCTAACTACTTTCGCCTTCTTCTGAGTCTTCTGTCCTGCTGCAGTTATTTCTTCTCTGCAAGGGTTTCGTGGGATGACGACCGCGGAAGCCTTGCCTCCCCCCGCTGCCGGGCACGAGACACGGCCTCTTGGGCCGAGTCCCGTAGTTGCCAGGACTCATATTATCTATAGTGCCCATCATTATATTCTTGGGAATCATAATTGAGGTGGTTTCCCGTTGCCTTCCTCAATAGTGTTTTTAACGTGACAGCATCACTAAATGGCCGCCCCACTGGGTTCAGACGCCATTGCAGCCGCCTCACCGAGGAACAGACGCTGCGTGGACTACCTTTCGTCTGGCTCCTAACCTTCGACCTATCTGGCATGGGTGACCCTTCCAGGAGTAATTATTATTACTCCCGCCAGCACAGCTCTAGGGGTCATCGGAATACACAAGTCCTTCCACCACGACAAGGTTGTAGTCCATGGGAGGGATATACATACATATATGCCTTCAAATACGAAGTCCCGGCATACGGCGCACAAATATTCATTCAAACATAGAAATAGGTGTATCCCTTTCCTTATACCTATTTCTATGTTTGAATGAATAAAAAAATATATATATAAAGATATATATTTTACAGTAATCAACCCGAAGGTCGGTTTAGTAAGTAATGGTAGAGCTCACCCGTGTACTAAGCCCGTCGGTGTGTGAATATTCACACATCAGTGTAGGGGGGCCAGTTCCTTTTCCTGTGCCTTTTATGGTCTCCCAATATATATATAAATTTATATATATATATATATTTATTTATTGACATTGGGAAAAAGGGCGTTGCGAGCGAAGGTATTTTTTCCTGATGGCAAGGTTAGGTTTGGCGCATGTCTGTTGCAGCAGACTAGGTCATCTCTGACTTTAGTCCTGGATGGCGATTGAAGTCTACCCTTTTTGAGGCTTCGGATCCGTTTCATGATGGTTGCTACTAATTTATTTTCCCGGGCCGGTAAGTTTAAGGGGTCTTTTCATGCCTTCTATAGCTGAGGCCGTTCGCACTACGAAGTTTCAGTTTTATTAAAGGGCGAATTCTATGAATACATTCAACGGCAATCAAAGTGAAAATTTATTGAGGTCATCCTTGCAGCTGTTTCCGCATATCTCACAGAATATGTCAGAGCCCAAAATGCCACGTCGTAAATTGTTTGGATCACCATACGTTATCTGGAGCTGTGATAATCTACATTTTTTGGGTGATTGGATGGGTTGGGATGGGTTTTAAATCGATTTCTCTATGCTCCTGAATTATAATTTGGTTTCATTGCCGACTACTCTAGCCTAATGGAAGGTGTTATAAAGTGAGCGAAACGTTGAGCTGTTTTTATTTAGTCTTTGGCATCATTCGCGATTGGAAATATTAGTTTGATTTCAAATGGACCGTGCTTATTGACGTGCTCCTACTGTATGTAAGGCTGCATTTAAAAGTTAGATAAAATGATTACTTAAAGGATTAATTATCAGTTTGGTTTTAGGAAAGGGAGAGGTACGCGTGATGCCATTGCAATGACGACATCACTAATTGAGAGGAATATAGAATTCAATCAGGACGTATTTGCCTGTTTCGTAGATTTCGAAAAAGGCGTTTGATAGAGTGAATTGGGAAAAATTAATGCGTGTATTGCAGAAAATAGGAATGGATTGGAGGGACAGGAGACTGATCCGCAACCTGTACATGTCTCAGACTGCTCAGGTGCGAGTGGGGAACGGAGAGTCCGAATGGGCAGTGTTAGGAAGAGGTGTAAGGCAGGGTTGCCCATTGTCACCGGTACTGTTCAACGTATATGTAGAGGAAATGATTAAAGAGGCATGGGAAGAACTGGAGGTAGGAATGAAAGTCGGAGGGGAATTCGTAAAATCGGTTAGGTTTGCTGATGACCAAGCATTAGTTGCTCAGTCAGCCAAGGGGTTGCAAGCATTGTTGAGTGAATTGGAGGTTCAGTGCGATAAATATGGGATGAGAATCAATATTAATAAAACAGAGGTTATGCAATTTTCCAGAAAGAAAAAGGCTAAGCTAAATATTAAAATAGGCGGGGAAAAAGTAGAGCAGGTAGAACAGTTTACATATCTCGGAAGTGTTTTGGACCAATACGGTCAAAGTGGTAGGGACGTAAGGAGAAGAATTGCACTAGGCAAGGAGGCTTTCTCAAGGAGGAGGGAGTTGATGACGGGGACGTTGAGTAGAGATGTTAAGACAAGGGTCGTAAAAACTCTGATATGTTGCGTACGGCACGGAAACGTGGTCACTGAACCAGGAGGATAGACGTAGATTGGAGGCTTTTGAAATGTTGGTGTGGAGAAGAATGGAGAAGGTGAAATGGACCGAAAGGAAAACAAATGAGGAAGTACTTGAGTACTTCCTCATTTGTTCCTCAGTACTTCCTCATACTACTTGAGTTCTTGAGTACTTGAGGAAGTAAATGAGGACCTGATGTCGAGTAGGTTCTTGGATTGTGTTTTTTTAGGAGTCATAAAATATTTATTTGGTTGTGTTATCCATCCAAAACGTACCTTAACTGGTAAATTACGTCATAATATAATGACTTGATTAGGGTTTTTAGTCCATGCTACAGTTGTCTTTTTCTTTGCTATTTCTTCCTAAAGGCAGCCGGGCATTTTTTCTTGTCACGTATTCATTTGTTCGCTCATAGATCAGTATTCTAGTATCTACATTCATTTGGTCTGAATATGCATTTGTTTCTTTACCTAAAAATTTCCCACCAATCGTACCTTTTATTGCACGCTCTTATTCCCATGGTCTGCCAATTTCATTGTCTCTCCTTAGGTGCAGGTTGTTCCATAGTGTTTTCAACCCTTCTTTGTTTACCCATTTCAGGCAATTTTTGCCAAATTTTTCAAATCGTAATTTTTCGAAAGCTTCCTCTGATCTCCACTTTATACGAAGATTTTTCTTTTCCTTTTCGTAACATCAATTTTATGAACGCGGCCTTCTTTCTAATCAAAATGTGATTTCCCCGATTCACTCCTTAAGTAAATACATTAGATACCTTTAGGTATGGTATTTTGTGGAGTGATAATGACTTTCTTTTGAACTCCTGCACTTCTGCCCTCTTCCAGCTTGACTGGATCGCCTCCAGTTTCTTACCCTCAAGTCGATATTTAAGAAAATGGGTTTTCTTATTTTTCGTTAAACCCTTTCAAAAAATCAATAGCAAGGAAATAAACTTTTTTCTACACACCTTTGCAGTGTTAGTGTGTGTTTTTTCTTTGTCAAATCGGAAAGTTTCTTGAAGGCCTCATTATATCTACATCCACATAATACCACGCAAGCCGCCGCAAGGTCGTGTGGCGGGGGGTGTTAAGTCATCAACCAAAAGAAGGATTAAAGAAAACCCGCATTCAAAACTAACACATGCATGCAAACCCAAATCCACAGTAGTGCATACATTCATAGAAACATCCTATCAATATAAACGCATGCAACCACACATCCACCTCCCTTCATTCCACAAGCATTCAAGTACACATGCTTAATTACAACAAACAATTGAACCATAGGATGCAGCAAGAAATTTATCCAAGAACATGCAAGCTAGATGTTTGTAAGTAGTAAGGCGAAATTCCACCACCACAAGAACGTGCAACATAAAACGCTCTCCTACCCAAGGTGAGGAATTTGGCCCAACGCTGCAGGTAGGAAGAGGGCTCCCCCACGGAGAGGGGCAAGGGATTGAAGGGGAAATTTATAGTACCAAAAGCAGAGCAAAAAATACTGTAAATAGCACTACATTACTTAATGGCATTCCAATGCGGTCATGCGGGAAGGATTTTGACAACACACAGGAGGTTATTGAAAGTGCATGCAATTGAGTATAACTAATTGTTACCTAGACGCCGAGGGCGACAAGTGGCATTTTTATTATCTACGAGTGTAACCCTATAGTTGTTATCCCGTATTGTCCGTAGGGAAAGGAGTCCTTGAGTCTGCCATTTCTGGCATCTATTTCCCGAATTTTGATTACATTTTGGGAACAGAGGGTAGTCCTTGCGGGGCTAGTTCCGACAGCGTACGAGGCACCTCGGTTGCTCCTCAGGGAAGTGTTATCGGACCGTTACTATTCTTGATTTTTGTTAACGATTTGAACCGTGAAGTGAAAAGTAAGATAAGGATGTTCGCGGATGACAGAGGGAGATATCTGGGGATGAGGATCATGTAATTCTAGCACGTGATTTAGATTGCATTAATGAATGGTGTTCAAAATGTGGATTGCCTTTAAATCTTAACAGATGTTCGGTGCTAAATTTCTTTAAAAGATCCAAGGGATTCGATTACAAATTAGCGGGAGTTGACCTTGAAGTAGTTGATACGGTGAAATACCTAGGTGTTATATTCACTAAAGACTTATCTCGGGGGACCCATATTGATAAATTCTGCAGGCAAGCATAAAAGAAATTAGGATTTATGAGACGCATTGTCGGCAGAAGTGGCTCCAAGGTCCAAGAACGTTGTTATCACGCTCTTGTAAGGCCCCATTTAGAATATGCATGTAGCGTATGGGATCCGAGTGAAAAAGGCCTCATTCGGGAAATTGAGAAGGTCCAACGCCGGGCAGCTCGTTTCGTGGAAAACTGTTACGATAAAACGAAAAGCGTCACTGAATGCTTATGGAGTTGGGATGGGAATCATTGGAAGAAAGACGACTCAATGCTAGGTTAAACTTACGAAATAAATTCAGATCCGCATGTTTCAGCACCGAGGTCTCGAAAATTATGCGCACTGCAACATACATTGGTCGCTTAGATCACGTGTACAAAATTCGGGAAATAGATGCCAGGACTAGCAGACTCAAGGACTCCTTCTTTCCACGGACAATACGGGATAACAACTGTAGGGTTACACTCGTAGATAACAAAAATGCCACTTGCCACCTTCGGCGTCTAGGTAACAATTAGTTATACTCAATTGCATGCACTTTAACTAACCTCCTGTGTGTTGTTGTCAAAACCCTTCCCGCATCCCGCATTGGAATGCCATTAAGTAATTTAGTGCTGTTTACAGTATTTTTTGCTCTGCTTCTGGTACCCTAAATTTCCCCTTCCATCCCTTGTCCCTCTCCGTGGGGGAGCCCTCCTCCTACCTGCAGCGTTGGGCCAAATTCCTCACCTTGGGTAGGAGAGCGTTTTATGTTGCACGTTCTTGGATAGATTTCTCGCTGCGTCCTAAGGTACAATTGTTTGTTGTAATTAAGCATGTGTACTGGCATGCTTGTGGAGTGAGGGGAGGTGGATGTGTGTTTGCATGCGTTTAGAATGATAGGGTGTTTCTATGAATGTATGCACTACTGTGGATTTGGGTTTGCATGTGTGTGTTAGTTTTGAATGCGGTTTTTCTTATAAGCGGGTGACTCCGTTAAAGTTGCTGTTACAGTTTCTTGAAAATTGTCTGCGGTTTTTCTTTTTTCCTTTTTCTCGGTGGTGACCTAACACCCCCCGCCACACGCCCTCGCGGCGGCTTGCGGGCTATTATGTAGATGCACATGATCCAAGCGACCAATGTATGTTGGAGTGCGAATAATTTTCGAGACCTCGGTGCTGAAACGTGCGGATCTGAATTTATTTAGTAAGTTCATCCTAGCATTGAGTCGTCTTTCTTCCAATGATTCTCATCCCAACTCCATAAGCATTTAAGTGACGCTTTTTGTTTTTGGGAATTGGAAACAATGACCACATAAATCATTTCTTTACATGAAAAACCGAAACCCTTAATTTCCATTTCTCAACACTGGATTCATTGAACTTTAAACAATTTTGAAAGTGAAGCGTGAAAATAATCACTTGAACTACTGTTAAAATAAAACTATCCGAGCACGTTCCCAAAAAAATCAATAATTTTGCCTTAGAACGGCACAACTGGTTTTCCATCACGCGGAGTCACTTCCATTCCACTTGAATGTTTCTTCGAGATGCATTTCATTAACGAGCTGTCCTTTTGAAAAGCAGGATTGATGTGCGTGATAATACACACGCGTGACTCAATCTGGTTACCCTTCAGCCCTCCGACAAACCCGAAAAAAAATATATCCTCATCCGTTACTCCATGGCAAGGAATGAGCGAGTCAGGAATCAATGACATTCCCACGATCTAAAATAAAAAAATAAACTTTGGAACACATCTGCTCCAGGAATGAGTCAGCCCACATAAACGAAGAGACGAAAAGGGGTGGGTGGGTCAGGCCAGGCGTAAGAGTCACACCACAGAGGGCGCGCCGTCGGCTGGGATTAGGATCACTGGCGCACGGAACCATGAGAGTAAGTTTGTTTGCAATACGCGTGCTCAAAATATTTGGCAGAGGGAGCTAGCGAGCAACTCTCGAACCGGAGAAACGTGGCGTCGCCATAGAGGGCCGACGAGTGGGCGAGAGCCAAGGGTCGAAGGGGGTCCGAGAAAGGGGGTGGAGGGGGGGAGGAATTCGCATCGCCGGCCGGAGGAAACGAACACGATTGCTGAGGTGGCCGATGACCATGGAACGAATAAATGCCAGCGCAAGTCGATATCGATATCCACTCGACGGAATGCACCTCCCCCTGCACATGCGACGACTGACGCTCTCCTCCACGGAGTGGTGCACGGATCTAAAAATCTGAACTTAACCACTCCTGCACACCTGTCTGATTGGATTAAATTAAGTGATTTTTTATGCTCAGAAATTGTTGCATTAAAAATGCACATTTAGCGGATGACCTCGTTAAAAGATACTGCCGCGGCATGGATTTTCTGAAAACCACGCAGGTTTGACCTTCAACTGCCCAATAATGTATAAAAAAACACAAAAAAACAATACGTGGAAACAAAAATCTCTCCTGAATCTGAAAACATGTTTCCTGTGGCGTTAATTCTTACTTCCCTACTAAATTATGTGATTTTCTTTCAATAAACGTATCTTTTGTGTCCGAGAATATTTACCTGAAGCAGGCGGCGGAGGTGGAAGGCGATCCGTTTTACAGCAAAGTCGACCTTTTAATTTGAAGTCACTGATGCGACAATCCTGTTGGAGGCGACTCGAAGGAAAATCGTAGAACTTCTGAAGAATTAATCGGTAAGATCCGAGACCCACTAATGTTCTAAGTACTGGATACGCTACTCCAAGTACGTACAATGAATGCAAATAAATAAGTGACCCCCGCACACCCACCAGGGGACATGCAGTGCAATGTACAGGGATGTATAAATGCAAGAAAAACTTTTTGGGTCGAATTAACAACGCAAACGCATTAAGGATATGCCTCATGAACGCAACTTGTCATGAAACAAAGAAATCCGCATCATCAGACAGGTAAAGTGTCCCCGGAGTACTTGTGTGTAGCTTCGGTGTGCGAACGGAGGGAAGCGAAAAAAATACGGCTAATTACTAGATGAGAGTTTAATGGAATTTCGAATTCTTACTTTTCAAATTCTAGCTTGCTCATCATTGGATAAATTTCTTACTGCATCCTATGGTGCAATTGTTTGTTAGATTATAGCATATGTAATTGCATGCTTGTAGAATGAAAGGAGGTAGATATGCATTTGCATTTATGCTTGTGGATTGAGGGGAGGTGGATGTGTGTTTGCATGCGTTTGGAATGATAGAATGTTTCTATGAATGTGTGCACTACTGTGGATTCGGGTTTGCATGTGTATGTTAGTTTTGAATGCGGTTTTTCTTTTTTCCTTTATTTGGTTGGTGACCTAACACCCCCCGCCACACGCCCTTGCGGCGGCTTGCGGGGTATTGTGTAGGTGTAGATGAGAGTGGCCGCGATATGACGAAGAATGGGACGACTCAAGCATGGACAAAAGAATTCTTGAGGGCACTGACGTGAACAGATTAACAAGATCATTGCAGCAAAACAAAGTGAAGTGGCTAGCATTTAAAATATAACATTCACTACTACTACGATTACTTATCCATCTATGTTTATTTCGTTTATGGATGAGCTATGTACTGTAATTACGCAAAATAGATGTAAAATATTATTAAACTTTGTTTTTGAAAAATATAGACGAATTTTAATCTGCTGTGCATTCCTTAAAAGTTCACTTCTAATTGAACCAACCGAAATGAATTCCTAAATGCAACGATTGTAAGTCACACATAGTTTTATTGCGAAAGATGCGGACTTGAACGCAAAAAAAAGAACAGCCGACTTAATACACTGCACTCGATTAATTCCGAATCGTATTTTCCATTCAACCGCTTAACAGTGGAAAGGCAGACATTTTCAAATGATCAAAAACTAAATTTTCTTCCAGACATGAACTCACATAAACGATAACACAGGCCAACAGTGTTTTTGGTGCCGGAGCTTTTAATGTTAATTTAAAGAACAATTGGGGTGCTGAATCCAAATATGGCACTAGTTTTTTCCTATCAGCTATAGTTTTCAAGATATAGATATGTTGTTACTTACGTAAAAAAATCATCTACTTGATGATATGGGAATATTATATTAATAATTATCTCATTGGCCTACAGTATAGAAATATACATAAAACTTATTGACAGTTTATTGAAAATAAAAGGAACACCGCAGAGTGGTTATAAATTAGTATACTTATAGATTTACTGACTTTTAATAATAAAACCACTTTACTTTTTCACATAAAGTTTTTAATTTTTACTACCTAGGTTTCGTTATAACATAACATCATCAGGTAAAATTGACAAGTCCAACACCGTATAAATACATATCTCTGGGCGGAGGGGAAGAGGAGGGAGGAAAGAAAGGATTGGTTGAGCTAAGAAGAGGGGGGCTAAAAGTCCATGGTTTGAGGCGGATAAGATTATATAATTAGCTGGAAGGATATGGTCAATACAATGTTGCAAAAAGCCCACCTGACATCAGATTAGTTGGCAGAGGATTAGGGAAATGATTATTATGAACTCGGAGAACGGCACTTAGTAATTAGTTAGGTGACTCAGTAGCGGGTTGGGAGGAGTCGCTACATTGTTGAAAAAGTCTCACTTGGTTTCAGGTGAGCTGGCAGGGGGTGAGGGAAAAAACAACAACGGGGAATGTGAAGGGTAAAGAAAATCGTTGGTCAAAACATCTTCCCCGTAATTCGTGTGTTGAAGAATTTCCAACTGCTCCAGCGCATCAAGACGGTAGCCTTTCTTCTCAAAGTGTAGAAATTCGGGAGTAAAATCGCTGGTGTGGCCACAATCTCTCAAGTGCTTGGCAAATAGTGATGCGGAGATGTTATTTTTAAAACAAGCTCGGTGTTCCTTCATTCTTGTTTCAAATCTCCTCCCCGTCTGGCCTATGTATATCCGGTTGCAGTCTTTGCAGCGGAGTTTGTATACTCCACTTTTGTGTAGTGGTTCAACGTGGTCTTTCGTGTGGCATAACATGTTGCTTAAATTAGTTTTATTGTAAAAGGCCGGTCTCACTTTTTCTTTTGGAAGAATTCTTTGTACTTATAATGATAAGTGACCAAGAAAAGGGAATCTCCGCCACTTTGGCTGGTTTTCTGTATATGTGGGTGAACTATATGTGGATAACTTTGCTAAACGGGATAGTTTCTTACGGTAAAGGGTATCAATTAAATCTTCCCTATACCCATTGTTCACTGCAATTTGTTTAATGATCTTTAGTTCTTTAAGAGTGTTTTCTTTGGACATGGGGATAGAACATACTCTCTAGTGGATGATCTTAGTTAGATACATTGATGTATCAGTTTTGAGCAGTTTATGTATCAGGCCAGCGTGCCAGACCTTGTCAAAGGCTCTTTGGAGATCAAGGAAGGCTACTTGGGTGTGCTTGTGAATGTTGAAGCCGAAAGTGATTCACTATTCGCCAAGCACTTGAGAGATTGTGGCCACACCAGCGATTTCACTCCCGAATTTCTACACTTTGAGAAGAAAGGGTACCGTCTTGATGCGCTGGAGCAGTTGGAAATCCTTCAACACACGAATTACGGGGAAGATGTTTTGACCAACGATTTTCTTTACCCTTCACATTCCCCGTTATTGTTTTTTCCCTCACCCCCTGCCAGCTCACCTGAAACCAAGTGAGACTTTTTCAACAATGTAGCGACTCCTCCCAGCTGAGTCACCTGACTAATTACTAAGCGCCGTTCTCCCCGTTCACAATAATCATGTCCCTAATCCTCTGCCAACTAATCCGATGTCAGGTGGGCTTTTTGCAACATTGTATTGACCCTATCCTTCCAGCCTGCTAATTATCTAATTGGTTTTTATCTAATCTAATTATCCAATTATTGCTAATTTGTCAATATTACCAATCCTCCTTCTCCGCCTCAAACCATAGACTTTTAGCCCCCCCCCTCTTCCTAGCTCAACCAATCCTTTCTTTCCTGCCTCCTCTTCCCCTCCGCCCAGAGATATGTATATATATATATATATATATATATATACTGTGCTTGACTTGTCGTCCTTCAAGGAGCCATTCTATCACCCGTTCTTTTTAACTTTTTCATTAACGATATCCCCTCACACCCAAAAACTGAAAGCTACCTCTATGCGGATGACACTGCTATAGCATCAACTTCCTTCGACCCAAATCATGCTGCAGAAAATATCCAAGAACACTTAGACAGCATAGAAAACTGGATGAGCGAGTGGAAACTTACCTTAAACCCAACAAAATGCATCAACGTCAATTACGCCAGAAACTGGAAGAAACCTAACAACACCCCCATTTACTACGGCAAGGAAAAGATCCCCCAGGCATCATCTGCCAAATTTCTTGGTGTACAACTGGACCAGAAACTCACTTGGCAAGCACACACCCAATATGCACTTAACAAGGCCAACGCGGCCTTTTTCTCGATCTATCCCCTCATAAAGCGCACGAGTCCCCTCCGTCTTCTTACTAAGGTACTTCTGTTCAAATCCATGATACGACCTATCTTAACCTATGGTTATCCAGCCTGGGGATCAGTAGCTGCAAAAAACCTGAACAAACTGACACGCTTTCAAAATAAAATCTTGCGAACTCTTACTAACGCCCCTTGGTTCGTCCGAAACTCAGACATTCACAAGGACCTCAAAATACCAAACCTACCAACCTATCTAAGAGATCTAGCCCTGTCATTTCAGCAAGCAATAGGAAATACTGGTAACCCTCTCATAGAACCTTTATGGGACTATTGTGATAATCCCCATTTTAAATACAAACGTGCCAAAGCAAGTCTAAATGAATCCTAATGATCACCAAATAGTATACTCGTTAGCTTAATTTCGCCCTTAAGCCACTTATATCACACAACCGTTTATCAGCTTAGCTGGGTATCGGTATAAAATGCGCCAAACGGCGCAGTGCTTAAGCATCAGTCAGTCAGTCGGTATCGGTGACAGGCGGGGATACTGACCACTTCTTTTTGGCTTAACATTCTTTTTTATTTCTACGTTCAAGTTGATAATAACAGATTTATGGTCACTTATACCCTCGTCGGTTGATACACTATTAATGCGTTCCTGTGTGTTCGTAAGAAATAAGTCCAATATGTTCTTTCCACGGGTGGGGGTGCGTACTGCTTGATGAAGCGAGTTTCTTTTAACCAATTTTAGTAAGGAATTGCAAGATTCGCGATCACGGGTCCGAGATTTAACGCTATTGCTGTCCCAGTCGATACCAGGGAGGTTGTAATAGGAAATACTGGTAACCCTCTCATAGAACCTTTATGGGACTATCCTGATAATCCCCATTTTAAATACAAACGTGCCAAAGCAAGTCTAAATGAATCCTAATAATCACCAAATAGTATACTCGTTAGCTTAATTTCGCCCTTAAGCCACTTATATCACACAACCGTTTATCAGCATAGCTGGGTATCGGTATAAAATGCACCAAACGGCGCAGTACTTAAGCATCAGTCAGTCAGTCAGTCAATTTTACCTGATGATGTTATGCTATAACGAAACCTAGGTAGTAAAAATTAAAAAGTTTATGTGGAATAGTAAAGTGGTTTTATTATTAAAAGTCAGTATGAAGATTTTCCACCAAGTTACGCCAGAAACTGTTTTACTTATAGATTTATTTAACTTTGAAAATTATTTTCCGGAATATATCAAATATTAAAACAACTAATCGTAAGATGTGCCATATCTAAAAAAGTAGAGCTGATAAATAGAAATGGATTTCTTATTTGGATTCAGCTCTACAAATAAAATTAAAATCATCACAAAGATTCCCGGCACCAAAAAAAATTTTTTTTGTAGGCCTGTGTAATTAATGCTTGGTGACACCATGGCCTGACACGTGGCGTCTAAGCGCCGCTTATGCATGGCCCGCTCGCTTACAAATAAAACGCCCCCGTCTCACTACACCTGAGTTTAGTCACTCCCCAGTTTGATCTTTTGGGAGTGTGAGAGAGAGGGTTTAAGTTAACGGCCAAGAGCGAACTTGGCGCAGAATAATAAGTTTTCCTTGGAGGCGCGGACGTGATAAGGTTTACATGTCCTGGACGGACACTGAAATTGGTATCCGTTTCTGACCTCAACTTCGTATCTCGCACACAGCACACGTGGCTGCTCCAACCTCTCCGAATAACAGGGAGTTGGACGGAGAGGAGGACATGAGGAGGAGGAGGATGAGAGAGGTTCGGATAGCATCTAGTACACGCGGCCCGGCCCCAAACCGCCTCTCTCTCGAGAGTTCGGCCAACCAGCAGACACGCCCTCTCCAACGGCGAGCGACGTGGGCAAAAGAAATTAAAAGAGGGAGTGCTGGAAAAGAGATTAGGAGGGAGTGGGCGGGGGAAGGAGGGCCCCGGTAGGAAAGCACCCGGGTCCGATGGAGACTGCACGCGGATGCGGAACCAACGCCACGCTCGGAACCCACGCCCTCCTCCCCCCCCCAAAGGGGCCCACGACGCTCACCTTATACATTTTGATTGCGGCACTCGCCCTAAATAATGATGTTCCAAGGGGTTAAATGTTTAAAAAAAACTTTTATCACCAACGAAACACGCAACTGTTAGAATTGCCTAAGCGATAAGCTAAACTCTACAATTATTAAAATCGGCAGGCTTCTTTCTCTCTTGCCTGATCGTTGATTGCTAAAACGCACCACGTAGAGTTAATGGAGAGTTATTAGGGAAGTAAATGGGTGTCAACAAATCGTGGCTTGCTTAAGGGATTGTTTCAATATCATTCATACTGCCAGTGAGGGTACATCTGCATTTACATAATACCCCGCAAGGGCGTGTGGCGGGGGGTGTTAGGTCACCACCCAAAAAAAGTAATAAAGAAAAACCGCATTCAAAACTAACACACGCATGCAAACTCAAATCCACAGTAGTGCATACATTCATAGAAACATCCTATCATTTTACACGCATGTAAATACACATCCACCTCCCTTCACTCCACAAGCATGCAAGTACATATGTTTAATTATAACAAATAATTGTACCTTAGGATGCAGCAAGAAATTTATCCAAGAACGTGCAAGCTAGATTTTAGTAAGTAGCTAGGCGAAATACCACCACCACAAGAACGTGCAACATAAATGTGCATGCAATTGAGTATAACTAATTGTTACCTAGACGCCGAGGGTGGCAAGTGGCATTTTTGTTATCTCCGAGTGTGACCCTACAGTTGTTATCCCGTATTGTCCGTGGGAAGAAGGAGTCCTTGAGTCTGCTAGTCCTGGCATCTATTTCCCGAATTTTGTACACGTGATCTAAGCGACCAATGTATGTTGCAGTGCGCATAATTTTCGAGACCTCGGTGCTGAAACATGCGGATCTGAATTTATTTCGTAAGTTTAACCTAGCATTGAGTCGTCTTTCTTCCAATGATTCCCATCCCAACTCCATAAGCATTCAGTGACGCTTTTCGTTTTATCGTAACAGTTTTCCACGAAACGAGCTGCCCGTCGTTGGACCTTCTCAATTTCCCGAATGAGGCCTTTTTCACTCGGATCCCATACGCTACATGCATATTCTAAATGGGGCCTTACAAGAGCGTGATAACAACGTTCCTTGACCTTGGAGTCACTTCTGCCGACGATTCGTCTCATAAATCCTAATTTTTTATATGCTTTCCCTGTACAAATTTAAAAAATGGATGTTTTGGAAAACCGATTGCTTACTGAAGTTGTATCGTCATTTTCAATACTTGCCTGATTACTCTTAGTATCTGGGGTGCTGATTTTATGGCGTTCCCACACTTATGCGCTGATATAAGCGTACTGCCAGCACTCCACATAGCTCGAATGGTGCTTATTTGTTGTTTTGTTGTGCACTCTCATCATTCCCCCACTGTCAGAATTATCTAGTCGGACAAAATGCTCTAACGGTTAATCGTCAACGAAAAGAAGTCTTTTCGGAGCTATTCTTACTGTGCCCTTCTTTATCAAATTATTTTCATGTTTGCACATGACTCATGTTTGTGGATACACACTTTTCACGCCTCAATTCTGTTTTTCTTCACAGACCTGGTTCTTCACGGACACCAACGATGTCGAATTCCAGAGGAAAACGGGTGAGTGCTCCCAGTATCGATAATCCTATAGGGAAGAGGAGGGGGGGTCGGAGGCCGTAAGTTACTCGGGGGAAAAATAAAGCGAAGCCTTCGCTCCCATGGAGGTCCGTTATTCCCTCTCGGCACAACTGAAAAACTCTCCGTTTTTATGAGCTGTTTTAAATGGAGCAATGTAAATGGAATTTAAGTCGCCGACTGAGTTTCTATTTGGTAAAGCTTTTCGGAGCAACTAATTGGGCGTCCCATGAATAATTATTGGAATATTTGAGTGACGCAATCGAGCTCCAGATGTTAGAAGTTTTCCGACCGAGAACTTTTCTTCGGTCGATGAGTTTTAATGAAGTATTATGGCTTCGGTTGCGGCAAGTAGCATTAGTTGGACCGGGAGATCGATCGCATAGTATGCCACGGAGCACACAGTATTTTTCTTATTCTCCTTCAGAGTGGCAGTGAATTCAGCGGCCCTGATGACGATGGAAAAGGATTTCATCGAAACGTCGGCAGCGATGGAGATGGAGGAGATTACCCGGATGAAATCCCGAGAAGAATTCACTGCCATCATCCGCCGGGAGAAATTGAAGTCCTTCAGAGTAATAATGTAGGGATGATTTCTTGGCTCGTTTCACTCTTGGACATCTTTGTTTCTCCAAGAAGTGCGTTAATTTCTTCCTTGGCAAATACTTACATATGAGCTTAAAAGAGCTTTAAATGAAAATATAGTTAATGTTAATTATTTCTAAAATCGTTGATGTCTGCGACTTCGTCGGACCTACTTACTGGGCAGAGTGCTCCCCGAGTTTCCGCGCCTTTCCTCGACTGACCAGCGAAATATTAGCCTCGGTTACTGTTATTACCATTACCGTTTTTTTATTTTGATACGGTGTTTTGTATGATATATATCCCATAAAAAACCATAAAAATAGTATTCGACCTTAAGGTCTGTTTGGTAGGTGATGGTAGAATTCACCCAGTACTAAGCCCGACGGCGTGTGAATATTCACACATCAGGGTAGGGGGGCCAGTTCCTTTCCCTGTGCCGGTTATGGTTTCCAAGAAGATCTGGTACTCTTAAAATAACGTAGCTTGGGCGGGCCCGCCGGTCAGTAGTGCAACGCTCTACCCCCTGGACTACCGCGTCCCACTATATATGTATAACACTTGAGACTTTTTTGAAAATCCCACGGACGTGCATAATAATGTAAAAGGACTAGTCTGCGGAAACACATAAAAGAGGGACTCACTGGGTCTCGAATTTTCGGTGGTGAAACCACCTTTCGCCAGAGGAGTTAAGAACAGAACTATTCCTAACTTCTATTGTGAAAGGTGGTTGCACCACCGAAAATTCGAGACCCAGTGAGTCCCTCTTTTATGTGTTTCTGTGCCATATGGCGAAAAAATATTCATTCACATTGAAATAGAGATAAGGAAAATGGTAAAGCATAAATGAAAATGCTTTAGAGCATCCGCCCGGCAACTGGAGAGATCCGGGGTTCAAGTCCCGGTCGAGGATCATATTTTTACATTCGTGATCTGCTCACATCCGCCATCCCCACCTCTCTTGTGTTCGTCCTTTATATGTGTTCCTTTACCATTTTCTTTATCTCTATTTCAATGTGAATGAATATTTATTCGCCACATGGCGGTATTTCGTGTTTGAATGTGTATTTGGCCAATGTGGCTCGTCTCTTCTTCTGGCTATGAGTGCCATGAAACGCACCGTTCCTATCCTTTATGATGTTGTAGGCTTGCTAACCTACTGTCCATTATCCTCTTGTGTTTGTCAATTTCTCCATTGGTGGGTGTAACAGCTCCCTAACGCCATCTTCTGGGTTATGATTCGGAGCACTTTGGCGCTTTATAAGATCGCAGATTTCACTATAAAGTATTGTTCGTCGATGGCTCAGGTGGTTTAGAGCATCCGCCCGGCAAGTGGAGAGATCCGGTGTTCAAGTCCCGGTCGAGGAAAATATTTTTACATTCGTGATCTGCTCACAGCCCCCATCCCCACCTCTCTTGTGTTCGTCCTTTATATGTGTTCCTTTACCATTTTCTTTATCTCTATTTCAATGTGAATAAATATTTATTCGCCATATGGCGGTATTTCGTGTTTGAATGTATAATTATATATTTATATATTTTTTTTTTGCGTAATCTACCGGTTAAGGTAGGTATTTCGATGGACACACCTAGCAAATAAACATTTTGTAACTCCAAGCAAAACCCAATCCAGCAACCTAATCTACATCAGGTCCGTCTTCATCTCTGTGTACTTCTTTCCTCCCTTCATCCCGTCCAACATCCCTATACTGTTCCTGCCCTTTCCTCGCTTGCCCAACATTCTCCCCTCTATTACCTTCTTCAACATTCCACTATTGCCGATCAATACCCCTTTCAGCCATTTTTCCTGCCTCCATACGATTTCTCTCAACAAACCCCTCTCCTCACCCACATTCTCCAGTACTTCCTCATTTGTTTTCCTTTCGGTCTATTTCACGTTATCCATTCTTCTCCACACCCGTATTTCAAAAGCCTCCAATGTACGTCTATCCTCCTGCTTCAGTGACCACGTTTCCGCACCGTACATAGCTACGCTCCATAGCAGTTTTTACGAGTCTTGTCTTAACATCCCTACTCAACGTCCCCGTCATCTACTCCCTCCTCCTCGAGAAAGCCTCCTTCCCTAGCGCAATTCATCTCCTTACGTCCCTACCATTTTGACTGTGTTGGTCCAAAACACTTCCGAGATATGTAAACTGCTCTAACTGCTCTATTTTTCCCCTCCTATTTTAATATTTAGCTTAGGCTTTTTCTTTCTGGAAAATCGCATCACCTTTGTTTTATTAATATTGATTTTCATCCCATATTTATCGCACCGAATCTCCAATTTACTCAGGAATGCTTGCAACCTCTTGGCTGACTGAGCAACTAATGCTTGGTCATCAGCAAACCTAACCGATTTTAAGAAATCCCCTCCGACTTTCATTCCTACCTCCAGTTCTTCCCATGCCTCTTTAATCATTTCCTCTACATATACGTTGAACAGCACCGGTGACGATGGGCAACCCTACCTTACCCCTCTTCCTAACACTGCCCATCCGGAATCTCCGTTCCCCACTCGCACCTGAGCAGTCTGAGACGTGCAGGTTGCGGATCAGTCTCTTGTCCCTCCAATCCATTCCTATTTTCTGCAATACACGCATTAATTTTTCCCAATTCACCCTATCACATGCTCTTTCGAAATCTACAAAACGGGCAAAAACGTCCTGGTTGTATTCTATATTCCTCTCAATTAGTGATCTCATTACTGAAATGGCATCACGCGTACCTCTTCCCTTCCTAAACCCAAACTGAACATTCCCCAGTAATGATTTACCTTACTCTCTATTCTTTGTTGATGATCCTGAGAATAACTTTAGCTGCGTGGGATATCAAACTTATTGTTCTGTAATCCTCACATGATATACTATAGCCTTTGTCTTTTTTGGAATTGGAACTAACACCGATCTCATAATATCTTCCGGCCAGATTCCTTCTTCATAGATACCACGAATCAGTCCATATAGGGCCTTCTTCCCGCATTTTCCTAAACATTTCAACAGTTCTACAGGTATGTTGTCCACCCCCACGGCCTTATTTGCTTTCATCTCCTTTAATGCCCTTTCAATTTCATCGTCGTGTATGCCTGGACCTAAGCTATCTTCTTCTACGTCATGTTCCTTTTCTATGTCTAACCTTGTCGGCCTAAGTTCTTTACCATACAGTGTTTCTATTTATTCCTTCCACCTCTCTTGGATTTTTCCTGGTTCAACTATTATCTTACCCAACTTATCTTTAACTGTTAGCACAGATCTTGCCTTCTTACTTCCCGATAATAACTTAACCTTGCTGTATAGAGCACCAATTTCACCCTTCTTCTGTAATCTTTCCATATTCTCGCATTGCGTTTTCCACCATTCTTCTTTTGCTTTATTTATGGCCCTTCTCAATTTATTGTTTAACTCTTTGTACTTCATTTTGCCTAACTCTGTGTTTACATTTTTCCATATTCTTCTCATTCATCTTTGCAATCATCTCATCCGTTACCCATGCTTTCCTTATTCTTTTCCCGTTAATGTTTCCTATAGTGTCTTTTACTGCTTCCGATATCCCTTGCTTGATACATTCCCATTTTTCTTCGATTGTACTCAGTTCTTTACCGTCATCCATTATTTTCTCTGCAGCCTGCTGATACTCCTTCCTCGTTAATCCATTTAATGCTTCTACGTTCCATTTGCTAACCTGCCGCCCTTGCCTTATCGTCTTGAAATGGATGTTACATTTCATAACAACTGAATTGTGGTCAGAGTCTGCATCCGCTCCTGGAAAACTGTGCGAATTTATTACACTGATCATTAACCTGTGCCTAACCATAATGTAATCTAACTGATACCTTTCTGAGTCACCTGGCATTTTCCATGTATACCTACGCCTTTTGTGATGTCTAAACAATGTGTTGGTGATGACTAACCCCTGTCTCCTGAAGAATTCAATCGCTTTCTCCCCGCGTTCATTCCTCGTGCCTAACCCATATTCCCCCACCTCACCACCATCTCTTCCTTCGCCTACGGTCGCATTCCAACCCCCCATTACTATCAAATGTTTCCCTGCAGGAACACACGCGATTATATCCTCTAACTCATCGTAGATCCTATCTACTTCTTCCTCCTTGTGGTTGCTCGGTGGAATGTATACCTGAACAATGACCAAGTTCTTCAGCTCTGCTTTAATCTCTACGAGTAAAATTCTATCTGCTGCTTGCTCTATGTTGACTACGCTTCTTCCTACCCCTTTATTTAATACTACGGCAACCCGCGTCATCATCTTAACGTTCCTGAAGATGATGACGCTGTAACGAAGTGTAGAACGTAATACAAATATATACTATGTGGAAAAGACAACTACCTTCTTTCATCAGGAACTATTCCACCATGTTACGTGTGAAAATGTTTTTTTATCTGCCACGTATTGGGATTTGATCCCTTGATGCACCGAGTCGTTGCTGGATTTGCTCAAAATTTAATTCTTCCAAAGTAAAAAAAATATTTCTCGCATGAATCCTGTAACTCGGAGGACACGTATGGAGTGCCGAAATTTCCAAATGGGCGAATAATATTTAATTAGCTCCCCAAATGGTTATTGCTCCGTGCTAAAAAATAATGAAACAAATGAATTGTCGTTCTACGGTCGCCAGCTGGTTGTTTGGTGGGATGGCACCCGGAGCTCATTTTCCGGGACCCCGAGGAGGGGCGTGCGCGGGAGGAGGGCCGGCGTTTGGCCCCCTCTCCCTCCTGGGTCTGCCCCCCCCTGCTTGAGAAGTTGAAAGCAGTCCCGTCGGACTGCGCATCGCCGTGCCGAAAGCATGCCCTTTTTTGCCGGTGCCAGTGGTCCCCCCCCTCCCGCACTTACTCTCCCCTCCCCAAAGCAAGGCGTCCCCGGCCGGATCTCCTGGGTGGCCCGCTCCCTCAAAAGAGATCTCAGCCAGCCTCGGTCGTCAGTCAATCAGCTCCTCCCAGTTTCCCAAGTGGCATGACAACGGCCATTGCGCCCTCTCCAGCGGGAACCGCTCCTCGTCCCATCGCTCGCTCTGTGCTTTCATATTGGTTAGAGCATCGGTTGCCATTGTCGGTCGTTTGTTGGTTATAATAATTGGGAAACTGGCCGAATGCGGGATCTCTCTTCCAATCCTCCCCTTCGCAGTCAATTACTTCACGTGTCATCCCATAAGTTAAGTTTCTCTCTTTTATTGGTCAGTGTTCTGACATGGTGTCCTTTTCGTGTTGTTACGGTCCTCTTGATTCTTTTTTTGTTTGTCTAATAGGACATCTTCTGGTATTCTTGTATCCTGTGGGATTCCTTCCGTCTCCCGAGGTCATTTCAGGGACGAATCGACGACCGTTCTAAATGCAGAGTCGTTTTGATGCCGAGTCTGATATTTTTAATGTCTCCCACTCCCCTCTCTTTCTTCCAGCTACTTTTCGTGAACCGTGCCATTTAGATGCGAGTCCCCATAAACGTTCTCAAGAGGCGACGGAAAATATCCTTTCCCTCTAATACTTTTGGTCACACACACACACACACACACACACACACACACACACACACACACATATATATATATATATATATATATATATATATAACTTTTGGACGGCACAATAGAACACAGAATAAAACAGATAACACGTAAAAGGACACTCACACTGTAGATGATTTAAGCTTTCGGCCTACTCCGAGGCCTTCTTCAGGTCAGACCTGAAGAAGGCCTCGGAGTAGGCCGAAAGTTTAAATCATCTACAGTGTGAGTGTCCTTTTACGTGTTATCTGTTTTATTCTGTGTTCTATTGTGCCGTCCAAAAGTTATATTGCTCTCGTGAGTACTTCCGCATCATCTATATATATATATATATATATATATATATATATATATATATATATATATATATATATATATATATATGCGGGTCGCGGTGGTCTAGCGGGTAGAGCGTTGGACTGCTGACCAGAGGGTCCCGGGTTCGATTCCCGGGCAAGGCACTTTGGGCACCTGCAGCTCCACCCAAGCTAGTTGATTTTTCGGGTACCAGATCTTCCAGGGAAACCATAACCGGCACAGGGAAAGGAACTGGCCCCCCTGCCCTGATGTGTGAATATTCACACGCCGTCGGGCTTGGTACACGGGTGAGCTCTACCATCACCTACTAAACCGACCTTCGGGTTGATTACTGTGTTTATGGTTATATATTTTTATATTCATTCACAGGGAATGGAACTGCCCCCTACCCTGATGTGTGGATATTCACACGCCGTCGGGATTGGTACATGGGTGAACTCGACCATCACCTACCAAACCAACCTTCGGGTTGAATACTGTGTTTATGGTTTATATATTCATTCGCATTGAAATATAGACGAGGAAATGGGAAAGGAACACACACAAAGGACGAACACAAGAGAGGTGGGGATGGCGGATGTGAGCAGATCACAAATGTAAAAATATCTTCCTCGACCGGGATTTGAACATACATATATACATATCCACGCGCAGTCCCCAACCTGTACGTTAATACGTATTGTGTTAAACGACTCCTGGGGGATTTCGACTATAAGCATTCTGGTCTCTTATCGTTCTAGAAAATAATGACATTCTAAACCTGTTAGTCTTGCAGTCTATCTCTCTAGTCTTATGTTCGTGATCCCTTCGACCGTAATACGTTGGGGTTCGTATTATATCCTTGATGTCATCGGAAAAAGGTCCATCTTTAAATGTTTTTAATAAGTTTAATCTATATTGTAAACGCCGCTGTGTAAGAGAATCCCATCCTAAATTTTCTAGCAAAGTAGTTGCGCTGCTGCGTTGGTCATAACAATGTTTGACAAATCTAGCCCCCCTCCGCTGAACTTGATCTAATTCCGAAATCAAATTTATATTTTGAGGATCCCATATACTGGCAGCATACTCTAGGTGGGGCCTGACCAAGGCAAGGAAACATCGTTCCTTCACTTTTTCGTCGCATTTACCTAGCACTCTTCACAAATCCCAATTTATATTAGCACGACCGCATATTTCTCGTATGCGCTTTCCCCAGGACAGATCGTGAGTAATTGTTACACCCAAGTACCCTTTTGGCGCTATCGGACCCCTGCTTGTCCGAACTCATGTAATAATAGTACCGTATTCGTTCGTGTAGGAAAGTGTTGACCGGTGAAATGTCTAACGCTATACGTGATGAGTCAAAGACTGAGAATGGATATTAAAATATTAGGTTGGGGAAAAAGAAATCCATTATTTTCTCGGTAGATGGCTGTAGTGATCGATATCTCGTAAAGTATCGATCAAACAATTTCAAGTTTATGCTCGTTGTCAAGGTGATATTTGACACAAAAATTCTTTTGCCGTTTTTTGTTTGTTCCATTCAGTTGTGAGTTACAGGATGTTAGCAATGGAAGTCAACAAAGAGAAAACTCGGTACATTTTACAGTTTTTCTTTGATAAAGGCGAAAATGCAAGCCAGGCCACTGAAATTGTAAATGGTGCTTATGGTGCCGATACTGTAACAGCTAATTACGTGCAATTTTAGTTTCGTTGATTCCGTTCAGGTATATCTGATGTTAAAGATGCACCTCGCACAGGCAGGCCCGTCGTCGAAAATGTCGATAAAATCACAGAAATAATCGAAGTTGACCGGCATGTTAGTTGTCGTAGCATCGCCCAGGAGCTAAAGATCGACCATAAAACAGTTTAAAACCATTTGCGCAAAGCGGGATTCACAAAGAAGCTCAATGTTTGGGTGCCGCACCAATTAACACCAAGAAACATGATGAATCGAAGTTCCATCTGCGAAGCCTTGGCCAAACGGAATGAACTCGACCCATTTCTTAAACGGATGGTGACTGGAGATGAGAAATGGGTCACATACGACAATATTGTGCGAAAATGATCGTGGTCAAAGCGTGGTGAAGCGACTCAAACGGTGGCCGGACCAGGACTAACGGCTAGGAGGGTTCTATTGTGTATTTGGTGGGACTTCAAAAAATCATTTATTATGAGCTGCTTCCGTATGGCGAAACACTAAATTCAGATCTCTACTGTCAACAACTGGCCCGTTTGAAGCTAGCGATTGACCAGAAACGGCCAACGTTGGCCAACAGAAGTGGTGTTATGATTCACCAGGACAACGCAAGGCCACACACGTCTGTAGTGACTCGTCAGAAACTCCGGGAGCTTGGTTGGGAGGTTTTAATGCATCCATCACATAGTCAGGACCTGGCACCAAGCGATTACCACCTTTGTCTTGCATTGCAAAACTTCCTGAGTGATAAGAAGTAGTGATCAAGAGAAGATTGTGAAACTAGATTACGATAGTTTTTCGCCAATAAGGGCCAAGACTTTTATGATAGAGGCATTATGCAGCTACCTTTAAAATGGCAAAACAAATTCAACAAAATGGTGCATATTTGACCCAAATCGGACAATCCGAAACATCTTAAATGAAGTTTTGAATTTCACGCAAAAATAATGGATTTCTTTTTCCCCAACCTAATATTTCAGCCATTATTAATCGAAATTATCACGTATGCTTTTCACGGTTCTTGTATGGTTATTCAGTTTTTATTTCGTGTCGCATGATAGCAGATAGCAAAAGGAAGCAGAAGCGTGGCCATTCGAATTCAGAAGATGGATATTCGAATATTTCTGATGCCATACCTCTAAAGTATCCTTTGTGCATGTTATAATCGTGAAAGAAACAGGTTTCAGGTTTCCTCGGGCTTTGGAACTCATCAGGAGTTACAGAAGGCCTAAAGTGCTGATAGGAGCGCTTTATCTGCTGCAGGTTATTTTGTCCAACTTTTTTGAAACTCTTAGGAACCCTTGCCGCTCATTGATGGTGACATAAAGTCATATTCCACCATTGTATTCCCGATCGGATGCTTCACTCTCTTTGCTGAGCGCGCCCCCTGTAAATTTTCAGTCTCTAAGCATAGCGTTTGTGTTTTCACTTGCTTGTTGTAATTCGCGTATTAATAGTTTTCCTCCTGCTTGTCACGAAATGATCCCATCTAATTCATTCGAGTTCTTCACCATTTTTTATGACAATCGGAATTTCTTTTGTTTATCTAATTACATCTATAGCGTCATACTGGTACTTACTTGTGAAGATAATTGAGATCGGCGAAAGCACGAACGTTTACTCCTATTTTTCCAGCGTGCGAATGTGCGCTCAAAGCTGGAAGCACACTCGCACCTTCTGCCCGACTTGGGTCCCTCTCGGTATCCTCTTCCTATCCCTCACTCCTTTCTTTCCCTCCTATCTCGCTGTCCTGAGGCGACGTTCGTTAGCTCTTTGGAATACGAGTTGTTTCCTCATTTAGGGAGCTGTGGGCGACGTTGATGTCTGTTCTTTAGCCTTTCGATATGTTCACATTTCCTCCCAACATACTTACGTTATTAATGTTCATCTTAAATTAGATTAAACTCCAAAATTTGTACACGAAGGAGATATTGTCATTGATATAATTCCCTCCTGCGCCTCAATTGAAATATTAGTGATGCAAGACATTTGCGAAAGCGATATATTTTCTGTTAGTGAAATAATGAAAGTTTTTTAATTGCCCTGCACTTGTGGCATGTCTATTTCGTATTAATATCATCGCTGTGGAGTGTACCACGTTCTCGATTTAATTTTCAATTCTTTTCATGATCTTTTTCTTCATTTATGCGGCATGAGTTCCGGCATCATATTCTTGGAACTCCCTGCTCAAATACGACCGGAGAACAACACAAATCAATCCACTCAATCCTAACTCTTTGAGGGATGCCAAGGAATCATCGTTTTTTTGTAACTGCCGTTTTCGTCGAGGTAAGATTGAGTCAGTAAGACAGTTTTTCCTCGAAGTGGTAGGTTTGTGTGCCTTAGTGTAACGCGATGTGCTTTCCTAATGATTCTTTTGCTTTCTACTCCGGCACGTGAGCCGCAAACGGTCGCCGGCGCAGATTGAAACTGCCTTTTAAAGGGGGAGTCAATAGTCGTCACCAAAGATATATAATTTGGGCGGAGGGAGGTAGGAGGAGGGAAAAGAGACGGGAATGAATATTAATGAAATTAGCCCTTTGATTAATGACGCGCTTCCTCCCATGTCCCTCCGTATCGAATTCCTGCCTCGCGCGAACCTCGGGGTTGGCAAGTCGTAGAGGGTCCTCTTCTCATTTCTCTTGTGTCGGAGTTCGAGGAACGAATCGCCATCGGTATTCTCGGGAAAGGACTCCACATTCCGATAGTTTTTGTTTTTTTTTGTTTATTGAACACTTATTTCATTAATAATTAATCTGACATGTAATCTGGTTGGGCACGGAAATGTAAAGAAATATTTTTAAATTCAGCTCTACTTCGCAGATTATTAAGAGAATTTTCCAATGATTGGCATTATTAGCACTCATTATTCATGTCCGTTTGCACAAATTCTCGTAAAACCAAAGGGGCGTGATTTTCATGTTACAGAAACTGTGGTAAACAGAATTTTTGCGCATGGAAAGAAAACCTTCCCTGCCCTAATGTGTGAATGTGGAACTCGCTACGTGTTAGATGCTTCGAAGTGAGGTCAACCCCGTCTTATCAGGACCAACACTCGGATTGATTGAAATGATGGTAATAATTATTGGTTTCGGTCAAAAATGAGAAGATTTACCAATATATGCGAGATTATTTCTCCAAACATTTCGGTCGAGGGTCGAGAAATATTAAATTCTCCTGATTCTACACCTTTAAGTTGTTCCTCCGGAGTTTCCTCCATCCACTCCCATTCTTCACCCCCTACCCGCCCCCAGGGTTTTGTTTTGCTCGTGACTGCATTGCCAAAGCTATTTTAGTTCTCATTTTGCTTGAGAAGAAAACAGTGAAAATGGCAATAAATTCAGGTGTGGCTTTCAAATCCGGAAAATCCGCCTCAAAAACTATTCGTGTATGTTCTTGACATTTCTGGAATCCAAGCCCTCGCCTCGACGCACCACGGAGACATGATCGATTCCATGTCGGTATTTGCCTAATGTCAACCAAATCAACGCGGAAGGAGAAATCAATATAATTTAAAGATTGGTACATTGTCTGGCGATATTGTCAGTATCTACGTCGCACGGATGCTGAAAGCGCCGAATGCGCAATGCTTGTGGTCCATTTCCGCAAAGGAGATTTAACTATTTTTCCGCCGTACATTATCCTTCATGGCACTATGCGTTCAACTTAGCGCCTGTTCTTTTCATTTACAATAGTAGTGTAATCTTCATCATACATGATACACAGCAGAATTACAGACAGTCGATACAGATACGCAATTACATACAATCAATACATCCAGATACCATAGGGGTATGATCTTCAGGATAAACAATAGTAGTTCCCATATTTCTGGTATTGTATTCTATATATTTTATTTGGAGGTGAGTTTTTCCATTTTTTAAAGACTTCATCCTTATTTGTTATAATTGCTGGCAGATTATTTATTATCCCTTCCTTTTAAAATAATAAGGGGGAAAAAACTCCAATGGCCGTAATAAACGGTCGCAACTCTCGTCAGACTAATTGCTGTGTTGGTTTTCGCGGGAACCACGAAAGAGACCAAAACACAACCTCTCGACCAAGAATACCCTCTGTGGTGGTTTACGGGAAATTAATCCACGCCAGGGACCACACACAGCCACACACACACTATCCTGTCTGGAATCCTTCACGAGGCTGTACGGAAGACCCCGTTAAAGGTACCAGGATGTTCTACAAGTACATACTCTGTGCCTATCCACGAAGGACGAGCACAGACCTAGTGTGTGCGAATGAATGGTCGATGCTCGTTCTTCGTGGATAGGCACAGAGTGCGTACTTGTAGAACATCCTGGTACCTTTAACGGGGTCTTCCCTACAGCCTCGTGAAGGACTACATTACCACCTAGAATCTTTAACGGGGTCTCACAGCCTCGTGAAGGATTCCACACAGGATAGTGTGTATGTGGTTGTGTGTGGTCCCCGGCGTGGATTAATTTCCTGTAAACCACCACAGAGGATATTCTTGGTCGAGAGGTTGTGTTTTGGTCTCTTTTGTGGTTCCCGCGAAAACCAACAGGAATTAGTCTGACGAGAGTTGTGACTGTTTACTACGGCTATTGGAGTTTTCCCCCCCTTATTATTTTAACCCGAGGCCTTGATTTCTTTCTATCCCTTCCTTTTGTATAGCCATGCTTTTCCTTTTGGTATTTTTTTAGATTTCCTATATATATCCTGCATTACAGTAATAGTAGCCTCATAGAGTGAGTCTGGCTCTGAATTCTATCTCAATTCACCCTCAGTATACTGAGAGGGTAACATATTTAGCACATAGTACTTCTTAGATCTCATTATCAAACCTTGCGTTACAATATTTAGTTTTGTGAGCTTTAAAGCCACCAGCTTCTATTTAGTGATCCGGTATATTTGTTTTTAAAATCATACCTTTCACTACGTATTTACCTCTATATTAATATGATCTAGGGTGCATTGGCAAACATAGTTTTCCACGACATATTCCCTAGCATATCCAGTTATGACGTCGGCAAACTCTTTAGTGGCCATCATATCTCTGTAAATAATCACATCATTATAATTTTGTCTTCCGATTGATGTTAATATTCCGTATAAAAAATAAATTCCTTTACACCTTCATCGTCAACAAAAGAGTTTACAAACTCTACGAAATCTTTTAGACTTAAATGTGGTGGTCTGTGCATACAAATTAAAGTTCCCCGAATATTGCCAAATCATTATCATCTAAACATTTATGTGTCACGATGATCGATGTTTAATGGACGATTTAATGTGTTGCACCCTTGCCGTGTACTATTCAGGGTGAATAATCCCAAATATGAGCGTAGATAAGTGATGTTTTCATTTTCCGAGATGAATTTTTCAGCGCTATCACGGCTCACAGGCACTCGGTGAGATCTTCTTGAAATGGATGACTCGGCGTGGATTAGTCGGGCGTTGACTACCGGCGATGATTGAATGAGAAGCCTCCGAACTCTCCCTTACGCGTGCGAATCCCAGCCTGAATTGATTGGCGACCGCCGTTCGAGGCTGTGGCGTTCGGAAGGGGAGGGGAAACCGGGCCGAGGGATTTCGGGAGCTCCGGATTTCGAGCCATTCCTCCTCGGGTGAGGGATCGATCACATTACTCGTGCTTATTTCTTCGACCCCACCTCCTCGTGAGGGTGCTCATTTTTCGGGGTTTTCCCCTTTTATGACTCCGGCGGTGTGGAGTCCAAAACGACCGAGGTCTCTCCCCGGAGGGGGATAAAAAAAGCCGAATCCTATTCTTTGATTCGATTTTTAAAAAAATTGAATTTTATAAGGATTTGATAATATTCGGGTCGAATGTATTCGGTCGGGTCGGTCTAGGGTTGGGCCGTAACTATTCGCGATAGAAGTATCATCTTAAATTTGAATTTAAAAACAAATCTGTGGCACATTCTTGTTTAAATTACGAAAGATATATGCTACGTACTAGTGTTAATGTGGATTTCATTGCTCCGTATTTAAAGGTGCAGAACAGCATTACCACTTCTCTGACTGCAAAGTGCGAATTGTTATATTTGAATGAAGACTATTTTGCCAAAAATATATGAAGTCGGGTCTCTGTGTTGGAATGCGCTAGGTATTGAACTTAATTGATAAATGAAAGAAAACTGCATCTAGTTTTTGAAGAATATATTTTAAGCAGTGCTTGTGAACAATTCGAAATGAAATCTTTGAGTGACGTCAAACCTATGGTCTACCCTCGTGGCTTATGCCTTATTTCAGCTTACCATCAAACACTAGAAACATGTTACTGGAAGTAACTTCTGTCATTTACTGCCACTTAAAAGCCTACGTAGATGAATATCTAGATATTACCGGATGCTAATAATGATATTTAAATGTCTTGATTTAATTAATAAAATTACATCATATTCTGGTGTAATTGGAAGTCATAAATTATACTTTAATGACGATAAATCTCTTGACAAGTTTTATGCTTGTAGCTATGTCAAAACAAAATTTATTAGTTTTGATGCAAATATATCCCAATTATAACGGAATTCATGGCCATACTCTCCGTTTATCCTTTCAAAATTATGGTATTAATAAAAATTCTTCAAAGGCAATCACCCAGACACCCGAGTTATTTTTATCTTAAAAAATATTGTAATATATCATGAAAAAACAGTATTTTGTATTTGTTATTACGAGCAAACAGGAAAGTAGTTCCAATTTTGTATCGTGTTTGCTGTTTTTATTTTGCTTTTGTTACTCGCTGAAGATAAAGTATGAATTTCAAGTCGAAATTGTTTTAATAATGCATAAGTTATTGAAATAATGCTCTTTGGGATTGAAAAGTGGTTTTCCCGATGCAGATGGCATACTTTGCCTTAAAAATGTTATGTAAATTGAACATTGCCGACCCACATTTTCGTCTAGGTTTAGTTGAGACCTGTTAGCTGAAACCATTAGACATTGTATTTAAGTATGAGGTACATTTAAATGGATGATATTGTTTGAGTTGGCAAAAAATTAATTTTGTTCAATATATTCTCCGAGAAATTGTGGCGTCGCATCCATCGTTGTGAGCCGACGAACTTGATCATTGTTCAGGTATACATGCCACCGAGCAACCACAAGGAGGAAGAAGTCGATAGGTTGTACGATAAGTTAGAGGATATAATTGCGTGTGTTGCTGCAGGTAAAAATTTGATAGTGATGGGGGATTGGAATGCGATGGTAGGCGAAGGAGAGATGGTGGTGAGATGGGGGACTATGGGTTAGGCACGAGGAATGAACGCGGGGAGAAAGCAATTGAATTCTGCAGGAGACAGGGGTTAGTCATCACTAACACATGGTTTAGACACCACAAAAGGCGTAGGTATACGTGGAAAATGCCAGGTGACTCAGAGATGTATCAGTTAGATTATATTATGGTTAGGCACAGGTTTAGGAATAGTGTGATAAATTCGCACAGTTTCCCAGGAGCGGATGCGGACTCTGGCCACAATTTAGTTGTTATGAAATGTAACGTCCGTTTCAAAAAGATAAGGCAGTGGCGGTGGGTTAGGAAATGGAACGTAGAAGCATTAAATGGATTAACGAGGAAGGAGTATCAGCAGGCTGTAGAGAAAATGATGGATGACGGTAAAGAACTGAGTGCTATCGAAGAAAAATGGGAATGTATCAAGAAAGGGATATTGGAAGCCGCTAAAGGCACTATAGGAAACATTAACGGGAAAAGAATAAGGAAAGCATGGGTAACAGATGAGATGATGGCAAAAATGGATGAGAGAAGAAGATGGAAGAATGTAAACACAGAGTTAGGCAAAATGATATACAAAGAGATAAACAATAAATTGAGAAGGGCCACATATAAAGCAAAAGAAGATTGGTGAAAAACACAATGCGAGGATATGGAAAGTTTACAGAGGAAGGGTGAAATTGGTGCGCTATGCAGCAAGGGTAAGTTATTATCGGGAAGTAAGAAGGCAAGATCTGTGCTAACAGTTAAAGATACGTGGGGTAAGATAATATTTGAACCAGGAAAAATCCAAGAGAGATGGAAGGAATATATGCGAAGGGGGATTTCTTACACTTTCTCTGTACGAAGTAGACGCCATCACGGCAAAGGAGTGCAACAACGGCAACCGTAGATGCGACTCTCGGTTCGGACCTAATCACTCTCTAATGCCTTATACAGACATGTTTCTCAAAACTGCCCTTTACGAGTTTCAGAATATCACGTACATTTTCAGAGCCGCGTGATTTTTGATGAATGCACGGTTGTATTTAGAGGCCCTCGTGATTGAACAATGCGACAAGGATTCTATTAAGAATGTATAAAAAGTAATTTTTATGCAATATTATTAGTTAACGTCCAAGTTTTGTAAATCTTATTGTGGATAAGATAAGTCGTGCGAGGCACAATGCAAGTACACTACATGGATGCATGCGTTTTGTGAGAGAGCTTAGTACGTAAAGTGAAGGGATTTTCTTTCTCATCCCCTGCTTCACAAGTCTCCAATCGACGGGGAAGGTTTGGTCAGGCTGTTGGTCAACGCGGAATTCGCCACGAGTGGCTTCGTTGTTTTTGGATAAGTTAATGCCAAGTCGACTGTGCTCTATTGCTGGCTGTTTTCTTTTAAAGTATATATTAATAATACGAACTCATAAATCTGAAACTCGAATTTGATCTCGTGTTACACGGGGAGTGACCTTTCTTGAAAAAGTAGGAGGAAGAATGAAGAGTGAGGAAGCACCACGTCCGTTCGCCCTCATTTGTGGCGTCGGAGCATTTCATGGCGCTAAATTACATTTACCCTCTAGTTCCGAATCGGGTGTCAGAGCAAATGAAACTAATAGTTTTGAGTAAGGAAGGCAGCGGTTCGTTATATTTTCTCCGAAAGACATTTCCGACGAGGCTCGCTCATAAATCGAACGAAAGCCACTGATTGGGCGCCTACTGTTTTTGGTGCGCAATATAGGTTGAAATCTTGAGTGTGACCCCCCCGGTAATGTACACCCAAGGGAACTTTCGGGGCCGTCGGTGATCTCGATCTAAATTCCTTCGCTGTCTACTTGAATTATAGCTATCCAGTCTGAGCCGGAGACTAATTTAAGGAGGCCATATTTTTGGAGAAGCTTTTCGGTCGATAGATCCCTCTTCATAGTGCATATTATAAAAAACGCTTGAGATAGTGGGGCCCATGTATTTTTTAATCGGGCAGTTTATCGGCAGCAATTAATTCCAAGTTTATTATACACCGTTTACGAGATGTGTTAAAAAAACAACGAGAATTTTTTCATTTCGTAGGCTTGGAGAGTCCGGTTGTCAAACTTTTTTTTAATATGTTGGTAAACATGCCCCTGAAGTATGATAAAACTTTCAGCTGTTTTAATTGTGGACTTTGTCTGTGACAGCCACTAACGTTGGACGTGTTTTATGACCTCGGCGATTTTCGTTTGTTAAAAGAAATGGATCAAAGAATTTGTATAAAATTTTGCGTAAAAAATGAAATAAAGTGTACCAAAGTGTGTGAAATGTTAACAAAGGCCTATGGTGAGCCTGCTATGTGTAAATCAAGAGTTTACGGGTGGTATAAGCGTTCCCAAGAAGGCCGTGAAGACCTTGAAGATGACGAACGCCCTGGACGCCCCAGTACATCAACAATCGATGAAGACGTGGAAAAAGTGAAAGAAGTGGTTATGAACGATCGCCGAATCACAATTAGAGAGGTCGCTGATGATGTTTTCATATCGATTGGATCATGTCATATCATTTTTTACAATTTTTGGGTATGAAACGCGTGGCAGCAAAATTCGTTCCAAAGTGGCGTTTGCACCACGATAAAGCACCAGCTCACACTTCATTGCTTGTTCGTGAATATTTAGCCAAAAAAATACTTTAGCGATGCCCCAGCCTCTATATTCGCCAGATTTGGTTCCGTGTGGCTTTTTGCTATTTCCAAAAATTAAGAGAACCTTTATGGGCCGTCGTTTTACAGCCGTAGATGACATTAAAAGCGCATCGCTGAAAGAGCTAAAGGCTGCTATCTCAAAGATCGAATTTGAGAAGTGCTTCGGGGATTGGAAGAAGCGCTGGCACAAGTGCATAATCTCCAATGGGGATTACTTTGAAGGTGACAACATCAATGTATAGTATATATATCTTGTAAGAAAGTCTCGCGGATGTGAATAAGATTCCAAATTTTCGGTGGCCAAACCACCCTCCTCTGGGGAAAAGAAGACCAATTCCTTCTTTCCTCAAGAGTGCCATTTGTAAATGTTTTAGTTGGCTATCGACGGTCAAAGTGGTAGGGACGTAAGGAGATGAATTGCGCTAGGAAAGGAGGCTTTCTCAAGGAGGAGGGAGTTGATGACGGGGACGTTGAGTAGGGATGTTAAGACAAGACTCATAAAAACTCTGATATGGAGCGTAGCTATGTACGGCGCGGAAACGTGGTCGCTGAAGCTGGAGGATAGACGTAGATTGGAGGCTTTTGAAATGTGGGTTTGGAGAAGAATGGAGAAGGTGAAATGGACCGAAAGGAAAAAAAATGAGGAAGTACTAGAAATGGTGGGTGAGGAGAGGGGTTTGTTGAGAGAAATCGTATGGAGGCAGGAAAAATGGATGAAAGGCGTATTGAGCGGTAGTGGAATGTTGAAGAGGGTAATAGAAGGGAGAATGTTGGGCAAGCGAGGTAAGGGTAGGAACAGGATAGGGATGTTGGACGGGATGAAGGGAGGAAAGAAGTACACCGAGATGAAGAGGGACCTGTTATATTAGCTTGCTAGGTGGGGAGTCACAAAATGTTTATTTGATAGTTGTGTCTATTCAAAAACCTACCTTAACCGGTAGATTACCTAATAATATATATATATATATATACATATATATATATATATATATATATAACTTTTGGACGGCACAATATAACACAATATAAAACAGACAGGCGGTGATCAAGACAGTAATCAACCCAAAGGTCGGTTTAGTAGGTGATGGTAGAGCTCACCCATGTACCAAGCTCGACGGCGTGTGAATATTCACACATCAGGGTAGGGGGCCAGTTCCTTTCCCTGTGCCGGTTATGGTTTCCCAGAAAGACCTGGTACCCGAAAAATCAATTAGCTTGGGTGGAGCTGCAGGTGCCCAAAGTGCCTTGCCCGGGAATCGAACCCGGGACCCTCTGGTCAGTAGTCCAACGCTCTACCCACTAGACCACCGCGACCCGCTATATATACATATATACATGCAAAAAATGTACATATATATACATATACATTTACATATATACATATATAACAATGTATAAACATTCCAATTTCGTGATAAAGGGTAGGCCCTCGTGAAGCACAAAACTAAATTCATGGCGTAATAGCTGGCGGCATGACTCAACCCTCTGTGGTAGCAATTTCATTCGCTCATTTAGAACGCTTACGGGTTGTTCCGCGTCAGCATTCCAGCTAATTTTATTATTATCTTTTTTTACAATTGATCCATCTCGCCTCGTTGGATGTGGTTCTTGGATGTGGCGTTCTCGCTAATCTCAAGCAACCATCGCTCCATAGGAATCGTGACTCATGGTACAAGCGGCAGCTGCTTCCTCTCTGTGTGAATTAACGTTTTTTTTATCCTTGCATGCAGCGATGCGTAGCCCCTGGAAACGTATGCACCAATGTATTGGAGGGATGGTAATGTTGCTATTGGCTGACTGCGAAAACTCCTACGCCGGAGAAGTAAACGAAGAGGCTAAAGGAATGAGCGTTTTCCTTTGTCGCTGAGGAGGAGTGTGTCACGTTGATTGATATTGTAAAATTGTAAGTTTGAATCGAGAGTTTTTATTAATTTTTATTAATCTCTTCTTCATAAATTCTCAGAGCTCTTATGTCAAAAGCGAAGATGAAATATGAATAACCTTTATTTTTACAGCTCATTTAACTATTCATAAAAGTAGTTAAACGATCTTAGAAAATTGTTGGTTTCTTTCGCCTGAAATGCAGTTCGATCAAAAGGTTAGTGATATTATTACATTTAGAAGAGACATTGGCGTTGTAAATTGACAAAAATGATTCCTCTTGTAGACTTCACTTTATTCATGCATGCTAGCTGCAATAAAAGTCATACATTTGTAAATGCTGACATGGTGTTAGTCCCCGCGTAAACATTTCTCCCTGTTCAGTAGAATGTGGAAGAATATCGTACGTGATCGGTTCTCGATTTTCGAACTTCCATACTTTTAATCAAATTTTATTTTTTAGATCAGTGCGGGTTAGTTAACTTTTAAGGGCATTTTGTTAACGCCTTCTCCATATATGAAGTTCCTCGGAGTTTAAATACTCGCCCAAGATCAGACTTCTTCTTTTCATGGTATTCGAGGGTAGTTTTTGGCATGGTTCCATCGTTGATATTCTCTAACCTTGCTCAAACTTGCTTGATTAGTGTGATCAATACTAAAGACTTACTTTAGTGCTTAGTTAAGCGTAGTTAGTTAAATGAGATATCACGATCACAATACGCCACATTTGGTGTTCAGGGTGCGAATATATTTCGAGGTTGGATAATGGCAAACCTAGCACTCCAGTAACAGGCAAAAAACAAGTGTATGAAACATACCTGTATATATGTGGTGACTAGCGGCAATAAATAAGGAACCGGAAAATATCATTTTCTATTGACAAGCAAGGATTTAGAAGGGATGTTATTTAGGTGTTTCAAGAACATATTGTATTTTTGCTTTCCGTAAAAACTTGATTATTAATTTTTTCCAAAGGATCAATGGAAATATTATTAATTCGGAATATTTCATGGCCCAATTCTTTTCATGACAAAAAAGGAACTAATTCGAACCTCAAGATTTGGAGCACTTCATGCTCAGTTCATACTGTACAAGTATGGGGACGACATATTCGTGAACTGTACGTAACTTACATGTACGGCTCACGAATATGTCGTCCCCAACGTTTAGTGCTGTAGAAAAATACATTAGTTACGCAATTTCAGATTCATTCAGCAATCGGGTTTGGATTTTCATAGCGAATTAAGTTCAATCCGTAAACAGTACGATTGCTTTGATAGTACCACGGTGCGTTTGGCATAACGATTACGTCGTGTATGAATATTTGAAGAAAGTGTCGCATATCAACTATCGAGATTAAAAAATAATATATTTATAAACTGCTGATGCTATTTTTCTGAATACATAATCCAAATTAATTCTTTATTAGAGTTATTTCCTCACTTTTTTATCCAAATCCAAATTTCTTGCGACACTTAAAACCCATGACTTTCTCCTGCTTGAGCGGACTGCCTCCTGCCGTCGTCGGCGGGCAGATTATAGTTCTCTTGAAGATGTTCACCTCGCCGCCGAAAGAAGGAAAGTTCGAAAGAACTCGAGTATTTCGCCGCTCGAGAAAGAAACCGGGGATAACGTAATTTATGTGAGCGCCCAGTAAAGAACGTTCTTTTAATGATATAACTTAAAGCGCACGATAAACGAATGCTAACCGCGTCGAATAACAGGAATTTTAAGGGCCTCATTTAGGGAGCTCTTTGGGCTTCCTCCCCCATCTCCCGGCCTTTCCCTTCTCACGTCCTCCCCGAATGTGCCAAAAAAAAGATGTACGTGGCGCCAATCTTCGAAACGTAGGGCGAGTTAAATCCTGCGTTTTACACGGAGGGGCATAATTGGGGGAGGCGGACGGGTGTTGTGGGAGGGGGGGTTGAGCGAAGCTAGGTGGTTGCGCGGCCCTTGGTCCAGCGTTTAATGATCGTGGAATTGGGGTTGAGGAGGGATGCGCGAATGGGGGAAGTGGGAGAGAGAGAAAGAGGGCGATCGGAGATTGAGAAAACGCCGCAGATTGGCGAAGAGGAGTCGCCCACCGATGGAATGCCGCACACCAGTCCGGCCAGCGTTGATTGGGGCGGTTAGAGGGGGGGGGATTTGGCGGGTAGGAGGCGGGGCGGGAGGGTGGAAGAAGATCCACGTACGGACGAACGGAGGTTGCTGCTCCTCCGCGCCGGGCACATAACGTATCTTGGGGCCGGACCCACAACCGACCCGCTGAGCCTCGATACTGCAGATTTTGATGTTCTCGATTCGTTTTTTGAATTAATAAAAGATCTCTGCCAACCCCAACCCTGCGTCATTGTGGTTTCACATGAATGACTAGTGTGGTTGGGTGAGCCCAACGGAATTGTTTACGCAACTTGCGAAGTGCACATACGTACGTGCCTTTTCGGTATTCGGTAATTTTTTTTCACTCCACTTTTAATTGAAAATAATTTCATTGAGTAGTGATGTCTTGCGTACGTGCTTGGTGCCGGGGAATGGAAGAAAATGGCCTTTCTCTCTAGATTTAATAAGTGGAACGTCATTTCTCCAGCTGGCTGCTCCGTAAATCCGGCCGTAAAAGTGTACCTCGTACTTCCCTCGATACTCGGGGCTTGGTCCTCAGCGCCTCTGCAGCCGGAAAAGCGTATTAGGCGGGAACGACAGGTGGCCGAGAAAAAGTGGAGATGAGGTTGAGAGATAGTGAAGGGAGAGCGGGAGGGCAGCGAAGGGTGTTGGCTGAAGGAGGGGCAGGAGAGAGGGTGGAGGGAGGAGAAAGGTGAGGACGAGGGAAGAAAGCCGAGGTCGAGCGAGAGGGAGGAGGGCCTTGGTGTTGCGGGCGGAATTGAGACCAAGCTTTCCCCCCCCCCCCCCTTTGTCCCTCCTGAAATGGGAATTAGGTCTCTAACGGTAGCGAAAGAAAGGCAGACAGGTTCGAACATGGGAGGGAATGAAAGTGCGAGAGCTATTCCTGGTAAATTCACGATGAAAGATGGAGCAGCATTATTAACGCCATCTTTCCGTTCGATTTAAGCAGTTTTCTCTGAAAAGATCGTAATTCGTGTTGTGATGGCTGCGGGAGAGAAGGTTGATGCACATCCTTGATGCAGTTTCTGACTGGTTTTGTTGTTGATTTTTAATTGAAAATCGAAGGAAAATCTTGGCCATTCCCTCGCAGAACGAGCATAACGGTCAAGGAGGAACGTGGACGTCCGGCGTTAAGATTGTTCGGTGAATTTTGCTGCCAGTGTTCTTAAAGACAGAGAACATACACCTCGCAGGATCGTAAGATTTAATTTTGACTCTTCGTAATTTAGTGATCTATTCATGCAGTAGACTGTTCCGGCCACAGACAGTCAAAACCGCACGATGTAATGTTCCGGTTGTGGGCAGTTTCACTAATAGGCGACGGGCGTGATAATAATCACCATTCGAGAAAATTTTGGGATGTAGTAGCGGTTAGCAGGAGAACGGCGGTGTTTGTCGATGAAATGTGGTCAGATTTGATAATTTATGTTCAGAAATTTGCTTCAGGCGTGGCTTTGGAATCGTGTCGGGAAAAAAATAATGGAAGTCGCAGAGTGCAGCGGGGCTCAAGTGGCTCCCCCTGGCGATGCAGTCGAAGCGCATTTCTGTCAATGCGGAGGAATATATGTATACAAATTGCGCTCTCTCCCGCCCGAGTTACTTCTTTCACCGATGCCACGGTCCAGCGATTCTAACATCTTTTATGAAAACTTACTTGATTTACTTTTCATCCTGAAAAACAATTGATTAGAGTTACTTATGTAACTACGACTATATAAACTCAGTATCTTGTGATATTTCTGGGTCCGCCACTAACCTTCCATCATGACCGACAATGCTAATTATCTGAAATCAATAATTTGGTCTTTTTTTCAATTCATCTACATCTACATAATACTCCGCAAGCCGCCGCAAGGGCGTGTGGCGGGGGGTGTTAGGTCACCACCCAAAAAAGGAAAAAAGAAATACCGCATTCAAAACCAACACACACATGCAAACCCCAATCCACAGCAGTGCACACATTCATCGTAACATCCCATCATTCGACGCGTATGCAAACACACATCTACCTCCCTTCACTCCACAAGCATGCAAATACATACGCTTAACTACAACAAATAATTTTACCCCAGGATGCAGCAAGAAATTAATCACGAACGTGCAAGCTAGTTTCTAGCAAGTAGCCAGGCGAATTACCACCACCACAAGAACGTTCCGCATAAAAATCTCTCCTACTCAAGACGAGGAATTTGGCCCAACGCTGCAGGTGGGAGGAGGGCACACCCACGGAGAGGGGCAAGGGATGGAAGGGGAAATTTAGGGTAGCAAAAGAAGGGAAAACAATACTGTAAACAGCAATACATTACTTAATGGCATGCGGGAAGAGTTTTGACACAACACACAGGAGGTTAGTGAAAGTGCATGCAATTGAGTTTAACTAATTGTTACCTAAATTCGTCGCACTTATATTTCATTAGGAATCTGACTCTGTGCGGAATGATAATTTCATTAAGTAGTCCACGAATGGGTATTACTATATCATGGAGTCTGCCTAGGATGTGTGTGGATGAAGTTGACCCCCCTTCCTGTCTTACACGACGAGCTGTCACTCTGGGGGTTGTGACGGTTGAGTGTTTAAAAACTGCAGACGCTTGACTGGTTTATAATCAGACGAAGGGTTTATTGGGAATGCTGATTGAATGACAACGGAGAGGAGTTGTGCCGCGTCTACTTTCGGACTAATCACATCTTCGGGAGACTGACTAGTGGCGCCCTCGGGTATGTATATTCTGAGTGCAGGGGAGGTCGCCGTCGAGCCTCCGGGTTATGCCGGGAGGCAGAAGGTCCGGGGGCGGGGAGGTTTGTCCGGGGTGAGTTGAGTTTTTGTGGCCGTGGGTGGCGGCGGGAGGGAGAGCGACAGGTGCACCCGGAGGGGCGACCGGCCAGAACTCCTTCACCCCAACAACCAGACTCTCCTCCTCCTCTCCCCCTCCCTCCTTTCCCCCTCCCAGGAACCCTCCTCGCATTTCCCATTGGGTGGAAGGCCAGTTAGTTAGTCCCGAACTAAAGCAGCAGGCGGTAGGAATACGCCTCCTCCCAACTGGAAGCAAGGCAAGGTCACGCCAGGTTAGGGTGAGAAGGGAACCTCGCTTTCGGCAAACGTTGAGGGGTGGAGATGATGGACGCGATCGACGTCGTCCGAATGGCGTGGCGTGAAGGGGCCAAGCGAGAGGATCATTTGGGGGTGGGGCAGGAAGAAAGCTAACATTTCCTTAAACGAAAGATCACGCTCCGGGGCGTCTTGTTCTTAATTCCCCCGCCCTGCCCCGTGTGCACGAGCGTGGAGAAGGTCTGCCGGCGGCGGAGGCGCGGGACTTCTGAGGGTGGGGGGCGAAGGCCAGTGTTCCCCCCCTCGTATCCTGCCACCATCGCCCTCCCATCTCCTAGTCCCTCCGAAAATGTACCCGATCGCAATTCCGCCCGTAGTTTCCCCTGTAATAATGATGACTTGGTTTGTTCGTGTGCCCCTCAATTAATCGCTCTGCCACGAATGGATTGAGCATCGTGAGGCGAATGCTTAATTCGACCCCGACGGTTGCTCCTCCGCGGCGATGCTGCGTTCGCCACTTGCTCTTTTGACCACGCCTTTCCCTCGGCCATCCTGTGATTTTCATTCAAAATGGTTGCGGGGTATTTTCGGGCCGAAAGGGAAGAGTTTGGAGAAATGGGGTATCTCCCGCAATTAAGCCTCCCTTTCCTTGGAAAAAATGACAATTTAACCGTGTAACTGAAATGGCCCGTCTACAAGGCTCAAAAGAGGTCGTTTTTTCTCGACTCAATTTTTATGAGAAGAAAACCTTCCAGTAAAACAGTGTAATTTTCTTTCATGTTGTGCCATCTATCCATTTAGTAGATAAAAAATATGAACGAAATTTCCTTGAAAATACATGCAAATTCAACAAATTAGGCATTTATTGAGTAATTTGTTTAAAATTGCTAACATACAACATAAGTGTGCCATGAACTAGCGTCTTCCGAACTGTCAAATCACCTATTTTCATTAAGATTCAGTAATTAATTATCTTATTGACAATTATTTTATATAATTAGTATGTGGCATAATATGTTTATAAATATGGTTACAAAAGTGCAGTACAGAAGTTAACAACCTCGTTGTAACTTCGTCTTTAAATTAATGCCTGAATTTTGTGTCGGTTACTGTTTTAATCTTGAGGATCTCATTGTAAATTTCCACTGCTAAATCATCTGCTTAAATTTCATCGTATCGAACGAATTATGCCCTTGGATATTAGACTGGTCTCCAAAGAGTCTAATAATAAAAATTGAAGCACAAATTGAAAGTCTTACGCCTAGTGTCCATTACTTGTTCGAGCATATGTTATTCAATTCATTTTTAAGTTCATCAAATGGTGACCACAAGCATCCTTCTGCAAAAAGCAGTTTACCGGAGTTCGCAGGATGTCACAATCAAACGTAACTGAAAAAGGATTTCATCTAATTGGCTGCCCGTGCTTTCCTTTTTGTTATGAAGTTGGGATAACTCCCACACAAAGTTGCTTTTTACTTCAAGATTTTTTTCGCTGGACGTCAACAGACTCTCCTTGAAATGAAGAGAACGCTATGGGCAGTTAAAAAAATATTCCTGGGAGGCATAAAAAGGGGGTCCATACGGGGGCAATCGCTAGTGGTCACCATGTTTTAGCGGGGATATGTTATTGGCGTTATAAATTGGACCTGCATCAGCTGTGCTTTTCCAGCGACGACGGAATTGATGACCCTGCCGTTCCGACTTTATTTTAAGGGCACCCGCGGAAGCCGAAGGTGGTGTCTAGACGACCACTTGAAAAAGTGATCTTTTTTATCTGGTGTTGGGGGCCTGGGTTACCCCAGAACGTCTCCACTTGGGAAAGAGTTATAGAGAACGCGGTAGGACTTGTCTGCGCGGTCTTGCGATGGACATTGAAAAAAAACCGTGGGAAAGAGAACACCATCTCTTGTCCAGACATGGGGATATCCGACTGTTAGACACTGTCGATGATAATTCCTCACCAATGGGGCATTCTTTCAATACCACCATTATAAATATAATGGGGTTCGATTTGTCTAAATTGTCATGTTTCCCGAGACATATGCCATTCCAATGTTTGAAAGCGTGTCCGAGGAGACAAGATTCGTTGATCACCGTGGCACGATAACCCTTTAGTGACCTGTATCAAGGGACATTTTCCAATCTTTAAGAGATTTACCATTGGTGTTCGCCGGGAAATGAATGAGCCGTTTGAAGGGGAGCGCAAGTGTCCCATTCGTCAGGCCCAACGAGGGCGCGCGATTACGCGTACCTATGGCTGACACCTTTCTAACTTCGTGCTTCGTGACACCATAGGCCTTCCACGTTAATATATTCGCTTCGGACGTGTCATTGATATAATGAGGAGTTCCCATCATCGTGCCTGACGCCAATTCACACACGTTCGACCCTCGCGGCCAAGCGTAGGACTCGATAGTAATTTATCGACTTCACTCGCGCGTCGTTTTGCCGCGATAGTCCTCCATGCAGCTCGAGAAATGAAAGGATGTGATTTAATAATTAGGAAGGTACAGAGGGCGAATAAGATTACGAGGTCTGTTCATTAAATACGCGAACTGAGGCCATAAAAACTTTATTTTGCAAAATGCAGTCCACATCGATTTCGTCCCCTTTAAATTCGTTACTATGCTCTTATTCCGTTTTCTTTTCCACTGTTTAAAGCACCCTTGGAAATCCTCGGCAGTTAGGCGTTTAGTTTTCTCGTCGTGTCGTGGTTTATTGTGTCCACATCTTCTCAGTGATGTCATCTCATGACATTTTTGCAATTTGGGAATAGAAAAAAGTCAGGTCAAGTCGACAGGTCAGGCAAAAGGTCAACAGGGGGCGAGGTCTGGCGAATAAGGATGGTGATTGGATTTTTTGCCAGAAACTGGCGAACAATCAATGCTGAATGTGCATTGTCATGGTGAAGGAGCCGTCCATCGCCTTGAGTCGAATTTGGTCGTACACGACGCACGCAGAGGGAAAAATACGAATGCATCCTATTCTGGGTCGCGGTAGACCGCGCGAGTACTGACGGGAGGGTCGGGGTTCGATTCCTGGGCAATCCTCTTTGGTCACTTGCAGCTCCACCCAAGCTTTGTGATAATTCGGGTACCAGATGTTACTGGGAAAACATAACCGGCAAAGGGAAAGGAACTTGCTCCCCTTATTCCCCTGCCTGTGTGTGGATTTCACACGCCGCATAGGGCTTAGTACAGGGTGAATTCTACCGTCACCCACCAGACCGATCTTCGGCTTGATTACTGTGTTTATGGTTTTTTTTACATCCTATTTTTTACTTCTTGCGGTGCTATCCATCAATACAACAACGGACAGCATTATGGGAAATATAATACGGAGATATGTACCCTCGTAAAAACCACAAAGGGAACGCACACATGTAATACGGGTTTAATAAACTTATGAAAACTCATATTTTGTATTTGTAGTACCCTGCAGGCCACCGCTGGAGTGAATACACACCAGACTAATTTTGATGCGAGTATTGTTACCCCTACGGCGGCCCGACATTCGTATTCTGAAATGAATGCATTAAACTTATTATGTTTGCTGCACGTTAATTGTTCGTTTGTGAATAAATTAGCTGATAACATTAAAATGACCCTTCAATGGTCAAAGGAAGGTGTGAGGATACCTATTCGATCTCCTCCACTTAAGATTATTGTAAGGTGATCTACCGGTTAAGGTAGGTTTTTTGGATGGAGACAACTGCCTAATTAATATTTTGTGACTCCAAACAAAACACAATCCAGCCAACCCACTCTCCATCAGATCAACTCCACTCTTCATCTCCGTGTACTTCCTTTATCCAGTCCAACATCCCTATCCTGTTCCTGCCCTTTCCTCGCTTGCCCAACATTCTCCCCTCTATTACCTTCTTCAACATTCCACTACCGCTCAATACGCCTTTCATCCATTTTTCCTGCCTCCATAGGATTTCTCTCAACAAACCGCTCTCCTCACCCACCATCTCCAGTACTTCCTCATTTGTTTTCCTTTCGGTCCATTTCACCTTCTCCATGCTTCTCCACACCCCCACTTCAAAAGCCTCCAATGTACGTCTATTCTCCTGCTTCAGTGACCACGATATTTATACTAAAATTCGCCATCAAAGGTGAAGGACCCAAATGAGTGTGGAATGTGTTTTTATTGGCCGCCAATTTTAGTCAGGATGATTTTTTCCTCCTTAATAAGGTAGTTAATAATATTTAAATTGTTATCATTCAATGGTATACTGTTTTTTATCAGCCTCCTCCTCCCCAACTCGTTCAGCGAATCATTTGCTCGACACGAAAAGTGTTGGCGTCAAATATCACTTCGATTATTGCTGTATCGTGGGAGTTGGAAAAATCGATCTTTTTATCCATAATATCTACATCTATACACATTTATTTAACATCCCGCAAGCCACCGCAGGGGCGTATTGCGGGGAAACATAGTAAGATAACATTTGACTAATTATACACCACCCCGCGAGCCTTAACAAGGACGTATGGCAGGGGGCATTATGCCATACTTCACCTTCTTCAGCACTTCCACCAGCGCATGGCACTCCGTGGTCCACCGAAAGGGCAAGTGGAAGGAGACAACTAAATACGCCATTCGTGCAATATTTTATAAACACATTACAATGTTACACTATTTTTAGCCATTCCACAGACTACTAAGAAGACGAATAAAAAAGCCCATTGAAAAGGGCGCTCTCACGTGCAACGCAGCCACTAATTACCAGGCAGCATTTTGTTCATGCAGGTCTCACAATTAAAAAATGCATCACATCTGCAAATGTATTTACTTACACTGCACCCCACCACCCGACCCATGGGAGCGCAGTTAGATTGGTGAGGGTGCGTTACGGGGCCAGTCATGAAGTGAGTTGAGGGAGTTCCTGTTTTCCTACCAATTTTTGCCTTGGTGATTCCGCCTTGAGCTGTCGTCGTGGGTGGTGCGCGGTAAAAACGAATGCTTGAATCAGTTCGGCATCGTACATCTCGTGTTTTGTGGTAATCGTCTATCCTAACTATGCAATCAGTGGCTGAGTAATGTGGTACATATTACGAGTTATGTTCAAAAAAAGATAAGGCTGTTTGAATAAATTCTTGATTTTATTAGTTACCCTTAAATCATGCATGTCGCCTTCAAAATACATCCATTTTCTACCAATGCAATGCTCTCAACGTTTTTTCCAGCTTTTAAATGGTGTCCGGAACGTTTCTTTCGCGATGGCCTTTTAGTATACGGTACACCTTTGTTGGATGTCTTCAGAGTTTCGAATCGGCGTCCTTTCAAGGCGGATTTCAACTTTGGAAGTAGGAAAAAGTCCGCTGGAGCAAGATCTGGAGAGTAGGGTGGTGGCTGGGGGGTCACCAATGGCGTGCTGTTTCTGGGCAAAAACTCAGTAACAGTCAATGCTGCATTGTCTTGATGAAAGCACCGAGACGTATTTTCCCCACATTTGTGGTCTCTTCCGCAACATGGCGTGTCTTAATAATTTTCTCATTACCTCCAGGTAGTGCTGCCCATTCGCCGTTCGCTCTCTGGGGACATATCCACAATGATTGATCCCTTCCCAATCGAAGGAATCGATCAACAGCAACTTCACGTTCGATCGCGACATCCGAGCTTTCACGATTATCTTGCAATAGGTTTAATCATTGCAAAAATTACAGAGTGTATAAAATCATTCGCCTCGATTCGAACCCGGATCCCGCGATCCAGCACTCGGCCGGACATCGAGGGATCCGGGTTCGAATCCCGAGGAGTCGAGGCGAATGATTTTTACGCTCTGAAATTGTTGCAATGAAATGCATGCTAGCGGATGACTCCGTTAAAAGTTACTGTTGCGGCATCTCCCGCAGTTTCTTGAAAGGTTTAATCTAGTTCTGAGTCGTCGCATATCTAAATGTTCCAATCCCAGATCTTGTGGTATGGCGCTTTGTGTTCTTTCGTACGAATATTTCACGAATCTGGCGCTTCACTTCTCATTCACATTTTTATCGCCACACTTTCCAACTTCTTTAGGGCTCCTCTTCAAACAGTTAGTGTTTTCCCCATTTAAGATCCGATGCGATGGTGACCCCCAAGTGTTTTACGAGGTCTGCAGCGTTCATCCGAATACTACCCGAGTGTGTAAGTTGGTAAAGTCTACTCGAGTTTTTTATTTCCTAAGAAGTGGATAACCTTATGTTTTTAGTAGTTAAATCCAAGCCTCATTCTGTTCACCATTTTAAAATGATGTTTAAGTCATTTTTTAGTATTTGGCGATCTGTGTCATTCGCTATTTCGCTGAAGATTACAGTGTCGGCGGCAAATATGTTTTTTTATTTTTATATTTGAAATGAAATCATTAATGTAAATAAGAAAGAGTACGGGACCTATTACGATACCCTGAAGGGCGCGGGTTATTCAATGCAATTAGCATAATTACATTCAGTTATAGTTTACAGTTCTTTACATTTTGGCGGCATTTAGAGTATGTCAGCCGTGCAGTTTTGCCCCATCATGAGTCAACTTTCTCCGGCGGCTCTCGCGTCCTTGGCATTCATTGAGATACAATGTCATCTTGTGTCTCAATCGAGACATCTCATCCACTCTGGGTTTCTTAATTAATATTATTATAAAATATTTGTTTAAATTCTTTTTGATGAGTCAATTTGGTGATTATATTACTTTAGCTGATTCCCAAGTACTGAAATTGGGCTGATTGAAACTAATGAAATGGATGAGAGTCGCAGTTTTTCTCATGAAAGTTAGATCTGAGCCAGTTCTTTTAATATTGAATGTGGAATTTATTAATTTTGGGTTGATAGGACCAAGCTATCAATGTGAAATATGTACCTGCTCTTTGTCAGACAAGCCTTTCTTCTTTTATTTGTAGTAATGCATGAAATTATGCAAATAGCAGAAGTATTACCGTTACACTATAGAGGGACGACGTAGACGATAAATTTTTCGAGGATCGTCTTCGACGATTTAGTTTTGATTTGAACTCACGCTAATAGCAGCTGAACCCGGTGAAAAAAAGACATTATAGCAAGATATCGGTAGATTGATAATGACACCAGATACTTCAAAGAACAATTTGGGTGCTTGCGCGTATTTTCTTACTATCGCGTGGTTTACGTCAAATCCGCCAATCACGATGTTTTTGTAGAAATGGTGTCGGAGGAACACCTATTGATTTTCTATGAGACGAAATAACATATCTTTACCGTTTCACAAGTAGTTATTCGTGTATAAACTTCTCTGCTGCTCTGGTTTTCCATTTTATTAGCTCTGGTTTGATGCCAGGGACCTGGAATAGGAGGAATCCTGGTAAAGCCTGAACGTGTGAGTATTTGTGAATCGCAAAGGTCCTTGTTTTCGAGCACACCTGAATGATTAAGTGAATGAGCAAGAGCGTGCGTACATCCGTGTTATGATTTCATGTTCATCTGTGTGATTGACGGGTCAATGGCATAGGCGGGATCCCTGGCTGAGTGAGTTTGTGAAATTCACAAAGGTCTAACACACCCGAGTGATTGAGTGACTATGCATTTACGCAACCCGTTTCTGTTTCACTACGTCCTTTAATAATTTTCATTTATTTGTGTGATTGACGGGTCACTGACATAGGAGGGATCCTTGCAAACCCTGAGTGTGTGTGTGTGTGAATGTGATTCACGAGAGTGACAGTTATTTCTTAGCACACCCTAGTGATCGAGTGGTTGTAATTTGGTTTTTATTATTTATGTCATTTGTTTTGGCTTTTGTGTGCGATTGAGGCATACGCGGGTCACTGTTTCTCAAACACATCCAACTGACCTAGTGTGTGCATTCCCTATTTCTCCCCTTACTTGTATTTTTTTTAATTTTCCTTTTTTTCTTCTTTTTTCTTATCATTTAGTACCAATAAAGTTTACGGTCTCGGCATGTTTTTGTTTAAACTGTTTACGATATTGTGGCTAATTATGATGCTTCTGTCTGGGGAAGGTTTCGCTAACCCGATAAGGAAACCTCATTCGAGGAAACGCGTGTTTGTCGCCGCACCTTGTAAATCAAATTCTTTCCAAAAAATCAAATTTCCGTAATTTATTGAACAAATAACCTCGTAAATAAGTTGTACACTCACGCTTTTCCGAATTTGGTTAAACAGCACGTTATAAATATGTATCATGGGAACCCCGACAGTCTCTCCACCGTTTAAAAATGGATGAGTGAACACCATGGATGCCTTCGCCGAATCAAGAATTTGGCGAAGACGAATTTTCTATCCGAAGAGCCAGGTGCCGAGCATTTTATTCCGTCGATTGGCGCTTCCAAGGACGGAAAGCGCCCTTTCTTAGGAACAAGAAGATAGAGCGGTGGAGGTGATCGCTGTGGTTTTTCTTCCTTTGGTCGTGGAAGCATTTAGTGACGACGACCCCACTGCATCCGGGCTCACTCCCATCTCTCTTTTTTTTGCATGTCGTCTCAGGCGGTCACATGGTCAACACAAACTGCTCGTCTTCGCACAGCGGGAAGGCCCTCTGCTGCAAAATGTCCGTCGAGCTGGACTCGTTCCTGGATTCCGGAAAAAAGTAAGTGCTCGCTGTCATTTTATTCAGACACGATTATCGTGATCGTCCAACGGATGAATGGCGCGCAACTTCCATCCGCCCACCTCTCCAAATAATACGCTTTTCTTGCTTCTTCCAACTCCTTTCCTTTCACTTCCATTTTTTCACCTGCCGCTCGCAGTTCGTTTTTTTTCTTTTCTTCTTCTTCGGCTCCTTAAAACCCCTTTAGCCGTGCCAGGGACCAAGTACCGAAGTGAGCGACCCTCGACTTGCAGATCAGAGGGACGCATCCAAGATTTCTGGAGCGTTCGGTGGGAGCGCGTCAATTTAAAAACAATTTAATTCATGCGTGCAACTCAAGTAACAGGCGGCGTGGTAGTCTATTGGGAAGGACGCTCGGCCGTAGTTGGCCGAAGGGCTAATTTGAAATCCGGCTGTAGCCTCCGAACACCCTCATCCAAAACGGTGTGTTTGCTCGAGAGCTGAATTTGATGGGAGCCTCCAGTGTCTCGGAAATTATTTTCCCCGCTTGCCATGTATAGATTTGCTTTTGGGAAAAAGAAAATGGGACTGTAATTAGTGAGTGCACGCGGGGAAACCATTATCATGGCAACAGTTTCTAGTCCAAACAAATTTATGAAATTTTAAATGGAGAGCCTTGTGTGTATTTTGAATTCCCATTCTTAAAGAAAACGTGGATGATTTTCTTGTCTCAAAAATTTTCCGAATTCGCCCAAGACTCGTTGAAACTTTGCATTGATGAGGACCATTTAATGTGTTTGATTCATAGACAAGATATTTCTGTTATTGCTAGACATGTAGACATATGCATGTCAAAGGGGCTGTTTCTTAGCCCCGGGATATTGGTTGGAGTAGGTATTATTAAATTTCTTCACGGTACACCTATCGTAAATGACCCTAATGGTCATCTCGTACTGGCGAAAAATGGGTATCATTGATTCCTTGAGGGTTGAAGATAATAAAAAAATGAGGTTTTTGCAAATGATTACCAATGAGGAATAATCACAATCGCTAAATTGCTTAATTTTTACAGGCATCTGGTAAACCATATTTGAACAGTTATGGAAGTCATGTTGCTAACCTAGCTATTCAACATGCTGACGTAGAGGAGCTTTCATCTCAGCACTCATATCCTCTCTGTGGTAGTACATGGTTTGTCCAAACAAAGTGTAGAATTATTTTTTCCGCTGATGTGGACGTCTGGAGTGAGACGATTTGTGGCGGAATAGGTCCCCGCCACGCCCATGCACGGATTCGTGCGAATGCTACACGTGGCTGGGCGATTAGAGACCTACCTCGTGTCCCATCTCTCAACGAGGGAGTATCTCATGTCCGTAGGTCGGACGATTGGAGGGTTGTATCTCGGGGCAAGGAGAAGGTAACGCTGCGGCGAGGATTGGACTCTGCGGAGGCTGATACCATCCCCGTCTCCAACAGGTACCAGGTGCTGACGGATGACAGTGCCACCGTACCTGCAGCTACACCGTCACTGCCTAGAGTAAGACATCAGCGCTCGGGAAGGGAGGGAATCGTTATATTAGGCAGTTCTAACGTCCGGCGTATAATGCATGCGCTTCGCCGCAGAGTCCAACAGGGGGGAGGTGTTGGATTCTTGTCGTCCTGGTGTATACCAGGCGGCGGGGTACCCCAGGCGACGCAGGCGGTGAAGGCGGCCGTCAGTAATACGGGTTGCTCAAAGCTACGCATTGTGGCTCATGTGGGAACAAACGACGCCTCAGAACGTGGATCTGAAGAGATCCTGCGTTCCTTTAAGGAGATTCACTCGGAGGTGAAACGGGTTGAGGCGGAGTTGAAGGCCCCTCTTCAATTAAATATTTGTAGTATTTTGCCACGTACGGACCGCGGAAGGCTCGTTTGGAGCCGAATAGAGGGTATAAACGAGAGATTGTTGGGATTCTGTCGGGAAATCGGAGCGGACTTAGTTGATCTGAGGCCTGTCCTCTCATCGTGTCGGGTACCCCTAAATCGCTCCGGGGACAATTATACTGCCGTGGCATCACAGTGTGTAGCGCGTAGGTTACACGAACACGTTTCTAGGGTTTAGCATAGTTGGAAGGCAAGAGCGCAGGTCATATTTTGAGATAAATAAAGTAGAACCCAACGCTTTTTGTCACTTGAGATCAGGTTACGCCTCACAGATCCCAAAAATAACAGAACAAACAAAAACTTGCTTTAATACAACATACAACCCACGTAAAGTTAATAAAATTGGTGCCTCGAAATACATAACAGATAGTAATGCGTGCAAATATAATACTTATACCTCTGTTAACCACGAATCGTCGCGAAACAGTTTCCTGAGCATACATAAAACCGTAAAAGAAAAAGTGATTGGCGAAATAAAAATTATAAATTAAATTGCCGCAGAATTAGAAACAAATTATCGGATATTGATCACATCTTTGTAAGTACAAACGCAGACATAGTAGTTGGAACGGAGAGTTGGCTCACGGGAGATATAGCAAACAACGAAGTTTTTCCAAGCGGTTTCACAATTTACAGAAGGGACAGACCTAATAGATTGGGGGGGGGGAGTATTCATAGCTGTAAAGTCACATCTTAGTAGCCAAAGATACGAATGCGACGAAAATAGTATAGAAAGCGTTTGGTGTAACATAAAGGACTACAACGACAGAAGCCTATTCGGTGCTCATTTTATAGACCCCCAGATTCTAGTACAGATATTCTACACAAGCTCGACGACCAAATATCTTCTCTTAGTAACAAGCATAGCAACAGTATTATCATAATCGCTGGTGACACAGATCTACCGTCAATTGACTGGGACAAGTACTGCGAAGGAAAATCCGCCAAAAACAGAGAATCATGCCAAGAACTCCTTCATATATTCACAAAGCACTCCTTAGAACAAATTGTTAAATCGCCCACACGGGGCCACAGCATACTTGATATCTTCGCGACTTCTACGCCCGAAATCGCAACAAACATTGAAATAATGGACGGAACTAGTGACCATAAGGCAATTTTTGTAGTGTTAAAAACTAAGTTCGTGAAAATTAACAAAGAAAAGCGTAAAATATACCTATTCAACAAGGCGAATTTTAACGGACTACGAGAATATCTGAAAAAATAATTGCCAGAATACAAGACAAAACACTGACAACCGATACAGAGAACAGCTGGAGTTATTTCTTAAATATTTTGCGCGAAGGAATGAAGACGTACGTCCCATCCAAACTTAAATGCGACAGTAGGGAACCTAGATAATACAACGGGGAAGTAAGATCGGCATTAAGAAGGCTACAGTCAAATTTTAAAAAGAGTTTAAAAAGTGGCGATATTGTTTATGTGAATACATCAAAACAGAAACTTAAAGAATGTCGTAGTAAAACAAAAAGTATCATGCGCACAGCCCCACGCTCTTTTAAATCTAAAATGCTAAGCGAATATCTGGAGGAAAATCGAAAGTCATTCTGGTCCTATGTCAGGGAAATACAGGGTAAACGTCCAACTGTACATTCTTTGAAGACGGAAAACGGAGAAATTATTACAGACAGCGTCAAAAAAGCAAACACTTTAAACAAGTTTTTCCAGAGCGTCTACAATAAAGACACAAACCCACCAAACGATCCTCCACACCCACCCGGGGAACGCAAGAGTGACATAAAACTGACCAAGAATGGAATAGAACATCTACTACGTAGCATCAAACCAAACAAATCTCCTGGTCCGAAAGAAATACCTGCTAGAATAATAAAGGAATTAGCCGAAGACATTGCCCCGTTTTTAGAAATTGTTTTCCTTAATTCGATAGAAGATGGCTCAGTTCCTAGTGACTAGAAGCTAGTCCATACAACTTCTATTTATAAAGGCGGGGATAGGGATAAACCAACCAATTACCGACCCATTTCTCTGACATCGATCTCTTGCAAAGTATTAGAACACATTGTCAGTAACATAATGAGGTTTCTTGATAGTAGGAAAATACTAAGCCACAGCCAGCACGGATTTAGGAAAAGCAGATCTTGCGAAACAATTAGGTCTTTTCATTCACGATATACTGAGATCGGGAGAAAACAACACAAGTCGACGCAGTGTTCCTTGATTTCAAAAAAGCCTTCCATAAAGTCCCACACAATAAATTGTTACACAAACTTAGATGGTATGGAATCAATGATAAAATTATTAATTGGATTAGAGGCTTCTTGTCAAACCGCACACAATAGTAGTCATCGACGGGTTGTGCTCAAAGGAAAGAGATATAACGTCCCCCAGGGGAGTGTAATAGGGTCTCTTCTATTCTTAATATACCTTAATGACTTAAGCGCACACGTTAGTAGTCATCTCAGGGTACTTGCTGATGAAATGGTGGTATACAGGGAAATAAGGAGCCAACTAGATCGCGAGCTACTCTCTAGAGACTAGGACACAATCTCAGATTGGTGCATGAAATGGGGATTAATGCTTAATATAGACAAATGCGCAGTTTTGAAATTTTGGAGCAAAGAAAATGGCGAACAGGACGTAAACTACGAAATAGAGGGTTCAGTACTAACTACGGCCAAACAAGTAAAATATTTGGGGGTAGTTCTTACATCACGCCTTTCATGGGGAGCACATATCAGGCCAATATGCGGATTCGCTAATTACAAGAGCATACGTCAATGTACATTTAGAAAAACATGGAGGTCAATACCCAATACGACACAATATATACATTTAGCATTACGGCCACCGAAGGTTGAAAACATACTGGAATTTTGTAGTCGTGCTTGCAAAACCTCGGATGCATCTTTTGTTGCCATTAAAAAGACTAAAATGATAAAAAACGTAATAGCAATAGTGAACACTTGTACAATATACAATATTGATTGAAAACATATTTTCCTTATAGCTAAGTTATACTTTTTCATAATGTCTTGGTGCAGTTAAAATTTTCAACCAATAGTAATCTAGCTTCAGTAACATATTTCCACATTCACAATCTTTCCCCACACTTTTCTCATGGCACAGGAGTTCCGTAGGTTTATTTAATTTGGAATGCTTTCCAAATGCAACATGCTTCATTACAATTTGACCACTTATCTTCATCCGAAGACATTGTTCACAGAATGAGGCGTATTTCCTTTTCGTCTCGGAGCAGCCCGAATCGTAAGCGTTCCTTCCCGCGCAAGTAGACCGATCCGCTGCCGCGATGACGTCCGAGTCCCCCGGTAGGCGGCTCTCTGCGTGATGGGACCGGTCAATCTCGGTCCATCAGCATCCTTGTTGTACCTTATGTCGATCTGTAGTTATTGCAGTTCTTCTTGGCGGCGTCTTTATGGGATTTGGGACCATTATTGCCGGCTAAGACGGCCGGGAAGGGGTCGCAGGTTGTACTGGTAGCTGGGAGAAGTTAATTGTTCTTCAGCGGGGGAAGGGCACACTGATGATGAAGGTTCGTTGTGGCTCTGGGGAGTAGGACTGGGTGCAACAGGCTCCTCGAGAGGAGCGTCGGGGAGGAATGATTTGGATTGTTGTGGATGAGGAGGGTCTTCCGAGAAATCCTCTGTAAAAAGCTTTAGGTGGAGGAATAGGTTCCGGATCAGGAGGTAAGGGAAGAAGGTTTCTCAAATGAGCAGTGGAAACACAACCAGTTCTTATGTTTTCTATGTCCATCGTTACTGCACTCCTAACTTTAATAATTTTGTACGGTCAATCCATCGAGATGCTAGGTTTTTGGATTGGCCTGCACTCGGAGCCATATTACGCAGGAGAACCAACTGTCCCACTCCAATTGCCGGTAGTGTTCGATCTTTGCTGCATCGATTGCGTTCTCTCTCTGTTAATTCCCTATTCCACTCTTTTGCTTGCGCGTGGGCCATTTGCAAACGGTATTGAAGCTCCTCAGCGAAGTTAATTCCGGCTTCTATTCCCGATCCCTTTTTTACCTTCGCCTCATTGCGATTGAAATTGCAAAACAAAATTGGGGCCGATCCATCCTCACCTACCCTTACTACCGTTGGAAGGACAGTGATGTTTCGATTTTCCCCTCTGAGCGCGACCTCTTGCCCCGCTAATTGTTTATTGGTGGCTCGACACATTATAATTGAGAATGGAGGAACCCTCAACGTTTCTTCTGCACACAGCACATTTTTTACTTTACAGCCACTTTCCACTTCGGGAAACACTATCGATTGAGAGACTAAGGTCCGCCGCATAACATCAGGAGCAATCGCACACGAAATTGACCCAGGGGCCCCTGACTCACCGGCCTTATCATCGCCTGTCTCATCCTTACTTTTCCCATTATCCTTTACAGTCGTGGCACCCTCGCAAAATTGGTCCTCCATTGTCGCTTGAATCTCGGATTCTGAGCTATCCTTACAATTAACGTTCTCGCTTTCTTCGCACAAAATTGTGACTCGTGCAGGCTCACGCCGAACATCGAGCACGAGTTGGGTAGGTGAAGGCCCTTCAGAGGAAATTAAATCTCCCGTGAAGAGGTCCGCAATTCCACGTTCGTTTCTCGCATCGTCCTGTAGTGCTGGGTTCTCAAAGGAAATGAAATTAATGTCTACATTTTGGGGGATGTTCCGCTCTAGTGGAACATCGTGGCAGCCGTTAATCGACATTTTTGATTGGGGAAGATTTAAAGTGCAGCCGTTTTTTTCATGAAGTCGAGACCAATGATTCCGTCGTAATTAGTATTACCGAGATCCACTATTAGCATATCCTGGGGATATAGCTCGCCGGATAAAGTCAATGGAACGAGACATTGGCCGTGAACAGAAAGAATGTGGCCTGAAGCCCTTTTGATAGGAGTATCGTATGGACGAGTAATCAGATTATTATTCCAAGGAAATTTCTTTTTATTCACAATAGTGACTGCCGCACCTGTGTCCACTAGGAACTTGTAATTCCTCCCCTGTATTGTCCCTTGGACAACGACACCGTTTTCTGGGGTTACTGTCAAAATTAAATCCTCCCCGACTCCGCAGGGGTCGTGAAGTTTCCCGGATTTGAAGAGTTGAATTTTAAAGGGCACTGAATTGGGCGGTGACCTGACTCCTTACAGTAACCACAAATGAGTAGGGGACAATCTTTGGATTGGTGACTTGCATCTCCACATTGAAAACAAGAACGTGACAATCGACAGAATCGGGCAATGCGTCCTGGTGGTCCAAAGTGGTAACATTTGCGAATGCTGCCATTTCTTGATTCCGTTCGTGAACAGTTCGTAGTTCGCGGGGCATGTGAATTTCGGTTCCGTTCCACGGGTGATCTATCGGTGAAAATATGCATTTGGGTAGAAGTGTGCTGCGTAGGAGGTGGCGGGTGGATCGAGTTCATTTGAAGGGGATGCTGTGAGTACAAGGAATGAAATGCATTTATCTCCACGAATTTGTTGGCGTAGGCTCTCACGTTTTCTTCTTCAGTTGGTGCGAATTCTTCCGCCCCGAGAATATAGTACTTTTCGGGCTTCGCACTTGGACAAAACGACCTATTTCCTCTCGTAAGCCTAATAAAAATTGTTAGAGGAGCCTGTGCTCGACAATTGGTTTTGCGGCTTCGGGGTCAGAGAACGTTGCTCTTAGTTGGCGAGCGATTTTACGAAGGCGTGTCGCAAACTCATGAACTGACTCGAGGGGTTGCTGTACGCAGGTTGAAAACATTCGCTCGAGAGCAAGTGGAGGAGTTCTAACCGAAAACCTGTGTTTAAGATTCATAGAGAAACTATCATAGCTGTCCAAAGCATGTGGATTTGTGGCCACATAGTCCGCGGCGGAGGCACTTAGTCGCAATCGCGCGATGCACAATGTTTTTCAACGACTCAAGGAAATGGTCAACGGGCGGCTCGTTCTCTCCACTGAAAGTCGGTATTAAGTACGCTTGGCTCGCTATCGGGGAGGGCGTATGCGACTGCGGTGGTGCACTCGTGTGATGTGAAATAGAATGAGTATCGCTGTTCACCTCGGACAATGTGTTCACACACGGAGTAAACTCCATAAGCCGTGAGGGTATGTTGGGCTGCGCCATGTACGACGGGAAGTGGGGAGACGCGGAAGAGTGGAATGCGGAATGAGAGTGAAAAGCCATGATGAGCAATACTTAAATAAATAACGTTTCAAAAACAAACGAACAAGCGCTGCAATATTTCACAAAGTACTATATAAATAAATAAGGGAAACAGTACAGTCCTCCCGGCAAATATATTCGAGTGCGTATTGTATCCTCGAGATCGTTCCTCGCAAGCACCTGACACCAAATGTCGCCGTGACGCGACCGAGAAGAAGGAACACAGAATTGGCCGATAGGTTGTTTATTGGGACTCACACTTACTCAACGACGGAGGTCGGTACGGGAAGGGAAGTCCAGAGCCAGGAGTAGGGAATGGTGGTATCGCGATTCGCGACACAGCCCTTAGATCCGTCCGCAGTCTCCTCTCAGCCAGCCAACCTCGTCTGCTATCCCCAGCATTCTGCTCGCGGGACCGGGCGCTAACCCTTTTCTCAGTTCCTAACGACGTCACAACGTCTTTCCCAGAACTGCCCGTGAGCTCTTGACGTCATGGCCTTGGGCAGGAGGAGTTCAGTGACCTGTAATCCTTCCCCGCAGGTGCATTGTTTCGCGGGGGTACGACCCTGGGGAAATCCCCTGCCGACTCAAAGGACGGCCCGGCAATGGGAAAACCCCGAGCTGGTCAACGGTACGCCAGTGACGCCCTGGCCATCCGTTGGTGCGAATAGTCGCCTACAACACTTGGGAGAAGATTTGGCAAAAATAACTAAATAAAGTCCAGAGAAAATCCGCCAGATTCATGAAAAATAAAGATGACAAGAACACAAGTGTGACAGGTCTCTTAGGGGATTTAGGCTGGGAGCCCCTTGAAATACGAAGAGAACAAGCGAGACTTAGACTTTTAGAAAGATTCAGAAGCAGCGAGTTTAACGATGACACAAAAGGAATAATAATGGCCCCGCACTACTTAGGTAGATCAGGCCACAAAGATAAAATAAGGGAGATAGATTTCAGAACAGATGGATTCAAATACTCATTCTTCCCCAGAACAATCAGAAATCATAACAGTAAGAATCCGAAGTCCATTTAGAAATGTTAAAAACGTTTAAGTTACAAGTCAGAACAAAATTTAAAATTCAAAGATTGTGCATGTATATGTTAAGGGTTCTTGCATGAATGTTTACCATGCTTGGTTTGTGGACTATAAATTTGTGGCTTCTGCATGTGGTTTTTTTTCCTAAATTACGGGTGGTGCCCTATGAACCCCCGCCACACGCCCTTGTGGAGGGTTGCGGGGTATTGAGTAGATGTAGATAGGTGGTGGGAAGTCTCGGGAAAGCAAAGGGACCCGCGTCAATTGTTTGTGGGCCGTTATTGTGTGCTGATCACTACAAAACCGGACCCCTGTTCGAGGGCCGTGTGAGGAATTCACGATTCCACGTTTCATGGAGCAAAGACACGCGGTAAAATTGTGTTAAACTCGGGAAATCGGGTTCAGGAGATACAGCAATGTCCAGAGGAATGGTTGTCTGATTCTGCACAGGATGTCCCGGGAGGTTAGAGAGGAGGTTGACGATGAGGAATGCCCTGGACATCCATCCATCATCAACACGGTGCGATGAAAATATTCAAAAAGTGAGCCAATTACTCAATTCTGATTGACCCCCAAGTGTCAAGATGTGATAGCAGAAGAGTGTAATATTCAGAAAACCACAGTGCAATGCACTCTTACAGAAGATTTAGCCAAGAGAATGGTGTGCCAAGATGGCCCTCAAAGGTGCTGTCGGAAGACTTCTTGTTTGACAATTTTGCCTTGGACCTCTTAGACCATTGTGGAAGTGACCCAAATTTTTTAGAATAGGTGGTTACTGGTGACGAGATTTGGGCGTTTGACTACGACCCGAGTGTAAACCATTTATGTCAAAGAGGGCGTGATGAGATGTCTGGACGTGCTGATGCCTTGCAGGAAGCATACCACCACAACTGGCGGAAGCACTCGCATTTGTGGGTCGATACATAAGGTTGCTCATATCAAGAATTTTTGCAATTTATACTTTGATCTGCAATAAATTTTTTCCCAGATGGATTCTACTTATTTTTATGACAGACCTCGTACTTTAGGCTGAGGGAAACTCAATTCAGGTTACCATTGACTCGGTGTAGAACGACCGGGGTACCATCTGTCGCATTCGGCAATCTCTCGTGTCGTTATTTTCCCAGCTCATCCAGTTTTCGGTGAGAATATTCGGATGTATTGTGTTCCTCGTTGCCCGTGCCACCAATCTGCCTGCCCTGAACGTACGTTCATGGGAATACGAGAGGACTTAGGATTTGAATAGAAGCTCCACGAAATGACTCCAAAACGAAAACTCCACTCCACCACTTTCGGGCCGCCAGAAGAATTTTAATTTCTCATCTGTTTGTGCAAGATTTCTGGTTCACTTCAGACAGCAATGTGGTGAATGCATTATTCAAACCAGTGATTGGAAATCGGTTGTCTTTTCTCCCAAAACGCTCAATGCTCCCACCTTGGGATTGAAGAGCTCACCAGCTTATCTCTTCTATGTGACTCGCCCTGATACTGTCCCCGGAGAAAAATGTCCTGTTGAAAAATGTGAACTTTTGATTTCTAATTCTTTGGAAGAGGTCACGCGATAAACGAACGAAGTTCATCTAATGTCGTAGAGGAAACGTAGGCACACGAATTGTGAAGGGGCGCTAAAAAAGCTGACACTCGTCAAAGGTATAGTCGGAAGTTTTAGCGACGAAAAAGTGAAGAAAACGTGCTAGTTATATTTAGTAAGGCCTCACATAGAGTATGTGGCGAGCGTGTGGGATCCATTAAAAAAACTGATTGCAAAATTGAACAGGGTACAGAGAAAGGCCTCTAGGTTCGTGCAAAAAATCCTATGAAAGGACAGAAAGCTTCACACATTTAATACAGAATCTGGGGTATGAAGTTTATTGTATTCGTGAATTGTCCGGCCAGGATGAGTAGAATACTAGCCGGCAATAAGTGTCTGAATTGCAAGTGTGCCTGCCCTCTTTTAACGTATTTTCTTGTCCTTTGTTGTTTAGGCATAGGAATAGCTGCTAAACATGTAATACTCGTAATAATATATGTAGGCATGTTGCATGATTGGTGTTCGGTCGCCCCCTTTCCGCGAGGTTTTTGGTGAATCACGGGGTGCCAGGTGCATGAGGAAATGGAGTGAGTGTATGTAGAATCGCTGGTGGCCTACCACCCGCTGCCACGCGTCCTTGCGACGGCTTGCGGGGCATTGTCTATATGTAGATGTATTTCAATATAAGCTTCTGATGAGAGACTATCACGGTGGAGTACACGTATAAGTACCGATAGGCGTATTACCACCCGCGCAGAAATAAGTAGCGAGATTTTTAAAGTAATTCCTGTTGTGATGACTGCAATCATAGAAAGGGCCTTGCTGATTCTTTGGCATATCCAGAGTACAGAGTACATTGGCGCTCAGTGGAGTAAGCAACGAGGGTTGAGCGAAGGCAACAAGAGTGAAGGTGAGAGAGATACAAAGTTCGGAAAGCAGACATAAAATTGAGGAGAACCAAAGAGAGTGTCGCGTGCAAGGCATCTAGCGTACGTACTGTTTGCCCCCGAGGTCACACAGCAAAGAGAGGATTTTGGGGAAGAGGCGATCGATTGTCCCCGCAGCTTCCAAAAGAATGAATCCGTCTCCGTAAGATTTGAATTCCCCTCGTCAATTTTGCGACCGAAGGTTCGTGTGCAAACTGAGGCGTTCGTGTTTTGTCGATACATAATCCCTCTTTAGCGTTCGTCCATTCCTTCCTCCGCGGCCGACTCTCTCCCGTCCACTCGCAAGCACCCTTGGTGCTTCGGAGATGAGACGTGATCCTCCCGTTCACGTGGCCTTATCCTATATCCGCCCCAAGCTCTCGCACTCACTCGTGGTGACCATCATCCCTCACCTCTCGTGACCCCCTTTCCCTTCCCCGGCCCCATCCATCCCCACTGCCCCCCCACCTCTACCACCATCCCCGCCGGCCCAGCCCATTCCGTCCCATCCCTTTAATTGGCGTCATCCTGTCCTTGTGGCAATTGCTGAGCCCATCTAGCCGCACTTATTCTATTCTCTCCCCCGCCATTTTATACTCCGACCCTGTTCAACCGGCCTCCCCCCCGTTCTCAATTTAATCCTATCCTTCCCGCGCGTATCCCGCTCCCAAGTGCTCCCCAATTTCATATCCTCCCCCTCCCCTCACTGGCTTGCACTCTCCCTCGTGACAGGGGCCGTGAAAACCTATCTCGCTTGCTTTGCGGGCCGCACCGACTCCTTTTACCATTCTCTCTCTGGAGCCGGCGGGGTCGTCCTCCTGTGCCACGGACCCTTCTTCAGTGGGCACTCACTGCCTGGAGGAATCTGCCGACTCCACCCACATCTCTCACTCAGCCGCCAAACTCTGAAGCAATTATATTGAGAAGTTTATCGGGTTTTGCATTTGGAAAAGATAAAGGAGTTAGGTAGTTGTGTGTGCATAATTGTTAAAACTACTGAAGGCATGAAAGCAAATTCCGTTTTTGTAGGTTTTCAGATTCATGTTGGAGAAAATCGGAACATTATCTTCCGAGGGACTCTTTCGAGGGCTCTTCAATCGGGAAATCGCCACCCCACCCCCGCCTCCGAGGGGCAATCGGAGACCCCCTTGAGATTTAAACCCAAGGGAATGCGAACTTCCAGCCCAAGAACCTGAAATCGGGTTGCTGGGGCATTTCCTAAACCATTCGAAAGTTGGAAATAATTGTATTTCATGCTTAATCAGTTCAATTATTGAGGTTGTGCATAATTAAATGGGCACGTTCTTAACTCAATGTAACAAAGGAATTACATATTTAAGTTTGATTGTGATTGAGATTGAATCAGTCAAAAATCATTTCAAAAAAGTCAATGAAAAATTACCTTACAATTACAGTCTCTCTAGATTGCTGAATGCTCTGCTGGGTCTCGAATTTTCGGTGGGGCAACCACCTTTCTCAAGAGGAGTTAGGAACAGAACTGAGGCAGAGGAGGGCCCGGAAGCAGTGGATGGGAGGAGAAGGGGGGAAAAGGTATTCGTGGTGAGGGGTTAGGAGGGGTAGTGTTAGGCGCGGGAATTTTAAAAAAGGTGGGGATTATATGGAACCTTTTACAGAAGAAGGGTGAAATTGGTGCGCTATACAGCAAGGTTAAGTTATTATCGGGAAGTAAGAAGGCAAGATCTGTGCTAACAGTGAAAGATAAGTGGGATAAGATAATAGTTGAACCAGGAAAAATCCAAGAGAGATGGAAGGAATATATAGAAACACTGTATGGTAAAGAACTTAGGCCGATAAGGTTAGACATAGAAAAGGAACATGACGTAGAAGAAGATAGCTTAGGTCCAGGCATACTCGACGATGAAATAGAAAGGGCACTAAAGGAGATGAAAGCAAATAAGGCCGTGGTGGTGGACAACATTCCTGTAGAAATGTTGAAATGGTTAGGAAAAGGTGGAAAGAAGGCCATATATGGACTGATTCGTAGTATCTATGAGGAAGGAATCTGGCCGGAAGATTTTGTGAGATCGGTGTTAGTTCCTATTCCAAAAAAAGGCAAAGGCTTCGTCATGTGAGTATTACAGAACAATAAGTTTGATATCCCACGCAGCTAAAGTTATTCTCAGGATCATCAACAAAAGGATAGAGAGTAAGGCAAATGATTACTTAGGGGATGATCAGTTTGGGTTCAGGAAAGGAAGAGGTACGCGTGATGCCATTGCAGTAATGAGATCACTAGTCGAGAGGAATATAGAATACAATCAGGACGTTTTTGCCTGTTTTGTAGATTTCGAAAAAGCGTTTGATAGAGTGAATTGGGAAAAATTAATGCGTGTATTGTAGAAAATACTAATGGATTGGAGGGACAGGAGACTGATCCGCAACCTGTGCATGTCTCAGACTGCTCAGGTGCGAGTGGGGAACGGAGAGTCCGGATGGGCAGTGTTAGGAAGAGGTGTAAGGCAGGGTTGCCCTTTTTCACCGGTACTGTTCAACGTATATGTAGAGGAAATGATAAAAGAGGCATGGGAAGAACTGGAGGTAGGAATGAAAGTCGGAGGGGAATTCGTAAAATCGGTTAGGTTTGCTGATGACCAAGCATTAGTTGCTCAGTCAGCCAAGTGGTTGCAAGCATTGTTGAGTGAATTGGAGGTTCAGTGCGATAAATATGGGATGAGAATCAATATTAATAAAACAAAGGTTATGCGATTTTCCAGAAAGAAAAAGGCTAAGTTAAATATTAAAATAGGCGGGGAAAGAATAGAGCAGGTAGAGGAGTTTACATATCTCGGAAGTGTTTTGGACCAATACGGTCAAAGTAGTAGGGACGTAAGGAGAAGAATTGCGCTAGGCAAGGAGGCTTTCTCAAGGAGGAGGGAGTTGATGACGGGGACGTTGAGTAGAGATGTTAAGACAAGACTCGTAAAAACTCTGATATGGAGCGTAGCTATGTATGGTGCGGAAACGTGGTCACTGAAGCAGGAGGATAGACGTAGATTGGAGGCTTTTGAAATGTGGGTGTGGAGAAGGATGGAGAAGGTGAAATGGACCGAAAGGAAAACAAATGAGGAAGTACTGGAGATGGTGGGTGAGGAGAGGGGTTTGTTGAGAGAAATCCTATGGAGGCAAGAAAAATGGATGAAATGCGTATTGAACGGTAGTGGAATGTTGAAGAGGGTAATAGAGGGGAGAATGTTGGGCAAGCGAGGAAAGGGTAGGAACAGGATAGGGATGTTGGATGGGATGAAGGGAGGAAAGAAGTACACAGAGATGAAGAGGGACCTGATGTAGTTTAGGTTGCTGGATTGGGTTTTGTTTGGAGTTACAAAATATTTATTTGATAGTTTTGTCCATCCAAAAACCTACCTTAACCGGTAGATTACCTAATAATAATATATGGAACCTGTTGGGGGCGGAGGGGAATGAAATTATGTGTATAAAGGGGGCAGTTAGTGTCTAATATTAATACCTGGGAGATTCCAGGAATCCAGGAGCCAGATGAAAGCTTGCTCTAGTGTTCTGAATTTCAGTGGAGGGTGTGTGTGTGGGAGGGACGCTAAGATGGATACTTTATAGCATTGGTCAAAGGGAGTGTTGTGTTCGGAGGCGTGTTTGGGAATTGGGAGCATACCAATCAGGGATGAATTGTTGCATGAGGCTCGATGATTATTGATTCTAATATTGAGGGGCGTGGTACACTGTCCAATATAGAAGGCAGGGCAAAGTTGGCACTTGAGTAGGTAGACAACATTGCTGGAGGTGCATGAGGAGTAGGGGATTGGTGGGAGAGAGTTAAAGAGCGGGTGGGAGAGGGATGGGATTCTAGTTTGGAAAATAGAACATATTTTGCATCAACACAGAATTTGCAATGACCCCGACTCCCTAGACAATTTCCTCTCAAATTTACACCATTCCCTCCTCAAACGAGGTTATCCTGAATCCCTCCTGAACAAGAGGATCCGAAGACATGCTTACACTCCCAGACCTTCCACCACCGCGAAAAAGCACCCTCTTTCAATTTGTACCACATATCTCCCTGGCCTAGAATCTCTGCGTTCTATCCTAAAAGACCTCTACCCTATCCTCAAAAACCACAATTCCACCACCAACCTTTTCCCCAAATGCCCTTCTGTCACTTTCAAACGCCCCGCTAATCTATCAGATCTTCTAAAATCTACCAATCCACTTCTTAAATCCTCGCCCCGTTCCAAAATCACTCCCAGACCCTGCAATAAACCTAGATGCAAAACATGTCCTATTTTCCATACCAGAATCCCATCCCTCTCCCACCCGCTCTTTAGCTCTCTCCCACTAATTCCCTACTCCTCGTGTACCTCCAGCAATGTTTTATACCTACTCAAGTGCCAACTTTGCCCTACCTTTTCTGTTGGACAGTGTACCACACCCCTTAATATTAGAATTAATAGTCATCGAGCGTCATGCAACAATTCATCCCTGATTGGTATGCTCCCAATTCCCAAACACGCCTCCGAACACAACACTCTCTTTGACCATTGCTATAAAGTATCCATCTTAGCATCCCTCCCACACACACACCCTCCACTGAAACTCAGAACACTAGAGCTAGCTTTCATCTGGCTCCTGGATTCCTGAAATCTCCCAGGTATTAATATTAGACACTAACTGCCCCCTTTATACACATAATTTCATTCCCCTCCGCCCCCAACAGCTTCCATATCATCCCCACCATTTTTAAAATTCCCGCGCCTAACTCTTCCCCTCCAAAATCTTCTCCTCGCATACCTTTCCCCACCTCCTCCTTCCAACCAGGGCTTCCGGGCCCCCTTTGCCTCAGTTCTGTCCCTAACTCCTCTTGAGAAAGGTGGTTAGACCACCGAAAATTCGATACCCAGTTAGTTTCTCAACACAATAAAAAGAAACTCCCTAGTGTTCGAATTTTAAGTGGTCTCAGCCACCTTTTTCAAGGAAGAGGAAGGTTCCTTTCTTCTCTTCCTTGAGGTAGAGCGTTGGACTACTGACCGGTGGGTCCGGGTTCAAGTCCCGGGCCAGGCTCTCTGGGGACTCTCAGCTCCACCCAAGCTATGCGATTTTTCGGGTGCCAGGTCTTCATGGGAAATTATACCCGGCACAGGGAAAGCGATTAGAAACCGGCAGAGGAATAAGAGCCTCTTTATTATCCCACCCTGATGTGTGAATTTCACACGCCTGAGAGGGCTTAGTGATGGGTGAACTCTACCATCACTTGCCAAACCGACCTTCGGGTTTATTACTGTGTTTATGGTTTTTTATAGATTTATTTATTTTTCGATTTTTGGCCGCTCTACTGCATTTGCGAACGCAAAACATAGTCGTTAAAAATTATTCATTCGCCTTTTTTGGGCATACTGTAACTTCTAGACTTCCCAGATTGACATAGACTTAGGCACAGGATGTTCGTCTGCACGATATCAGGGGGAGGGGGGGCGTGCCTTATTGTTTTTATCGTAGAAGTCACGGGAATTTAAAAGACTGTCCCTTAGAGAAATAGAGTTCATTCTCTGCATCTTTACATTGGGTAACATTCTCCTCTGCCCCCTTCTCATGTTGGTGATGTTCTTTCTAATCGAGGAACTGGAACATTTCTCATGGGGCATGTTGCCGGACTCTAGGAAGAATGGGTAGCACACTTCAAACTGATGTTCCAAGAGATATATCGGGACTTTTACGTGGGTGTCCCGGAACCCGCCTTGCCCAAACAAGTCTCGTGTACAGTTTTCGTTACCAACGTGCACGTGGTACCCAATCAAAGTTTCAACATTTCTGCTAGCATTCTCTTAACATTGTTCGACTGTCTTCTCTCTCTCTCTCTCGATGGTAGAGATGGTAGATGGTGATGTGTCAATGTTTACTTCCGTTAGAGCAGTGACTGGAGCTCCGGCTCCACCTTCCTTTTCCATTGATTATCTACCCTCTTTTTAAACATTTTCAACCACCTTCAGACTGTTCTGTCGGGCAGAGCAGAATCTGTAAACATAATGTAGCATCGAATGGGCCTAGGCTGGCGATTTGTTCGGCGAAAGCAACATTTCGTCGCAGCATCGCGTGTTATCTCTATTGTTGAATGGATATTACACACAACGACCATGTTTCAACGGAACACGTTTCAAATTTCAACGGCCGCTGCAATTCTGATGTCAAATCAATGCCATTTTTGCCACATACATGTATGTAACACACTTAACGTAGCATGCATTCAAATTTGAGCACAATAAAAAAAATATACGAATAAAAATCAATGATCATTTAAAAAAATTAAATTAGTGACCATATTTCAAATTAAACTGTTCCCCCTGACTCGTTGTGGGATGACAACGCGAATAATCTCCTCAAATATGCAATAGTGGAACTATAACTCTTGCTGTTTTCGTTTGATGATCTGCACCTATCGTTGGTTATTTTCATGAAAAATTCGTTTAATTTCTTTTTGCATACAACTACCTGGTGTGTATTCATTCAAGATAGTCTTACCTATTTTAATGAAGCTTTTGGACGGTGGATAAGGATTGTTTACTTGTAAGTGTGATGGGAACTTTCTCTTCCCTTACCTTACAGTATTTCATTCTTCATTTCCGGGTATGAAATTTCAGTCGCTTTACTTGTGAACAGTATTCGTAATATGTTAGGAGCCAACTTTTATTTGCACACCTTTTCCTTTCCTTCTCCCACTATCTTCCACGTCGTACCTCCATCCAGGAGGAGTTCCGGAAGTAAACATCGTAAATGGAGACCTTCCTTTGGGTGCGTCACTTCGTCCAAAAGCTTTTATATCCCTGTGACATGTGACATAGATGCTGGCGCTTGTTCTCAGCGTGGGTAATCGGCTTAACATGGTCAAATCTCCAAATCAGACGAGTCAAATGTCTGTATCATCAACGTTGATATGGACTTGTTTTTACGCGTACATTGTTTCAGAGTATCAAGGGTATTTTATTATCGGAAATTTCAGTGATTTCTTCGTTAAATGAAGTAACTTGCAGGCATGCTCTACATTGGGAACATTGTTGTAAATAAAACTGAATCCTAGAATAAAAGTCTGCTTAAAGCAAAGAATAAGTCGACTTCCTTCTTGAAAGTGTGCTCATGTTGTTGTGTTAGCTTTTGAAAGCTGAAGATTCGCAGTTACGTTTCGATGGATTTCATAGGGACAAAACTGCTGTGCATATACCTGAATGGGGAGGACATTTTTCACACTCACGATTCTTCTCCTTATCTTCTGGTGATGCCGTCTTTTCCTTTTCTATCTAGTTTTAAGGAAAATGAAAGGTTTCAACGCACGATTTTATTCGTAAACAGTTGTGTTGAAAAGTGCAAGTGTTAGCTCCATGACCGTTTGTTAAACCGTTGACAAATTAGCCTTTAAGGATTTCGTTCTAATTTTGGCGCTCCTCTCATCCTCTTCGATCTTAAATCTCTCCCGAAAATTGTGTCGCAACCACTGCACGCCCTTTCCGTATACGGTCAACGTCCCCAACGGTTTAACCGGTTTAGGATGGCCTCATATCTGTTAGTTACTTCAGTTTTCTAGTGCAGCTATGGATCTGATCGATAAACTAGGAATGACCTCAGAGGATCATTTATAAGTGCCAATTTCATCCTTTAAATGCCCAATGTTTTGCTCTTTTTATTTTTGCTTTTGTGGAAATCAAGATTTTGATACGCTTCAGTCGAATCCATATTTTAAGCGTGCTTTTCGGACTCCATCCCGAAATATTCTTATCGAGTCTCTTCGCTGTCGTTTGCCAGCCTCTTTCGGTCTACCCATAATCGGCTGTCAAGAAGAAGTACATACATATACTGTACAGTGTCTCACGTAATTTGAGTCGCTTAGTCGGAGCTCTTGTTACAGTCGCTGTCGTGAATAACCGCTTAAGTACATGTATATGCTGTACTTACACAAAGTGTTTCAAATTATCGGCAAGAAGGCAATTGGACCATAAATAATTACGTAGCACTATATTTTGAATTTTATAGTATCCTGGAAGCCACCGCTAGGGTGCGTGGCAGGGGCTGAATACGTACGAGACCAATTTTGAACCGAATATTTTTACTCCTACCGCGGTCGGGCAATGTTATTCTGATTCCTTATCGTTCGTTAGAAAAAAAATGACATCTTAAATCTGTCCGTTGTGCACTTATAATCTCTCTAATATACTACCTTGAACAAAAAGTTCCCGGAATAATCACCGTGTGGCGCTCCCATCGTTCCGATTTGAGTTCTGTTTTTTTTGTTAAATTGGTACATCTGTTGTTGATATTCCCTTTAAATCTTAGTGTCATAACTTGACATTTGCAAAAGTTACGTAGCCAAGAGTACATCTATCTCTGTGTGTGTTGGCGATTTTTTACAATTGCAGACATGGATTTAAATTTGCAACAACGAACTTTTGTTAAATTTTGCGTAAAAAACGGATTTAGTGGCGCACGGACGTTGGAAATGTTGGAAAAGTGTTTCGGCAACGATTCTCTAAAAAAAAACGGTCGTTTACCAGTGGCACGAGCGGTTCAGAAGTGGTCGTGAGTCAATCGAAGATGATGAACACAGTGGCAGACCATCGACATCGAAAGTCGGTGAAAAAATTGATAAAGTAAAAGAAATGTTGGTCAATAACCGCAAATTAACCATCAGAGAAAAGCGGAGGACTTGAACATTGCCTATGGATCCGCCCAAGACATTGTGGTTAATGATTTGGGTTTCCGTCGTGTAGCAGCAAAGTTGGTGCCAAAAGACCTCAATTTCATGCAAAAAAGAGACCGTGTTGACGTCGCAAAAGACATGATTTGCGAGGCTGAATCCGATCCCACATTCATCAAAAGGATCATTACTGGAGACGAGACGTGGGTTTATGAGTACGACACGCAATCCAGACATCAGGCAAGTGAATGGCGTTCACCAAATGAGCCGAGACCAAAAAAAACACGTCGTTTTCAGTCAAAAAAGAAGGCAATGCTGACGGTTTTCATGGATTACAACGGTGTAGTGCATCATGAATTTTTGCCAGAAGGCCAGACAGTAAACAAAGAGTATTATTTGGGCGTTATGAGACGTTTGCGTGAAGCAATTCGCCGAAAGAGACCAGAGTCCGTCGCACAGTGCTATCATTATTCGTAATTTTTTGACGAAAAATGCAACAAATACCATCCAACAGCCACCGAATTCACCTGATTTGGCTCCCTGTGACTTCTTTCTGTTCAATCGAGTTAAAAAACCATTACGGGGAACGCGTTTTAGCAGCCGAGAGGAAGTAATGGAAAAATCGCAGGAAGCACTGATGGACATACCGAAAACCGAATATAAAAAATGTTTCGAGGATTGGATCAAGCGCTGGCATAAGTGTGTTGCAGTCGATGGGGATTACTTTGAAGGGGACAATATAGATTTAGATGAATAAACTTGTATTTTTAATTTTCTGAATAAATTCCGGGAACTTTTTGATCAAGGTAGTAGGTATGTTTGTTTGAAGGGAATGGAAATATGGATCCTAATGAAGATGCAGCTGCTATAAATATCACCTGACCAATATGATACGTTGTCGAAGAGGGGAGGAGGGTTTTGGAACACGAAGTCGAATTTGGAATCGAAGTCGAAGAAAAGTCTTGGGCTCCGACTTTGTTTAAATATGGACGATATCCGTCGGAAGTTGCGATTTAAGTTTGATTTTCTTGACCGTGTCCTACCGTAGGCAATGCCAAGCGATTGCGGTAATTTTAAAGTGTTTACCTGAATTCACATCCCATACATTCTTAACTCTTTGAAGTACGCTACAGTATGAAATGGTACCATGTTTTACCATATCATCGTAAAAAAGTCCTTCATAGAGGGAGGCGGTCGTAGGAATCCGGACGCGAAAGCCATGGAACAACCAAAAGTAAAAGAAACAGTTCCATACAGAGTGAACAATGTGCGTATCTTGCATGAGTTGTGGAATGAAGAGTGGTGGATGTTGTGGATGAGTGGTGGAAGAGTGTGGAGTGGTGGACTAGGCCCGTCAATATTTCATTCTACCCGCACGCCTTATTGTGGTTTTCATAATATAAACGGACTTTGAAGTCCATTTCCACATCTACATAATACCCCGCAAGCCGCCGCGGGGGCGCGTGGCGGGGGAAGAAAAGGGGGGGGGGGTGCTGGGTCTCCATCCATAAAATTGAATAAAACCACATGCAAAACCAAATCATTTTACCTCTACACAAATGCTGGTTTGATCATGCACTCGATAAATTTTAATCACAAGAAAGAAAGCACTACTCATGCAATAACTGGATAAAACACAGTAATCAACCCGAAGGTCGGTTTAGTAGGTGATGGTAGAGCTCATCCATTCCACGCCCGACGGCGTGTGAATATTCATTCACATCAGGGTAGGGGGGCCAGTTCCTTTCCCTGTGCCGGTTATGGTTTCCCAGGAAGATCTGGTACCCGAAAAATCAACTAGCTTGGGTGGAGCTGCAGGTGCCCAAAGTGCCTTGCCCGGGAATCGAACCTGGTCAGCAGTCCAACGCTCTACCCGCTAGACCACCGCGACCGGCAATAACTGGATACGTTTAGTCAAATCATGCTGTAGCACTGTTAAAAATATGAGTATATTATGTAAAAATATTAACATGCAGGATATCTTTTATAAATCAAACCACTTTGCTTTTCCACATAAACTTTTTAATTTTCACGACCCAGGTTTCGTTATAGCATACACATGAGGACCACTCGGTATGGATTCTAGCCCGCAGCTTACGCAGGAGAAAGCTACCCACCCCGCCAATACTACATAATGGGAGAGCACTATACGATGACAGCCACAAAGCAAATGCCTTTGCCGACTCCCTTGAATGCATTTTTAAAAATGATAAAACGTCATTGTTGGACTCAGGTAAAAATGACTGACTGACTGATGCTTAAGCACTGCGCCGTTTGGCGCATTTTATACCGATACCCAGTTATGCTGATAAACGGTTGTGTGATATAAGTGGCTTAAGGGCGAAATTAAGCTAACGAGTATACTATTTGGTGATTATTAGGATTCATTTAGACTTGCTTTGGCACGTTTGTATTTAAAATGGGGATTATCAGGATAGTCCCATAAAGGTTCTATGAGAGGGTTACCAGTATTTCCTATTGCTTGCTGAAATGACAGGGCTAGGTCTCTTAGATAGGTTGTCAAGCACCGTATATTGAGCTAGGAAGAGGGGGGGGGGGCTAAAAGTCTTTGGTTTGAGGCGGAGAAGGAGGATTGGTAATATTGACAAATTAGCAATAATTGGATAATTAGATTAGATAATTAGCAGGCTAGAAGGATATGGTCAATACAATGTTGCAAAAAGCCCACCTGACATCGGATTAGTTGGCAGAGGATTAGGGAAATGATTATTGTGAACGGGGAGAACGGCACGTAGTAATTAGGTGGGTGACTCAGTAGCGTACTGACGTTTTTATAAATCAAACCACTTTACTTTTCCACACACATTTTCCACATAAACTGGTTTATGTGGAAAAGCAAAGTGGTTTGATTTATAAAACCGTCAGTGTGAAGATTTTCCACCAAGTTACGCCAGAAACTGTTTTATGCAGGATATCAACAAATATATACATTACCAATATTATGGGAAGATTCAACCCCAGTCTTACTCTTGCAGCGTTTCGACTGCCAAGCAGTCCACTTCAGAGAAGGTATCCTTCGCTGCAATGCACGCTACCAATTCTAATTATCTCGTATGCTATTGCTGTCATGTCTATTCTGATCTCTAATGGTACGAGGAAAAAACGACATTTTAAATGTATCCGTTCTACAGAGTGCTGCAACATAATGTCTTTTTTTTTGAAAGCGTTTCGCGTTTGAAAAAAAAGAAGTTATGTTGCCGCATCCTGTACAATAAATCTCCCTGATTTAACGTTGATGATCTGATCCACCACAGTAAGTGTGGATCTGTAATATGTCTTTGAAATCTTGAGATAAGTATCTCATATCACTCACCACTTCATATGGACCATTGGGGCGGGGCAACCTACGTGCGGATGGATCGACTTCTCACTCGAAGACTCTGGACCAAATCAAGCCGTGTGCCGCCGCCGATCTGAAAGGGAAACAAGTCAAACAGACCTCTGACCCCGATGAGTGGATTTCACGCGCCCCGTGCGAGCTGGGCTCTATACCCTCACTTCATAAAAAAACCACTTTGATACTAAATTTTGGCTTTGCCCTCATAATTCGGTTGGAACTCCATGGAATGCTAAGCAAATATTCATTTTATTCTATGACGATCGCATCCAGTGTGTTGGAAAGTTAAACGTGAATATTTGTTAAATCGCTTCGGGCAGTTCCATTTCACTTTTCATGTAAAATGTATTATTTGCATTGAAGATGTGATTTCCGATTTTTATTCGAGTGTGTATCTGAGCAACGCGTACCTTCCACTCCACATTTGTTGAAATTTTCGTGGACATGTTTGCCTGACATCCCGTCGACCGCGGATCTGATTGCAGTCAAATTTGTTCGTGGTTGGGTCCCCAATGGATATCGATACTGTTGTCGTTTGCGGCATTATCCAAGACCAAAGGGTGCTTACCGGATTTCTTTGGCTTAACAATCCGCGCCGAAACTAAGGAAATATAAGTCGTGAGGAAGGAGGGGGGACGTAATTGATGTTCATTGGAGTGAATCGGAAATACCCAGAGTGAAACCAGTTCGGTGATGTTTTAAATTTTTGTAATTTTTTTCTTAAAAATAATTTAACAGTAGGTAAATTAATATTTTAATATTTCCTCTGACTCAATTTGATTATTATGACTCCTTAATAAGGGTTTTCTTCTGGCAAAAATCTTTATAGTCCCTGCGACACGCCTCCATCGAGAATTACAAAATTGATTGGAGATATAGGTGAAATCCTTTCGTTCCCGTTGATTCAGCGTCTTAATTGTGAGGTAGCTGTTTACATGTTTCCCCTGAAGAATAGGAAAAAGTTGAGAGGTCAATAACCTTCGCCCTCACTTCCCGTCGGCTCCTTCCCACGCAGGCGTACGCACACAATGGCAGCTCCGAAACCTAATTGCACGTGCAGGTTTTCCGTTCCTTTTTATGCCGAAACAAAAAAAAGGAGGGGAGGTTGGTCGAGCGAGATAAAGGAGGCGGCGGAGAGCACCTGCTGCACGGCGGGAGGGCATTTCTCGAGGCCCGCTCATTTTTTCCCCTCGGTGCTACAAGAAGGCGGGTGGGGGGGGGGGCGTTTGGGAGAGCACTTGCCGGGAGGAGAAATGAGGTGGTGGTACACTTTCTAGCGTCTCGTTTATGATGTATTTTGTCGAGTTCCAAGCAATATTATCATTATTCTACATCGACGAAAATTATAAAGAGCTGGAATGGCAATGTCTCGCCCGAAGGAAGCCTCACTGTTCATGTATTGCATGGGGCATTGATATAAGGATCCTTGCGTTGGAATGATTCGAGATGAATCTCTATCTTCCATATTTTTTGCGATAACTTCATGATAAATATTTTTATTCCATGGACGAGGTGAATTTGATTCGTTTCTTCTCCTGAGTGCGTGTTGAAAGAATTGTTTATCAGAGTTGACATTTCGAGGGAAAATTTAATTTATTCATTTAATTGGAGGTGTGAGACAAGTTTTAGGTATAATTTAAATTTCTTGCTGGATTGAATCTCTTGAAGACAGGCGCCTTCGCAATTGTTAACCGGGAGAATAAGTGACGGTGAAGGCACGAGCGAGAGGCGGGCTGGCGATTCAATTTTTCTCGAAATCTGGATCTTTTAGTTCAAGTTTTGGCAGAGAAAACAAATGTTGCATATTTTCGATTTTAAATAAAGTTGGTCCACGAAAGATGTAGGTTATGGTTTACCTCCTTCGAGTTGAAAAAATGTCGGCGAGAATTTTTTTTTGATGTTTCAAGATACGCAGGTGTAAAATGTAAATATACCTGTATATTGCTCTTGATTATTTTGTGTCAGTCCAGGGGTCTTAGTTCTTAAAGCTTTAAAAAAAAGTTGAGTAACGTTGAGACTTACACTTGAGAATTACAAAACTGTTCATTCACCCATGCCCTCATTTCACTGGTATGCGGTTTAGAGTACTTGCTGTGTATTTCGACGTCGATGCTTTCGGGGGAATTGATTAAATTGACTCATGCCGGTTGGGAAATGAATCACTAATGTGAATCAAAGGATATAATATCCGAGAGAAAGGCTCTTTGAGTGACGCCCAACTTCTCAAGATTTGACATTGGGAGGTATCAGAGAACAGGTTCAATTATGATGTGATTACTTGGATAACGATATACAAGCGCGTTCCGTCTCGATTCGTGCTAGTCGGTATCGAGCCACCGCTGCCAGATTGAAAGAATGCTTTTTTTAAATGAATCTCTTTCTATGGGTTACAATTTAGATCGATGTCGTCGGTGCGATGCTGCTGGAGCGACTTTTTTTGTTGTTTCGAATCGCCGATAACCGGTGGAGTGAGGTATTCTGAGAGGGTGGAGTGAGGGAGCGGAGGGGATGGGGGAGGAAGGGTGGGGCTCGGGGCTTCCGCTGCGCTCCTTCGAGCGTGTCTTTGCGTGGCGGAGCTAAGTGGCCGGAGACGGAAAAAAACGGCGCCACGCACATACAGTGTCGGGCGAAGCTGTACCAGTCGAGGGCAGAGGAGAGAGAGAGACTGAATCAGCCAATGAATGACTTCATCTGAGGAAGCGCTCCGCGGCTTAACTTAATTTGCGTGCCAAATTGACCGATCCCCGTAAATTTAGCGAACTTGCTCCGTTGCAACGTTCCGCGTTTTCTAAACCATTACCGTGACATGCATATGCTACACACTTAAACAGATCCTCAACCCTTTGCTGCATGGAGTACGCATGGGATCCGATGTCCATCTGGTTGCTTATTCACAAATTCGTAAAAAATGTGGTCAAATTCACGTGTCCACCAAATGATGTAAAAGATACTGGTTATGGGAAAGAGTAAGGTGGTGATAGGGAGGAATAAACGGGGGTATGTTTCCCCCCTGGCGTACTTGATCAAAATCACCCGAAGGATATACTATTTTCATAACTGATTACCAGATTATATTATAGAAATCGACGTGAACTTATGCAGGACAGTGATTTTTCCACAGTCTTCCAGTAGACGTGGCCCTTTAAAAGTTCAGGGCCCGTCGCCGGCTTGTCCCGCCACTGCCCGCCCTCCTATTCCTTCCTCCCCCCCCCTCGCCCCGCGTCTCACAATCAGCTGGAGCTTTGAATAACACGGACGGTCTCCCATTCGCTCCAAGTGAGACGCATTAAATGGCTGCACCACCCTCCCTCACTTTCCTTTCATCATCTCTTAACAGTCATCGCTTCTGAGATTGGTTTGACGCAGTTTTCACTCTTAGCCCTCTATTTTCCCTGACCTCTTCTACGACTTCTTTCTAATTTCTTCTTTTTTCCCGTCAGCCATTACTGCATATGTTATGCATCTCACGCAATGTCTTCCTTTGTTGCTCTTCCGATTTCCGGTTCTTCCCCCCCCCCCCATGTAAGATGGTTCGCTTCGAGATATATATTTTACAAATTTATTATTCCTCGTTTTCAAATTTTCCCAGAATTTTTTTAGTTACCCTTCTCTGCTAAATATATTTATACATGTGTAATCCTTGATTAAAAACCCTTTGATCTGTAACTACGTGAGCTTATACGTGCTATCCCGCTTCTGTTTCTTATCCCTAATTAATGCAAAAATTGAGTCTTTGTTTTTGGAGGCAGCCGACTGAGTGATAGGGCATTCTGTGTGATTTGGAATCTATGGGACATTTTTATATCCTTTTATTTTTCACTATGATTATTATTATTAAGTAATCTACCGGTTAAGGCAAGTTTTGGATGGACACAGTCAAGCAATGATATTGCGAAATAAATTTTGCCTTTCGGATGAGAGCGGATTTACCTCAGGAAGCCCTGTCCGCCCAAATCATGTCTTACTGCCTTTCTCTTTACTTATCGATTACTCGTCTGATTTGCTTATGAATTATCAAATCATATTCGCAAAAATATTAGTCAGAAATTTCACATGCGTTATTGATCTTACCGTTAAAATCTCACTTCTGGTGATGAGTTATAGTTAAAAAGTCTATTCCGTTATTATTGATATATTTTACTTCATTTCATCATATGGAATGCAAAATATATTTTTAAAATTATTACTTAATCATATTGTAGTTAGATATTTTCTTTCATTTTTTTCTTTAGTATTTCTTACTCCTGTATTATTAATCTGAAATTTAATTTTAATTAATTTTTTCCTCATTCCTCCCGGGCAAGGCACTCTGGGCACCTGCAACTATGCCATTATAACAACCAAGCTATGTGATTTTTCGAGTGCCAGATCTCCCTGGAAAACCATAACCAGCACAGGGAAAGGAACTGGCCCCCCTACCCTGATGTGTGAATTTCACACGCCGTAAAGGGCTTAGTACTGGGCGAACTCTACCATCACCTACCAAACCGACCCTTTATTACATATATGTATATATATAATTATTATTAGGTAATCTACCGTTTAAGGTAGGTTTTTGGATGGACACAACTATCAAATAAACATTTTGTGACTCCCCACCTATCAAACTAATCTATATCAGGTCCCTCTTCATCTCGGGGTACTTCTTTCCTCCGTTCATCCCGTCCAACATCCCTATCCTGTTCCTGCCCTTTTCTCGCTTGCCCAACATTCTCCCCTCTATTACCCTCTTCAACATTCCACAACCGCTCAATACGCCTTTCATCCATTTTTCCTGCCTCCATACGATTTCTCTCAACAAACCCCTCTCCTCACCCACCATCTCTAGTACTTCCTCATTTGTTTTCCTTTTGGTCCATTTCACCTTCTCCATTCTTCTCCACACCCACATTTCAAAAGCCTCCAATCTACGTCTATCCTCCTGCTTCAGTGACTACGTTTCCCCGCCGTACATAGCCACGCTCCATATCAGAGTTTTTAAGAGTCTTGTCTTAACATCCCTACTCAACGTCCCCGTCATCAACTCCCTCCTCCTTGAGAAAGCCTCCTTGCCTAGCGCAATTCTTCTCCTTACGTCCCTACCACTTTGACCGTATTGGTCCAAAACACTTCCGAGATATGTAAACTCCTCTACCTGCTCTATTCTTTCCCCGCCTATTTTAATATTTAACTTAGCCTTTTTCTTTCTGGAAAATCGCATAACCTTTGTTTTATTAATATTGATTCTCATCCCATATTTATCGCACTGAACCTCCAATTCACTCAGCAATGCTTGCAACCCCTTGGCTGACTGAGCAACTAATGCTTGGTCATCAGCAAACCTAACCGATTTTACGAATTCCCCTCCGACTTTCATTCCTACCTCCAGTCCTTCCCATGCCTCTTTAATCATTTCCTCTACATATACGTTGAACAGTACCGGTGACAATGGGCAACCCTGCCTTACAACTCTTCCTAACACTGCCCATCCGGACTCTCTGTTCCCCACTCGCACCTGAGCAGTCTGAGACATGTACAGGTTGCGGTTCAGTCTCCTGTCCCTCCAATCCATTCCTATTTTCTGCAATACACGCATTAATTTTTCCCAATTTACTCTATCAAACGCTTTTTCGAAATCTAAAAAACAGGCAAAAACGTCCTGATTGTATTCTATATTCCTCTCGACTAGTGATCTCATTACTGCAATGGCATCACGCGTACCTCTTCCTTTCCTGAACCCAAACTGATCATCCCCTAAGTAATCATTTGCCTTATTCTCTATCCTTTTATTGATGATCCTGAGAATAACTTTAGCTGCGTGGGATATCAAACTTATTGTTCTGTAGTCCTCACATGACGAAGCCTTTGCCTTTTTTGGAATAGGAACTAACACCGATCTCACAAAATCTTCCGGCCAGATTCCTTCCTCATAGATACTACGAATCAGTCCATATATGGCCTTCTTCCCACCTTTCCCTAACCATTTCAACATTTCTACAGGAATATTGTCCACCCCGACCGCCTTATTTGCTTTCATCTCCTTTAATGCCCTTTCTATTTCATCGTCGAGTATGCCTGGACCTAAGCTATCTTCTTCTACGTCATGTTCCTTTTCTATGTCTAACCTTGTCGGCCTAAGTTCTTTACCATGCAGTGTTTCTATATATTCCTTCCATCTCTCTTGGATTTTCCCTGGTTCAACTATTATCTTACCCCATTTATCTTTAACTGTTAGCACAGATCTTGCCTTCTTACTTCCCGATAATAACCTAACCTTGCTGTATAGAGCACCAATTTCAACCTTCTTCTGTAATCTTTCCATATTCTCGCATTGCGTTTTCCACCATTCTTCTTTTGCTTTATTTATGGCCCTTCTCAATTTATTGTTTAAATCTTTGTACTTCATTTTGCCTAACTCTGTGTTTACATTTTTCCATCTTCTTCTCTCATCCATCTTTGCAATCATCTCATTCGTTACCCATGGCTTCCTTATCCTTTTCCCGTTAACGGTTCATATAGTGTCTTTTGCTGCTTCCGATATCCCTTGCTTTATACATTCCCATTTTTCTTCGATTGTACTCAGGTCTTTACCGTCATCTATCATTTTCTCTACAGCCTGCTGATACTCCTTCCTCGTTAATCCATTTACTGCTTCTAAATTCCATTTCTTAACCCGCCGCCCTTGGCTTATCTTCTTGAAACGGACGTTGCATTTCATAACAACTAAATTGTGGTCAGAGTCCGCATCCGCTCCTGAGAAACTGTGCGAATTTATCACACTGTTCCTAAACCTGTGTCTAACCATAATATGATCTAACTGATACCTTTCTGAGACACCTGGCATTTTCCATGTATACCTACGCCTTTTGTGATGTCTAAACCATGTGTTGGTGATGACTAACCCCTGTCTCCTGCAGAATTCAATCGCTTTCTCCCCGCATTCATTCCTCGTGCCTAACCCATATTCCCCCACCTCACCACCATCTCTTCCTTCGCCTACCGTCGCATTCCAATCCCCCGTCACTATCAAATGTTTCCCTGCAGGAACACGCGCGATTATATCCTCTAACTCATCGTACATCCTATCGACTTCTTCCTCCTTGTGGTTGCTCGGTAGCGTGTATACCTGAACAATGACCAAGTTCTTCGGCTCTGCTTTAATCTCTACGAGTAAAATTCTATCAGTTGCTTCCTCTATGTTGAGTACGCTTCTTCCTACCCCTTTATTTAAAATTACGGCAACCCCTCGTTGGCTCTCGTCCCCTCCGCTCTATATTATTCTATAATTGTCACTCCAGTAATTCCCGCTCACCTTCCATCTCACCTCGCAGAGACCTAAAACATCTATATTACCTCTTTCCATCTCTCGCTTAATATTTTCTAATTTGCCTCTCCTCAACATTGTCCTGACGTTCCATGTTCCTATTCTAACTACTTTCTCCTTCTTGTGAGTCTTCTGTCCTGCTTCAGTTTTTTCTTCCCTGCAAGGGTTTCGTGGGATGACGACCGCGGAAGTCTTGCCTCTCCCGCTGCCGGGCACGACACACGGCCTCTTGGGCCGAGTCCCGTAGTTGCCAGGACTCATATATTCTATAGTGCCCATCATTATATTCTTGGGAATCATAATTGAGGTGGTTTCCCGTTGCCTTCCTCAATAGTGGTTTTAAGGTGACACCATCACTTAATCGCCGCCTCACTGAGGAACAGACGCTGCGTGGACTACCTTTCGTCTGGCTCCTAACCTTCGACCTATCTGGCATGGGTGACCCTTCCAGGAGTAATTATTTTTACTCCCGCCAGCACAGCTCTAGGGGTCATCGGAACACACAAGCCCTTCCACCACGACAAGGTTGTAGTCCATGGGAAGGATATATATATATATATATATATATATATATATATATATATTATTTCACACATAGAACCTCCGTACGTACTAAACCGACCAACAAACAACAATATCTTCATTTTAACAGCTGCCACCCCTACCACACCAAACGCGCCCTCCGTTACTCCCTCTATCCGCGGGCACCGCATTTGCAACCATCCCGAATCCCTCAACAAATACCTCAAAAACCTTCACCATTCCCTCCTCCAGTGGGGATACCCGGATTCTCTCCTTCACAAAAAAATCCTACAACAATCCTACACCCCCAATCCTCCCTCAACCACAGACTCCCACCCTCTCTCAATATGCACGACCTACTTCCCTGGCATCCAGTTCCTCAAATTGATCCTCAAAGACCTTTACCCCATCCTCAAAAATCACAACGTTTCATCCAACCTTCTTCCTAAATGCCCTTCTGTTACCTTCAAACGGCCCGCCAACCTATCAGATCTCCTCAAATCCACCAAGCCTCTTTCCAAATCCCCTCGCACCCCCAGAATCACACCCACTCCGTGCTTGCGAGCTAGATGCAAAACTTGTCCTATTTTCACCACTCCACCCCTCTCCATCCCACCTTTTAACTCTCTCCCGCCATTCCCCCACTCCTCATGCACATCTCAGAATGTAATCTATCTTCTGACCTGCAAACTCTGCCCGGCATTTTATATAGGCCAGTGCTCTACACCCCTGAACCTCAGGGTGAACAATCATCGCGCCCCATGTAATCCGTCTTCCCTATCCACATACACACATACATACATATATATATGTAAACATATTTCTGATATATATATATATATATATATATATGTATATTTTTATTTATATTTCTAGAAAAAATATATAAAAAATATACATATCCTCGCGTAGTCCCTTACGTCACCTGTACGTTAATACTTATTGTAATGAACTAAGTTCTGGGGAATTTCGACTACAAGCATTCTGTTCTATTATCGTTCTTGGAAAAAATGACATTTTAAACCTGTCAGTCTTGCAGTCTATCTCTCTAGTCTTATGTTCGTGATCCCCTCGACCGTAATACGTTGGGGTTCGTAAAAGAACTTGAAGTTGCATCTCCTGTTGGTCATCAGTTTGTTCAGTTTATTGAAATTTGTTCTAAGCAAATTTATTAGCTGCGTATTAATCTCCAGTGATTTTTTTCTCTTTACCTACAGGTGGTTCTGCCATGTGGATGATGATAACTACCTCAATGTGCCACGACTTGTTCGTCTGCTGTCAGGGTTCGACCCCCAGAGGGACTGGTATATTGGGAAGCCCAGCATTAGGGCCCCACTTGAGATACTCCTCCCACAGGCCATGGCCCCTGGATATGCTACCTCCAATAAGGCAACCGTGAGTTGATATTTCATATTTACTTTGAGTAGTAGAAATTATTATTTAGAAATGGTGCTCTCTCTTTCATATAGTATATGAAAAGAAGCATTCATTTTTGGAGGCTTTCCCAAATGTGTCAAAGATCGAATGAAATGTGATTTTCCAGAAGCACGAGGTCTGCTCAAAACGAATCGCTAATTTTGTGTTTTTCAAAAATTAATTTTTTATTAATGAATATCTATTTTGTCCCCTTCAAAGTAATCCCCATTAGATATTACGCACTCGTGCCAACGTTTTTTCCAATCCTTAAAGCACTTAAAAAAAACATTTTTTGTGATCTTGCTCAGCTCCTCCTTCGATGCAGTCTTAATCTCGTCAATCGTAGCGTAGCGTCGTCCTTTATGGGCCTCTTCAGTTTCGGGAATAAGAAAAAGTCACAGGGGGCAGATCTGAGGAATACGGTAGTGCGGTATCATTAAGTGTGTTTTTTTTGCTAAAACTTCGCCCACAAGTAACGATGTGTGAACAGGGGCGTTGTCATGGTGCAGAAGCCAATTTTTGTTCTTCCACAAATCCGGGCGTTTGTGGCGGATTCCTTCCCACAAATTGAGCACAACTTGCAGGTAATATTCCTTATTTACCGTTCTACCATGTGGCAAGAACTCATGATGTACCACGCCCCTGCAATCGAAGAAAACTGTGAGCAAAACTTTCACATTCGACCGAACTTGCGCGCTTTTTTTGGTCTTGGCTCGTGATTTAGCTTCCATTGCGAGCTTTAGTTGAGCTTTAGTTTCCACCTCATAACCATCAACCCATGACTCGTCACCAGTTTTGACCCTCTGGAGCAAATTTGCGTCGTCGCGGACATATAGTATTCCAACACCTCATTAACAATGTTAATGCGCTGCTATTTTTGGTCGAAATTGAGCAATTTTGGTACGAATTTCGCGGCGACCCATCTCATGCCCAAATCATTGGTTAAAATCGAATGGCACGAGCCAATCGATATGTTTAGGCCCTCGGCAACTTCTCCAACGGTTATTCGACATTGGCCAATACTATTTTCTTCACTTCATCAATGTTTTCGTCTGTTGTTGACGTACTCGGGCGTCCGGCACGCTCCTCGACGTTCACATCTTCTCGGTCCTCTAAGAGCATTTTGTGCCATTGATAAACGTTGCTTCGGTCCAAGGTAGCTTCTCCACATGCCACAGTAAACATTTGGAATGCGTTCGCGCACTTAATTTTGTTTTCCACCGAACATTCATACAGATTCTTTGATCCATTTTTTGGAACAGGCAAAAATCGAAAACAAACCAAAACATGTCCAAGAAAAACAGCTGTCGACAATTAACTGAACATTCAAAATGGTCGAAATTTCGCCAAAAAAGTCGAAATTCAAATATACGTAACCTGTGGATACTTTTTGATTCCTCTTATAAATGATCTGTATTTAAAGGTATTTTTTAGCTGTAGGTTACATTCAGTATTACTCTAATTCAAGAAAGAAACAGAGCATCTGAGCTATTTGCTTACATTTCTTGTTGAAAAAGATTTGAAGGTCATTTCATTCTGACATTAGAGATTAAGTAACTTTGAAAAATAGAACTTCTGCTATCACCATTGTGTGTTAATAAATTTTAAGTTTTTAAACGTCAATTTAATTTTTTATAAGAGATGAAAACGTAAATTTCTTAATTATTTTGTTTGGGTAAGGTTAATTGTAAATATGGAAATTGAAACGTATATTTATTAATGCTAATAATAGTAATAATTATCTTTCAATGCCTATGCTATTTTGAATGCTGTCTGTAGGCTGCATTTGACTTTTTCATTGCACTGTGAATTTATAATTATTTGCAATTGAAATGTGATTAATATATCTCTTTAAATGTCTGTGTTTTCAGAGAAAGGTATCCTTTTGGTTTGCCACTGGTGGAGCTGGCTTCTGCGTCAGCCGTGCCTTAGCCCTAAGAATGCTGCCAGTTGCAAGGTAAATATTTCTTCACTCAGTCCTGCTCTTCAGATGTTTTGTTTTTGGATATGCTCCTATTTTTTTCATGTTTTGTAGAATACACATGGCAGTGTGTTGCTTAACTGTTATTCCTTGTTGACAAAGTATTTAGATACATAAATTCGACCAAAAGCTAATGGTAACTGGACAAAAACAGATTTAACAGGGAAAGATCCATCTTGGGGATGGACATTCTTCCCCTTTCAACCGTCCTCCATTCTTTTAATTCCCTTTGAGTGGCAGATGAGCAAATGTGGAAATGAGAAACATTATCTGCAAATAGTTTTTTCATTACATTGAGAGATTTATCAAAATTATTAAATTCCCAGCAATCAGCCTCAGTGAGGTTGGTTGCTATACTGAACTTCTGAACATGAGAAAAGTATTTGTTGAGAACAATACCATTCGTCACAACTGCCAACAAAAAGAAGTGATTTATGAATATCACTCTTTCTTTACCAAAGACATTGCTCCCCCTCCATTGCTGTTGAACATATGAATCATAGTTCTTCAAGTAGTCATGTGTCATTGTCTCCATAAACATTCTGGGTAGATTTACTACTGTCTTTCTGGAAAACCGCCCAAAATGCCCTAACCTTATCACCACTTTCTTCCCCGGATCCCACAAAATTAAACAGATAATCCGTGAACTCTTCCCAATTGTTAGCAATAGTCAATCCACATCACCTTTATTCCCACATTGTCCCTCCGTTTCATTTAAATGCCCGTCAAACCTGCGCGATATCTTCAAGTCTATAAAACCACCTACGAACACCCCTGTCTCTTCCCCACCCCTGTCCGCACCATGCAACCGCCCACGCTGTACATGCTGCCATCTCCTAAGACCTTCCACGTCCCTTATTACCAACTCCCAACCCATAGCCACCTGCACCTCTAAAAACATTATATATCGCCTCTCCTGTAACTTCTGCCCTGCCTTTTACGTGGGTGAATGCACGACCACCCTTTCCCTCCGAATGAATAACCACCGCTATTCCACCAAATCTCCCACCTTCCTTAATTATCCCATCCCTACTCACACTGCTTCCCACAACCAGTCTTTTGATGACTGCTTCTCCGTTTCAGTGATTGAAACCCTTCCCAATTCTGCTAGTAACATAGAGGTGAGAACCCACGAGATGGCACATATCTGGGTGCTCCAGTCTTTCAAACCCCCCGGACTGAACCAAGCCCACTGATTTTATCCAACGCTGCCTACATTTCCCCTCCACCACCTTGTCCGCTTCCTATTGGCCCCTTACCTCTCCTCCTCCTTATATATGTATATGTGTATATATATATATATATGTCTAAAAAGTATGTATATATACATATGTGTATGTGTGTGTATGTATGTGTATGTATATGTGTGTATGTATATGTATGTGTACGTGTATGTATGTGTATATGTGTTTATAGGTATGTATGTATGTGTATATGTGTGTATGTATATGTGTATATGTATGTATGAATATATATATGTATATATATGGGTATTTTATCCAATGCTGCCTAGAACCGCTTCACTCTTCTGAGCGAATCGGTCACCGAGACCCCCACTAAAGGCCCGGCCGCTTCCCGACCGGGTCCTTCCAGCTCTTCCCCTACCGCGGCACCTCTACCGCCCCCTGCCATTTCCCCCTCCCTCACCTTGTCCGCTTCCCATTGGCCCCTTACCTCTCCTCCCGTCACCCTTCTCCTGCACATGCCCTCTCCGCTCTTCCCCGACAACGGCATTCTGATGACGACGGCCGTGCCGTCGAAACGTAAATATCTACCGTAAGTGTCCTTCTTTTATGTTTCTGTATGTTTAATATTTAGGGAAAGGAACTGGCCCCCCTACCCTGATGTGTGAATTTTCACACGCCATCGGGCTTGGTACATGGGTGAGCTCTACCATCACCTACTAAACCGACCTTCCGGTTGATTACTGTGTTTATGGTTTTTTTTTAATATATATATATATATATCTTTATATTTTTTTCTATATATATACATACATATGTATATATACACACACACAAATATACATGTGTGTGTGTACATATATTCTTCACACATAGAAATAGATATAAGGAAAAGAGATATGAAAGCACATAAAAGACGAACACAGGAAACGTGAGGAAGGCCATCTCTGGGCCAAGCAATCGGAGCAACAGGGCAGTTTAAAACATTGCAGATCTAAGTGAAAATTCCGTTTCCTTAATGGGGTAATCGGTAGCGCATCCACCCGGCAAGTGGAAGGTCTGATGTTCAAAACCTGGTTAAGGAAATATTTTTATGTTTGTGATCTGCTCAAACCCGCCTTCCCCACCTTTCCTGTGTTCGTCTTTTATGTGTTTTCCTATTCCATTTCCTTATATCTATTTCTATGTGTGAAGTAATATATATTATTATTATTATTAGGTAATCTACCGGTTAAGGTAGGTTTTTGGATGGACACAACTATCAAATAAACATTTTGTATCTCCAAACAAAAACAAATCCAGCAACCTACTCTACATCAGGTCCCTCTTCATCTCTGTGTATTTCCTTCCTCCCTTCATTCCATTCAACATCCCTATCCTGTTCCTGCCCTTTCCTCGCTTGCCCAACATTCTCCCCTCTATTACCCTCTTCAACATGCCACAACCGCTCAATATGCCTTTCATCCATTTTTCCTGCCTCCATAGGATTTCTCTCAACAAACCTCTCTCCTCACCCACCATCTCCAGTACTTCCTAATTAGTTTTCCTTTCAGTCCATTTTATCTTCTCCATTCTGCTCCACACCCACATTTCAAAAGCCTCCAATCTACGTCTATCCTCATGCTTCAGTGACCACGTTTCCGCGCTGTATATAGCTACACTCCATATCAGAGTTTTACGAGTCTTGTCTTAACATCCCTACTCAACATCCCCGTCATCAACTCCCTCCTCCTTGAGAGAGCCTCCTTGCCTAGCGCAATTCTTCTCCTAACGTCCCTACTACTTTGACCGTGTTGGTCCAAAACATTTCCAAGATATGTAAATTGTTCTACCTGCTCTATTTTTTCCCCACCTATGTTAATGTTTAGATTAACCTTTTTCTTTCTGGAAAATCGCATAACCTTTGTTTTATTAATATTGATTCTCATCCCATATTTATCGCACTGAACCTCCAATTCACTCAACAATGCTTGCAACCCATTGGCTGACTGAGCAACTAATGCTTGGTCATCAGCAAACCTAACTGATTTTACGAATTCCCCTCCGACTTTCATTCCTACTTCCAGTCCTTCCCATGCCTCTTTAATCATTTCCTCTACATATACGTTGAACAGTACCGGTGACAATGGGCAACCCTGCCTTACACCTCTTCCTAACACTGCCCATCCGGACTCTCCGTTCCCCACTCGCACCTGAGCAGTCTGAGACATGTACAGGTTGCGGATCAGTCTCCTGTCCCTCCAATCCATTCCTATTTTCTGCAACACATGCATTAATTTTTCCCAATTTACTCTAGCAATCGCTTTTTTGAAATCTACATAACAGGCAAATACGTCCTGATTGTATTCCATATTCCTCTCGATTAGTGATCTCATTGCTGCAATGGCATCATGCATACCTCTCCCCTTCCTAAACCCAAACTGATCATCCCCTAAGTAATCATTTGCCTTAGTCTCTATCCTTTTGTTGATGATCCTGAGAATAACTTAAGCTGCTTGGGATATCAAACTTATTGTTCTGTAGTCCTCACATAACGTAGCCTTTACCTTTTTCGGAATAGGAACTAACACTGATCTCACAAAATCTTCCGGCCAGATTCCTTCCTCATAGGTACTACGAATCAGTCCATATAGAATATCCTTCCCACATTTTCCTAAACATTTCAACAGTTCCACAGGAATGTTGTCTACCCCCACAACCTTATTTGCTTTCATCTCCTTTAATGCCCTTTCTATTTCATTGTCGAGTATGCCTGGACCTAAGCTATTTTGTTCTATATCATGTTCCTTTTCTATGTCTAACCTTGTCGGCCAAAATTCTCTACCATACAGTGTTTCTATTAATTCCTTCCATCCCTCTAGTATTTTTTCTGGTTCTTACCCCACTTATCTTTAAGTGTTAGAACAGATCTTGCCTTCTTACTTCCCAATAATAACTTAACCTTGCTGTATAGCGCAGCAATTTGACCCTTCCTCTGTCCATATTCTTGCATTGAGCTTTCCACTATTTTTCTTTGCCTTATTTGTGGCCCTTCTCAATTTATTGTTTAACGCTTTGTACTCCATTTTGCCTAACTCTGTGCTTACATTTTTTCATCTTCTTCTCTCATCCATCTTTGCAATCATCTCATCAGTTAGCCATGGTTTGCTTATCCTTTTCCCGTTTACGGTTCCCATAGTTTCTTTTGTGACTTGCGATATCACTTTCTTGATACAGTCCCATTTGTCTTTGATGGTACTCAGCTCTTTACCATCATCCATCATTTTCTCTACAGCCTGCTGTTACTCCTTCCTCATTAATCCATTCAATGCTTCTACATTACATTTCCTAACCCGCCACCACTGCCTTATCTTTTTGAAACGGACTTTACATTTCATAACAACTAAATTGTGGTATTAGTCCGTATCCACTCCTGGGAAACTGTGCGAATTTATCACACTGTTCCTAAACCTGTGCCTAACCATAATATAATCTAACTGATACCTTTCTGAGTCACCTGGCATTTTCCATGTATACCTACGCCTTTTGTGGTGTCTAAACCATATGTTGGTGATGACTAACCCGTCTCCTTCAGAATTCAATTGCTTTTTCCCAACGTTCATTCCTCGTTCCTAACCCATAGTCCCCCACCTCACAACCCTCTCTTCCTTCGCGTACCGTCACATTCCAATCCCCCATCACTATCAAATGTTTACCTGCAGGAGCACACGCGATTATATCCTCTATCTCATCGTAGATCCTATCGACTTCTTCCTCCTTGTGGTTGCTCGGTGTCATGTATACCTGAACAATGACCAAGTTTGTCGGTTCTGCTTTTTTCTCTATGAGTTAGATTCTATCAGTTGCCTGCTCTATGTTGACTACGCATCTTCCTACCCCTTTATTTAACATTGCGGCAACCCCTCGCCTGCTCTCGTCTCCGCTGCTGTACATTCTATAATTATCACTCCAGTAATCCCCGCTATCCTTCCATCTCACGTCACAGAGACCTAAAATATCTATAATACCTCTTTCCATTTCTCTCTTAATATTCTCAAATTTGTCTGGCCTCAACATTGTCCTGACTTCCATGTTCCTGTTATAACCACTTTCGTCTTCTGTCCTGCTGCTGTTATTTCTCCCCAGCTAGGGTTTCTTGGGATGACGACTGCGGAAGCCTTGCCTCCCCCGCTGCCGGGCACGACACACACACCCCTTGGGCCGAGTCCGGCAGTTGTCAGGACTCAATTTCTCTATGTTGTCCATAATTATTTTTTTGGGAATAATAATTGAGGTGGTTTCATATTCATTTCATTTATATATTGTTTTGTGTATATTGTTTTCATATATATATTGTCATATTTCATATAAATATTGTTTTGTGTTGTCCCTTCTTCACAGTTACTCTGTCAGAAATTCTTTTCTGCAAATGATTTAAGCTTTTTCCTTTTATCAAACAGATTTAACTGTTCCATTCTTTCAATCTTTTGTTCTTTGCCAGTGTCGTTGTTTAGCCAACTTGGTAATATGTACTGTACAATGAAGAAAAAGATGATTTATATTTAAATTAACATTATTCTAATTCATTGTTACGGTTTTCATTTCCAGTGGTGGGAAATTCATAAGTATTGGTGAGCGAATACGGCTACCAGATGACGTCACCATGGGATACATAATTGGTAAGGATCCTTGATGTGTTTTCCAAATGAGTTATTTTTAGTTGTTAGATCCTCAGTCTTTTGAACTCCCATCTTCAAGATTTAAAGGAAGCATTGTGGATAAAATGAAAAAATTCAGTTGAGGAATCAGTTTAGTTGATGAACCACATAATATTTATACTTTCTTAATTTCCATAAACATGATGAAAATTATTATAAAGTAAGTGTACAGTTTGACCTGGATGAAAAGCTAAAAAACATGAACTGTTTTCCACACAGTCCAATGATTATATAAAAGTTTTTTTTGGCTAGTCGTTGCTGTGAGCATACTGTAAAATACAAAATATTAATATCTTACTCTACTTTCAAGCAAATGTGGACCGTAAATTCTTCTGATTTTTTTGCCTTATGAATATTTCACTGACATAGAGTTATGATGTCATTTTGACTCATGCTATGTTGATTGTCTGATGATCAGATAAATGTTTTTTTAATTCTAATCTGTTTTGAAGTAAAAAGAGTCGTTTCAGGCGTGATATGGTGGAATATCATGATTAATTAGAATTGGCAATTTTCCACAAAAAACTGTTTTGAAGTGGTAGAAGTGGTCAAGTATGGGCAACAATGGCTGAGGTTACAGGAATGAATGTTGTATTAAAGGTGTTTGGAAAATGTCAACCAATATATAAAAATACTGCTGTGATATTGAATTCACAATCCCCTCAAATTCAAATGTGGTTCAAAGGTAGTGTGTGAGGTGGAGTTGAAACTGAAAGTTCAATTTTATGTTTTGAAAAATCATTTCATTGGCACTTAATTAAGCTATTCTCTTTTCTTTATACTTTAATGTGACTTCTACATTAATATTTGTAACTTTTTGTATGATTTAGTGAGACTAGTTGATTGCAATCATTAATGATGCATTTTATTCATGTTGACTTACTCACATGTGACATTAATATAATGAAGAAGTCAATCTCAGGGAATTATGTATTATCCAAAAAGTAAAGAATTAGCCCAAGTATTTATGTTATTAAAGAATATGATTGGTTATTGATTTTTATGCCAAATGATCCTTAAGTGTTTTTTGCAAAGAATCAAATTCAACATTCTAAAAGCCATTATAACTATTGTAATTATTCTAAAAGTATTTATAGGCATTAAGTTCCCATCAATCTGCTTATCTTAGTTTTCCATATTCATTTTCTGCAGGATGTTGCTATGGGTCCATTTGTAAAATCTACCAGTCATTTTACAAGTTTTATGGAATCAATTTAAATGTAATTCAAAATTGTATGTATTCTGTGGAAGGTATACCAGCAACAAGTATTTTTGTACATTTTTTCATTCTTACTTTTAGTACTTGTTAGCCTCAAGAAACTGGCCCATGGTGAAATTACCTTCTGTTAATTTTTACAATACTTTTATTGGGTAAATAATTAGGAATTTTACTTGGTTTCCACCAAATATCCTATTAAATATCCATTATATTTAGGCAAAGATCTCATATCCATAATTCACTGATGGGAACTAAATTTCAGTGTATGGTATTTCTTAGAACATTAGTTGTGCTCTTTACTTAAGATGTTTTTGACTCAAGCAGCCACCATATAAACACCTTTTCATCTCTTTTTCTGTGGTGCTGTGGAGACTTCAGGGCTTTATGGGACATATGTGCTATAGCCAATGTGAACAGACTGATTCAACTAAGGGAAAACTTTCAGAAATGACTGTTCAGTGTATAATGATGTACACAAAAGTGTGAATAAATGATAAAAAATAAATGACTTTTCATTTTGTAGTTATGTGCCAAAAACCCTGGCTAAATTTTTGAATTGCTATTATAATTATATATTGCCTTTATACGGTGTGAGTGACAGCATACATTTGGTGATATTTTTATGTTTACGTAGGCTACTACTTTCTAGTTTGATGTAAATTCCACTTATGATTTTACATTTTAATGTATGGTGTACTTCAGAGCACATCCTTGGTCATCACCTTACAGTTGTGGATGAGTTTCATTCTCACTTGGAGCCAATGAGATTTCTTCCTGAAGAATCCTTTCCCGAGCAGGTGAGATTAAATTTTAACATAGCACAATTTAAATACTTGAAACTTTTAAACTGTGTTTCTATTAGTGACAGGCTGCTTTTACCAAGAAAAACCTTTTCTGTGTGTTTTTTTCCTTTTTTGCAAATAAGTTTACCCCGCAAGGAAATGAAAAAGTGTTGATATAGGTACCTCTGCCCTCAGAGGTGGAGAGGTGGTATGTCTAGTGGTGTCACTTCTCTTTATGTGGTAGATGGTTAATGGAAATTCATCATTCATGCTCACTCAACAAAATTTATTGAGAATTTTCATCCACCAATCTTGTTAACTGGTTGAAATGGAAGAGTAGGCACATTAACAGAGGTTGTCCAACTCCAGGAAATATTGAAAAACCTGAAGTTATGTCATGCGTCTGGGAACTTCCTCTTTGTGTTCCGCCCATTCTTGGCACTTACAGAGGTGCTTTCAGCATGGTCCATTTCATGATGATTTTCTGTTCTCTTTTGGCATTGTGCACAGTTAGGACAGGGCTGTAATTCTGAATTCCTATTCGTCAGATATGGCAATTAATTTTTTGCCTGCCTTTGGCTCATCGGTGAGATTTTCCCATTAAAAATGTTGTAAGTGTGTACCTGAGTCAGTTTGGAACTCCCGTCGATGCCATTATGCCGACTAGGTACGTGGGGTGAAAACTTCACACGCCACCATCAACCTTAGCAATTAAATTGTTTCTATATCTTTTAGATTTATTTTTTCTTCATTCATTGATTAATTTAACATTTTTGCATCATATGTTCTTCTTATTTTGTTCGTAAATGTTCTTCAATGCATTTGATCTTACAAATTTCATCATGTACATGCTAATAGTGGTGACTTTTTACTGTCTGAGAGGTCAAATGACAGTAATAGACCCACACAGTATTACCACGGAAAGGAAATAAAGACAACAATACAAAAAGCAAAAATACAAAGAGAGAAAAAATAGAAAGACAGAGGTGCTGATTTCTAAGATTAAAATTTTCAGTTTATATTAAAAAAACTTATTCATACTGTTTCTTACTTCATACTGTTCATACTTTTTAATGATTTACTGAATTTTATTTCAAATGTAGTGGGCGAAATAGTTGATTAAAATAATTTTGAAAGTTTAACGTAAATTTGGGAAGCAAAATGGTGTGGGCCTTGCATGAAATAGGTTTCAGTTTTTACCATTTAGATGAATAAGCTGTCTGTCAAGGGTGATTTTACTATGGAAAGCAGTAGTTTTCTGGTACAGAGAAGAATCTTTTCTCAAGTCATTAACATACAAGGGAGAGGAAGGGTTTAAAAATATTAAAATATTGGCCTACTGAGAGATGTAACAGTACCCCAAACATTGGCTTTAACAGACTTATTTTCCTATGAGAATGCTCAAGTGGCAGCCCTTGAATTACCTCAGAAGATGAGAGATGGTATTGAATTTTAGAAAAGTAAACCATTTTTAAGGTGTTAACCAATTTACTTTGCACATACTCTCTTAGTATATAAATGAATTAGAGAGTTGTTGGAAAGATGATGGATGTGAGTGGTCTAATAAAGATACTTGCTGAAGTGTAAGTCCAGGATTTGACTAAAGGATATTGGATTGTATAATTATTAATGTTTTGGGATGCATGAAGGGGGAAGATATTTTACAATGAAATTTCATGAACAAATTTTGTTTTTATTTGATTAAATTGCCTTTGCACCAAAAGGTAATTCCTACCTTTTCCTACCCAATTGCTCCTAATAGTATCCTTGGCATTTATCAGTAGAGTAGATCTAATATCATCATCAAAATTCAGGGGGGAAGTATTCGCAGCATGCAAAATTACATTGCTATTTGGCACAGAAAGGATGAAAGGCCATTGATAAATCGACGGAGAAGAGGGGTCCAAGGGATTATCTTTCAAATTGTACCAATCCTTATGACATGATATTCAACAGAAATATGAAAACTGATTACTTCATGTATTTGGAGGTATCTTCCCTCTCATCTCCAAAACTCATCTTTCTTATCAAAATTCATAATGGTGTGAATTTCCTCAGTGTCAATACTGCCTGAGGTAGAGATGATGGAGGATTGAGTCGGATGAAGAAGGTATAAGTACAAATAAAATTTAGGACTTGGGCACGGGCACAATGCAGTTAACTCTTGAACTTGAATCCTGGAAAACATTCTCACATTTGTTGGTTGCCATGTTACTATCTTGTGATTAATCTTTGTCATTTTCTTTCATTAGATCACCTTCAGCTACTCACGATATGGCAAGGAGCAGAATGTACTAAAGATTGAAAAGGGTCTGGCCATAAAGGATGATCCTACCAGGTTAGTGTGCAAAACCAGATCTGAAGGGGTTAAAGCAGAATGAAAGCTTATGATATCGGTGCAATATGCCCTTTTTTAAAGGAAGGTCTTGAGTCTCTAACTTGGTAACTGCTAAATCTTTAACAAAATGCTAATGCTTGACTTATCTCATGTCCTGTAATTGTGATCCTTGGGCAAATAAATAAATCTTCTGCTATTTTGGAATAAATTTTACAAAAGTGCCACTAATGCATGTTGAATAAAGGCCAAAGTGGTCACTTGCAGTAGGTGATTTATTGTCAGAATCTTATCAGTTCATCTACTCATAACCATAATATAATATATGGAATTTCAGATTAATAGCTATTATGTCCACAAAACCAATAACTCTTGGATGAACATAACCTAGAAAATGGTCAAGAGTGCATATGTTCAGGGGACCGTAAAATGTATTTCCCTTAAAAATCTGAAAGTCACTGATGAAACATACATGTATTCTGAAAGGAAGGGCTGTTTGGTCGCAAAAAATATATTCATCAGAAAATTTTTTATTGATGGTTATAGTTTCCTACAAACCTAATTCACTTTTCTACATAACTGCCATTCAGTTTTAAGCACTTTGGGTAATGCTGTACCAGCTTCTTAAATCTCTCTGCATTGAATATTGCTGCCTGGGAATTGAACCAGTTGACAACTGTAATCTTGATTACCTCATCATTTTCTAACCACCAAGCCACTGTTTCAAGTGCAAGAAGGGGAAATAGTCACTAGATCCGAGGTTGGGACTGTCAACTGCGGTCCAAAAACACTCGTCCACTCAACATTCTTTGCTCTTGGTGTTGGGCGTTAATCATTTTTAGTACCCATCCTGCATGCAATTTCTGATATCTGAGGTCTCCCGTAACAGTTGTGTGTCGTAACAGTGGTGTGCCCAACAATACAAGAAATTTATCAGCTGGAGCTCTTGTCGTCAACCATTGTTCAGAACTCAATTCTTTGTCCGCTTGTTTAACAATTTCATCAGTCTGGATGCTGGGCCTGTCACTCCGCTTTGCATCTTGCACATTTGTATGGTCATTTTTGAAGTCTAGACACCACTGCCTAACCTTTCCTTTACTCATTGCTGTGGGTCTGTAAACGAGCACAACTCCTGATGAATATGGACAGCTGATGATCCTTTTGTCAACAAACACAGGATGAACTTAACAACTGGCAGTAGCAAAGATTTTTGCAGTCATTGTTGTCTACTATCATCAACAGGCAAATGACTACTGAATCAAAGCAATAACTTCAGTGACATTGGAAATAATCAATAGATTGTGCTACATTTGTACAACTTAGTTCTGACCAGCTAATATTTAAGCATAAGAGAACAGACCTTATTTTCCGAATATGTCTCATATATTCAGGTAAATTATGCTTGAAACATGAGAACATTTCAGTTTATCATAGAAGAAATTTTATTAAAGCAATTTGGTGCGCTATTGTGTATAACGTCTTTATGAATATTTCTAATTAAATGTGCAATTTCAAAATCGGGGAAAATTTTATATGATCAAAATATGGCGATAACTTCTCCTTCATCATTTATAATTTTTATGGGAAATGCTGATTTGCATAATTTTGCTAGATGCCAAGGTCAAATGTTGCTGGTATACACACCAATGTTCCTTTATTTCTATTATGTATTCTCTTCATTGAAAATTTAACAGATTTATGCCTGTGAAGTTTTTAAAAATATGCATTGATTTGTTTTATATGGCTAAAGTATGGTGCGAAAGAACCTTGTTGTGGGATGTGCACAAGTTTGCCCTCAAATTTCCCTCAAGTATATCTGATATTAAATTTATGGAGTTATGGCATTTGAAGTAAATGGTTATTCAGTTATGTAGACAGTGATTATTAATACATTCTATTGTTTAGTTTTTCCGTTTATATATATTTATATATACCGAGGCCTTCTTCAGGTCAGACTGTAAGATCTTGGGCGTGGAATGGTGTACGAGGAGGGAAAAAAAGGGGGAAGGTGCAGGCAGGGAATGCTGGGAGGGGAATTAAAGATGGCGGTTAAGGGTGGGAATTTTAAAGGATCGGAAAGCTAGGATGTATGTGGATTCGCGAGTTCTCACCTGTATGTTGGTGGCTGAATTGGGTAGGGATTCTAGAACTGTCAGGGAAAAGCATTCGTCAAATGATAGGTTGTGTGGACTTGCGTGTAAAGGGATAGGAGGAGAAGAGAGTGAAGGAGAATTACAGGAGTAGCGGTGATTGTTCATTCGAATGGATAGAGGGGTAATGCATTCGCCTATGTAAAATGAAGTGCATTGTTTGCACGAAAAAAGATAGATAATATTTTTCGAGAGGCAGCGTGGGAACGGGATGAAGGGACAATGAGGGGATGTGAGGAGAGGGGAGCAGATCTGATCAGCAACATGTTTTCCATCGGGGGCGATTGCAAGTTGGGGAAATATGAGGAAATTTGTCAGGGCGGGTTGCCAAAGGGTTGGTGGATCTCAGATGGTTTCTGAGATTGGCTGGTCGTCTGTAAGCTACAGAGGGGCATTGGGGCAGTTAGGATGAGGTCGCCTCATTGTCATGTAAAATAGGATAAAGTTCTTTAAGGAAGGTTTTCAGTCAGTAGGATGCGGGGAAATAGGTTATACAAAGGTTGAGTCCTGCGTCAGAAGTGGGGTTGTTATTCTGTGGTGTGTGGTCGGGTGGTGCGATAGATTTTATTCTTTAGGAGCTTTTCTGGGTAACCGCATTTGTGGAGTGCATGGTGTAGATTGTTGAGGTATTTGTTGAGGGTAGCTGTGGTGTTGCAAATCCGATGTCTGCAGATAGAGAGAGAGTTGGGAGAACATACTGTTCCTATCCTCTATGATGGTGTATGCTTGCTAACCTACAGTCCTTTCTTCTTGTGTGTGTTGTCTATTTCTCCTTTGGTGGGTGAAACAGCTCCCTAACACCTTCTCTTGGCCAAGGAATCGGAGCACCTGGGCACTTAAAACATCGCAGATCTCAGTGTAAATTAGGTTTCCCTAATAGCTCAATTGGTAGAGTATCCGCCCGGTAAGTAAAAGGTCCGGTGTTCAAGTCCCAGTTAAGGCGATATTTTTACGCTCGTGATCTACTCAAATCCACCTTCCGAACCTCTCCTGTGTTCGTCTTTTATGTGTTTTCCTATTCAATTTCCTTATATCTATTTCTATGTGAAAGAATATATATATATATATATATACACACTTTTTTGGAAAACCCACAAACGTGTAATGTAAATTCACTGATAGTCATAACAAACACAGAAACCAAAACATACAAAAGAGGGACTCACTGGTTCTCGAATTTTCGGTGGTCCAACCACCTTTCTCAAGAGGAATTAGGAACAGAACTCCTTCCAGAACTTGAGTTCTGTTCCTAATTCCTCTTGAGAAAGGTGGTTGGACCACCGAAAATTCGAGAACCAGTGAGTCCCTCTTTTGTGTGTTTTGGTTTCTGTGTTTGTTATGACTATCAGTGAATTATATGTATATATATATATATATATATATATATATATATATATATATATATATATATATATATATATATATATATATATATATATATATATATATATATATATATATATATATATATATATATATATATATATATATATATATATATATATATATATCTTTGAAGTTGACGCTCTCCGGCAACACACAAACATATGGATAAAAAATATTCAATGCACAGAAAAATTATATATCAACATCTACATCTACATAAATACCCTGCGAGCCACCAAAAAGGTGTGTGGCACCATGAGGGAAGGGTAAGGGTTGAGGGGGTTGGGGGTTAGGTGAGGAAAGGTAGGGGCAACCTGTAAAAAAAAAAAATATATATATATATACATACACATATACACACACATATATATACATTTATACATACATATATATACATGCTTACACACATGTATGCATATACTCACGCAGTCCCTAACCTGTACATTAATACTTATTGTAATGAACTAAGTCCTGGGGAATTTCGGCTACAAGCATTCTGGTCCCTTATCGTTCTTGGAAAAAATGACATTTTAAACCTGTTAGTCTTGCAGTCTATCTCTCTAATCTTACATTCGTGATCCTTTCGACCGTAATACGTTGGGGTTCGTATTATATCCTTGATGTCATCGGAAAAGGGCCCATCTTTAAATGTTTTTAATAAGTTTAATCTATATTGGAAACGCCGCTGTGTAAGAGAATCCCAACCTAAATTGTCTAGCAAAGTGGATACGCTGCTGAGTTGGTCATAACAATGTTTGACAAATCTAGCCCCCCTCCGCTGAACTCGATCTAATTCCGAAACCAAATTTATATTATGAGGATCCCATATACTGGCAGCATACTCTAGGTGGGGCCTGACCAAGGCAAGGAAACATCGTTCTTTCACTTTTTCATCGCATTTACCTAGCACTCTTTTCACAAATCCCAATTTTTTATTAGCACGACCGCATATTTCTCGTATGTGTTTTCCCCAGAATAGATTGTGAGTAATTGTTACACCCAAGTATTTAAAGGAATCTACCCTTGCGATTTTGGTTTGTTTCACGTTGTAACTATAAGGGAGGGACTTACTCTTTTCCCAAAAATGTATTACTACGCATTTTGTTAAATTTAATTCCAATTGCCATGTATTGCACCAATTCTGAATTGTATCTAGGTCGTTGGCTAACACGACTCTGTCTTCGTGACTTCGAATGTCCCCATAAATTACTGCGTCATCAGCGAAAAGAGGGAGCTTGCTATTAACTACGGTACTGAGGTCATTTATGTAAATAAGGAATAGGAGGGGGCATATGACACTTCCTTGTGGTACACCCGATGTGATCTTGATAGTATCAGATGATACACCGTCCTGGACGACTGTTTGGACACGATCACTTAAGAATTGTTCAATCCAGTTAATAATACTCTCGTTTATTCCATAAGTTTCCATGTTCACGAGTAATTTTCAATGAGGGACTTTATCGAAAGCTTTCTTAAACTCTAGGAATATCGCATCAACTGGAATATTACTTTCACCGGAGTTCAATATATCATGTACAAAAAGTGCGAGTTGAGTTTCGCAGGATCTACCCTTACGGAACCCGTGTTGGTTGTTAATAAAGAAATCTTGGCTATCGAGGTGCCTCATCATGGAACTAACAATGATGTGTTCAAGAATCTTACAGGAAATGGGAGTCAGCGATATTGGCCTATAATTACTGGGGTCCTCCCAGTCTCCGTTTTTAAATATGGGTGTTACCGAAGCTACCTTCCAGCCGTTTGGCACGCTTTCTTCTGCTAATGATTTCTTAAATGTTATATCAAGACAAGGGGCAATTTCAGCCGACTCTTCTTTATACATGTGCGCCGGTATCTCATCAGGTCCCAGAGTTTTGTTGGGGTCTATGTTTTTAAGGAGTAATTCTGTTCTGCAGGTGGAAATATTGATTGCTTCCATTGACTGCTGAAATGTTTTCGGAAGGTGTATTTTGTGAGTATATTTTGAAAACACTCTGGAAGAATGAGTTTAATATGTTGGCTTTATCTAAACTACTCGTTACTTTATCCCCCTTTTCGGTATTCAATGAGTTTACGGTGGACTTTTTTCCCTGCATTTCCCTGACGTAGGACCAAAACATCTTTGGGTTATCGTTCAAGTGTTCGCCTAATTTTTTCCTTTTGAATTCCACTAGCGCCTTCCGGAAGGCCTTCTCGGCAGTGGACCTAGATGCTTTGTAGTTCTGTATGGTTTCGTTGATTTTATCATGGGAGGAATCTTTAACTGCGTTTTTCATTCTGGCATGGCACACCCTTTGCCGCCTAAGAGATTTCCGTACTTCAGAGTTGTACCATCGGGGTTCCTTATTCTCTTTTATATCTTAACTAGGTATAAACCTCTGTATTGCTGAACGTGTTATCGTAAGAAAATTATTCCAAGTATCCTCGACACTACTAGTTTTGCTTAATTCGTCAAATATAAAAAAATAACATTTTAATTCACATTTTAAGCCACCATAGTCAGCTTTATTGAACAAATAAATCTTTTTCTTAGGTTTGTTAACTTTATCTATGCTTAGAGAAAATTTAGCGTTTACAGCCCTGTAATCACTGATTCCGTCAACAACTTCTATATTTAAGACCTTTTCGGGTATATTTGTGGCTAACAGATCAAGAATGTTATTTTCCCTCGTTGGTGAAGTGACTAATTGATGTAGGGAATTCGAGGTGAACGCAAATAATAGGGACTCGTATAAATCCTTCTCTTTACCTCCATTTATAAAATTATACGAATCCCAATCTATTGTTGGAATATTAAAATCGCCTCCGATCATTAGGCTTTGCTCACTGTTGTGGGATGTAAAGCTTTGTATCCGTCTTTTTCGAGCTGATATTTAGTTAATGCTAACGTGGGGTGGTCTATAATACGCGCAGATATATATTCTTTTCGATCTGGGTGTTTTTACTGAGCACCATACACTTTCCAGACATGCCAACTCTCCCGATTTAAGCGGGAGACTCCCGATTTTCCGAGACTCCCAAACTGATGAACTGTTCAAATTGTGTACTTAGCTTAACATGTTAATAAAGTGTGACATTCATTAAAAATTGGCAAAGTGTCATAAAGGGATTAAGGTGCCATGCAAATATTGTGGTAATTAAAAGTGATTACTTCGTGATACACTTCTAAAAATCTCCCGATTTTTCATTTTTGAAAGTTGGCATGTCCTCCCGATTTTTCATTTTTGAAAGTTGGCATGTCTGACTTTCTATACAGCTATCAGGAAATAACTCGGCTCTCCTGATGTTAGAGTTCTTAAACGCAGTAAACACTCCTCCTCCGGCTCTATTTTTTCTGTCGTTTCTGTAAACTATGAAGGACTTGGGAAATATTTCGCAATCTGCGATATCATCTGTTAACCAACTTTCAGTTTCTATAATGCTATCCGACTCTGTGCTATGAATGAGATGGTGAAATTTCGGTATTTTATTTTTTAAACTTCGGCAGTTAACTACTACTACGGAAATTATATCCTCGTCTAAAACCTTCTTTGCGGTCTGCTTTCTGGGGATGTTATTTAATCTCTTTGATGTTTTAGTATGCTATCGGCCTATATTCTGATTAGTAATTCTATTTTTTGTCTCATTAGCAGTGCAAGTACTTGGAAAAATCTCTTCTGGCCACCTAGTATTGTTAGACCCACTAATTGACCTACACCTTATTATATCGTTATTAGGGCAATCTACTCCACTACCTAACCTACGCATTTGCCTAAAAAATATCTACAGTGCTCGAAGATCCTATGAGCCACCCGAACCGATGCCTCAACGGTGTAGTGAACCCCGGAACGGTTCAAGGGAGCAGGACATGACCCGAGCACCGGTCTCAAGTCCACAAACTCGGCCCCTATGTCCAGACAAAATTTCCACAGCCTTCGTTCAGAGACTCAATACGACTCCAAACTTAAGCACCGCAGTCAGTCCGCGGGACAATGCTACATATGAACAACCGTAAGTCCACACCAGATGCCTCCCGCACACGATCCACTTCGGATTTTACGTCCCCATAGGCACTCAAAATCCTTTCGGACCCGTACCTGGAGGCATCGTTGGTGCCGACATGGGCTACCAACCGTAGCATGGAGCAATTCGTGCCCCGGACCGCCGCCCTTACTGAAGCCGTGGCGTTAGGAATTAACCCCCCCGGCATACAGTAGGAGGTAACCTCCTGGTTCGTCATGTCCCTCTCCGACCTTCCCCGCAATGGGGCCTCCAACCGCCGGACGTTGGAACTCCTTAGTAATAAGATTCCCCCCCTCCCAGAGCGACTACCGCTAGGGATGGAGGACTTCGAGGCTCGGGGTGCACTCTCGGCCGCGCAAACAGGCGTCTCGACGCCGTCCTCGGACAGCGCCGCGAAGCTGTTGCTGACAGAAATGGGGACGGCTTCCACCGCCCCCTCTCCCGGAGTCGACCTCTCTGCCGCTCCGCGCCTCTGGCTCGCCATCCTCCACTCCTCCATCCGAGGGGAAGGGGCCGCCATTGGGCGAGAAGGGCCAACCACCGTCGCCTCCACGACCGACTTATTAGCATTTGCCCCCGGACACATCCGGGGCACCAAACTGGTGCTGCTTGCGGTCTGGGAAGCAACGGAGCGAGCCCCCGCGCCCGAGACGGCCACACACCCCGTCAGCTTGGAGCAGAGCTCCGTCACTATCCTCTCAAGCTGGGCGACGCGGGGCCTTAAGAGCTCGCTCTCCGCCGCTACTTTCGAGTCGTGGACGGAAGACCTTCGGGTAGCCATCCTATTCTAGATTACTATGTAAAAGTTTTAACGCCTAGGTTTTACACTGCTATAACTCGCGTGGTGTGGAAAATGCGTTCACGAGCTCGAGTTTCAAGTAGCTCAAGTATGTAGGTAAGTTCGACGTGTGCGTAAGTGTTGGCTGATTCCAAAGTAGTGGTCAAGTGAGGGTCGAGTACCCTCGCAGCGGGGAGGGGGGCGGGGGGGGGTGTTAAGTTGTTGGTGGGTCACCCAAGGGAAAAGCTGTTTACGCGGAGAGGGTGACCTTGAAGGTGACTCCGAGGGGAGTGTACAATGGAGAGGGGAAACTAAGGAATTTAAGGGGGGTAGAAGTCCAAGGGTGATACCACAGATATCGCTTGAGCTTTCAAGCTAAATGGTTAAAATACGAAGAGAGATGAGAGTGCTCAAACTGTAACTATATACCGCGAGTAATACACTTAAATCTACTTCGGGTTAGTATATAAGATGAAGCGGGGCTCAAGCACAGAGAAGACACAAAAAACTATATGTATAATTATAGATATTTATAGCATGTACCTCTAGGAATATACTTAGAAACTAGCAAGGAAAATTAACGCAACACTCATATACAGGGGAAACACACCAGAAAACAGAAAGGAGCTTAACGATAGTTAAGCAAAATCCACATGCAAATCACACGCAAATTTATACACTAAGCTTATAATTGATCTTAAATTTAATGGAAATTCGCTACTGCATAAGAGGGATTTGATTCAGGTAGTTGAACCGAGTATCTAACACAGGAAATACACGCTAAGTATAATATATAACAATAAGGTAACACTACAACTAAAAACAACGATGTCACTATCACAACAAAATGCGAAGACGTTACTGGTAAGTAACGGAAAGTAAGGGAAATATATAAAATAATAATTTAAGATAGTCAAAGTATGTAAGTATATGTATATAACATACAATGTCACAGGCATTCGTATTCGTGCGCGACGCGCCACAGTCCACGAGGTTAAAGCCAATTTGAAACACTTGGGCTGTTTATACCTTCGACATATTTCAAAGAAACTGCGGGAGATGCCGCGACAGTAACTTTTAATGGAGCCATTCGCTACGTGTGCATTACAATGCAACAATTTCAGAGATCAAAAATCATTCGCCTTGACCGGGATTCGAACCCGGATCACGGTTCCAGATCCAGGTTCGAATCCTGGTCAAGGCGAATGATTTTTACACTTTGAAATTGTTGCATTGTAATGCACACGTAGCAGATGACTCCGTTAAAAGTTACTGTTGTGGCATCTCCCGCAATTTCTTGGAATTTGTCTAAGGAAAGGGGATAGGAAATCACATAAAAGATGAACGCAGGAGTGGTGGGGAAGGCGGATTTGTGCAGATCACAAATGTAAAAATATTTCCTTAACCCTTTGCATTCGGGTGACTTTTTCCTTGATTTCCTTAGTCTATTCGGGATTAAATTTTTAAATACCCCAAATTTACTAAGCGTGGCACTAGAATGAAAAACTGGAGTTTCTTTTCATACAGACTAATTTAATTGGATCTTTTCACATAATTATCGATAAATTTATTGATAAACCATAATTTAAACTCTATAATTTTTCATGGCATGGTATTTTTGGAAGCATTCACCAACATGAAGACCTGGGTTACCTTCACATGTCTCACAGATGTACAGGTATATCATCTCTCTTCTTCCACCTTTGATTTTTCAGTTAGAGCAAACCGAAAAATCTTTGATTTTTGTTAGTGTGAGGTGTGATTATATGGAGTTTCCCATCTAAACATTCCTCTGTTTGTGGATGGTAATCTAACCCTGGAAGTTTGTAACACATCTCGGAATTCTCCAACGTGTATTAGTTTCGTAGTAAATTTCACATGCGAGATCGGTTTTTCATTTTTTCTTTGTTGGCATTCTTTTCATCCAACAAAGATATCCTAAATGAGATTTCATGTCTTCCTTAATCTGGTCAGGAGAATGGCCAGCCAGGTGGGCAGAGTTGACAGAGGGCTGAAAGGGCCAAGGGGGCAAGGACCGGGAGGCACACACAAATGCCCCAGCCAGCGTACAATGCCCCATCTACAATGTATATGAATTTACACCCTCCTACTCAAGATTCCTGATAATGCAATAGATAGAAAAAGAACGTTTGATGAGACAGGTCACACTAGGAAGAAAAGGAAATGAAAGTATCCAAACTAAAAAGCAATGAACTACGGAACACCTGATTGAGGTAACTTTATATTCTGGCGATCTTTTTTTTCAGTACAGATCATCTCTCAAAGGCATTGTTTTACATTTAGCTGACTTCCAAGTAATGAAGGCCAACCAATGCTAATGAAAAAGAACTTACAACACAGCAAAGAGATAACAACAAACATCTGCGTAGGTCGTGGCATCCTTTGGAGATATATATATACATATATATGATTTCTTCGAAGTAGCATGGAAGTGTTCTATAAAAAACTTAGACAGCAACACACAGCACGAGAACACATAAAAAGAACACTCACACGTTATATCTTGATAATTTCGACGGACTTGAACTCCGTCTTCTGCGGAAGATAAGATGGGACTGTGGTACATGGGTATGTGGTGCAGAGAGAGAAGGGGACAAGGGAGAGGGGAAAAACAGGTAGTGGGGGAGGGGTGAAGGAGGGGTATGTGGAGGGGGAGAAAGCGGAGCGGAGAACAGGTGGTGGGGGAGGGGCGAAGGAGGAGGTTATGGAGGGGGAAAGGGAGCCCAGAGGGGAGCGGAGATGGAATAAGGAGGATGCGGAAATAGTAACAAGCGACACAGAAAACTAACAATTCATCCACAGATACCACAACACCTATGACCAAGGCGTCAACTGACAAAGTCATCATAAGGGCTCGACAAGTCAAAACCCAGGACAAGGATGACAAAATGTATGCGGATGAATAAATTGTCCCACCACCTCGCAAAATGTTTTTATTAAGTTTAATCTATAATGTAAACCCCGTTGTGTGTAAGAGAATCCCAACCTAAATTGCCTAGCAAAGTAGATACGCTGCTGCGTTGGTCATAACAATGTTTGACAAATCTAGCCCCCCTCCGCTGAACTCGATCTAATTCCGAAATCAAATTTATGTTTTGAGGATCCCATATACTGGCAGCATACTCTAGGTGGGGCCTGACCAAGGCAAGGAAACATCGTTCTTTCACTTATTCATCGCATTTACCTAGCACTCTTTTCATAAATCCCAATTTTTTATCAGCACGACCGCATATTTCTCGTATGTGTTTTCCCCAGGACAGATAGTGAGTAATTGTTACACCCAAGTATTTAAAGGAATCTACCCTTGCGATTTTGGTTTGTTTCACGTTGTAACTATAAGGGAGGGACTTACTCTTTTCCCAAAAATGTATTACTACGCATTTTGTTAAATTTAATTCCAATTGCCATGTATTGCACCAATTCTGAATTGTATCTAGGTCGTTGGCTAACCCAACTCTGTCTTCGTGACTTTGAATGCCCCCATAAATTACTGCGTCATCAGCAAAAAGACGGAGCTTGCTATTAACTACGGTACTGAGGTCATTTATGTAAATAAGGAATAGGAGAGGGTATATGACACTTCCTTGTGGTACACCCGACGTGACCTTGACAGTATCGAATGATATACCGTCCAGGACGACTGTTTATTTATATCCTGGACAACATTATGAGTTGATAATATTCATTTATAAAACAAGCCATACTATTAATTAAGCCTTATTTTAGTTGTACTTTCATGCAGATAATTAAAAGTAAAGTTATTGGAAGATATGGACAAAAATCCCAATTCCTCACACGGTGAAACTAAGTGTCGAGTGTGGCTTGACATATGAGCTGCTGCCGCTGCTGTGTCGAGTCACACTCGACATCCGAGTGCGAAAGGTTTATCCAGGATTTGAACACGGGACCTTCCACTTGCCGGGCGGATGCTCTACCAATGTATGTATATTTTTTAGTATTTATTTTTTTACTGAGTAAAATCTATTCTTATATATATATGTGTGTGTGTGTATATATATATGTATGTATGTATGTGTATATATATATATATATATATATATATCGCAGTGGTCTAGTGGGTAGATCGTTGGACTACTGACCAGAGGGTCCCGGGCAAGGCACTTTGGGCACCTGCAGCTCCACCCAAGCTAGTTGATTTTTCGGGTACCAGGTCTTCCTGGGAAACCATAACCGGCACAGGGAAAGGAACTGACCCCCTTACCCTGATGTGTGAATATTCACACGCCGTCGGGCGTGGTACATGCGTGAGCTCTACCATCACCTACTAAACCGACCTTCGGGTTGATTACTTTGCTTATATATATATATATGTATTGTATATATGTACCTCTTTCACAGGTTACTCTCCCTTCACTGTATACTACACCCAAGTGCCAAGTATTGCCCCAGGTGATAGTGCTGTGATCTCAGATACAACTTGATGAAGTGTGATCTCCTGGACATTTTTCATCTCAGCCACATCACTCCATAATCTAGATACTCATGAGTATGTTAATGACTGCTTGCAGTTCATCGAGTGGTTGCTGTAATTCTGGATCTGGTAATTCTGGATTCACGAAGCTGGGCATGGGATTTTCATGGCAAAGACCGAAAAAAAAAAATCTTTCCTCCTAAGAGAATGGAACATTAAGTGAGTCGCTGTGAAGGTTAAGTGCAATCAAAGATAAAGGTGCTATTTTTTTGGTGTATTTCATTGTTATTTTCATCTAAATGTTTTTAAAATTTGGGAAATGTGGCTTTTATGCATTTCTGTGGACGTAAGGATACTTTTACAGACCATTTGTGTTGGTTTTTATGAGATCACATATAATTATTATTTCTGAGTTGGGAAGTTACTTGTGGTGAGAGATGTGCATTAATGCCAAAGAAAATGTGTAGTTTCTTGAATTTGGTTATTACAATGGTCCATTCATTGTTCATATATTTTAGTATTCTTACACTTTTTTTTAATAGTGAACATGCATTTATCTTGAATGGAACCATTGGGTTTGTTGTGATAATGTTTTTATTTTGTGGAAATTTTGAATGATGTGTAGTTAGTATTGAGAATGAATGCATTTATCAATGGCTGGAAACAAGAAAGTGTGAAATTGCTTAACTTGTCCTGCATACAAAATTACTTTGACGGTACCAGCTTTCACCTTGCTCTAATCGATAAAACATTTTCAGTCTTAAATGTATTATTTTAGTGTATGTAAAATTTGTGAACATGGCTGCTATTATCTGGAAACATAGCTTAGTTATTGAGGTTGTTTTTAAAGAAAATGTTTCAACAAATCATTGATGCAGCTATTAAAGTAAAAATAGAGTGGAAGGTTTATGTGTGTACACTTCAATTTGAGATGTGTGTCTACTGTGATTTAAACTAATTGGTTTAATAAACTTTGAATTTATTTTTCCATGGAAACAAAGTTGCCTGTGGTTTATGAGATAACCCACAAAGTGAACTTTTAAAAAATAACTGCAGGATATGTTTTTCATTAATTTAATACATTAAGCATGTTTGGAATCATTGGTTACCGTGCAATTCTCTAAAATATGATAAATACATTCCAAGATAGGTATCATATTGTGAGAATGGTACATATATTCACAAGAAGAAGTAAAATTGTATCAGGAAACTTGATAATTATATTTCAACTGTGGTAGACATGCATGCCTAACTTTTGCTTCCCTGAATTTCTACTGTTTTAGTGTTATCTAATTCAGGGTGTACAATGCTTTGCAAATTAGACATCCATGCATTATTTTTTCTATTATATTTTACTCTCACTGATGTTGTACAAATATTAGTACAATGTTTATTTTGTCTGCTTTATTTTAATTCTTTGGGAAGCTTCTTAATTGTTTTGAATCCCATTCACATTCAACTTATAAATTTTAATATCTATTTTCTTGGTCATTGAAAACATAATATTTACTTCATCAACAAAAACTTAAAGGTTTAATGAGGTATTAACAACTCCAATTAATTATATATGTTTGAGCTACCTCTGATAATTTTTTTATATATAATGTATATAGCAGCCCATATTCTGATTTGAGCTCTAGGTTGAGGTTGCCATCTTTCATTTCACTCTTTTTAGATCCCAATTAATTTATTTCCACCTCTGAATCACTTTATAAATTTACTTCTTGTTTAATAAGGTGTTTTGCCATTCTACAAAATGATAAAGAAGTATTCTTAAAAGAAAATTGATCAATTAAATAAGACGTTTAGTAAAAATATAGGACACTCCAAATTCTTCTAACTGAAGGTTAACCTGGGCAAAAAAGACATTTGCATGGATTAAATGTACCTGGGAAATAATCTCTAATTTGGATTATCCTTGTTTTCTGAGTATTTGTGCATCTGGATAATCAAGAGCACAGTGCAATAATAGTAATTATAATAACAGATATTTGGTCTGTGAATTAGTTTTATGCATAAGAAATTATAATACAATTTTTGTCATACAAAAATGGTGTCTTTACTGTCCATCAGGTGTATGGCTACATTAAAGTATGTTATTTGGCTGAGGCCTTTCATGTGTTATTTTAAAAAGTGTATTGACATTGTGTGTGAACCTTTTACGTGTGTATGTACTCTGTAAATTTCTTTTTTAAGAGTGGTTCAAATTGTTTGCAGGTTTCAAAGTAATTTATCGTTCATTCTATTTAAATGGATAACCTATGTAATTAGCCAACTGTGACATTGGTGCCATTAAAAATGTTTATAAGGTCATTAAAATGAGCACGGAGGTTATTGTTTTCCAGGTAAATGGGTATGGTTATTGATTTTTTACTAGATGATAATATGGATTTCTTAAATACAACTCTAAAAATGAATACTCAAGGTTGGTGCTGTTGACAACCCAAGAGAGTTGAATGGCGACAGCATCTGAATTCACAGCTACTGATTGTAATGGCATAATTTTTTCAATCATAAACATCTCTTGATAATTATTTTAGGCAGCAGGTTGAAATCTAGGAGTGAATCTAGGGTGAAAAGCCAACAATACTTTAGTCATTACCTGTCCTTACCCTCCCTAGTCCTTTTTGGAGGATTTCCTTTCTTTCCTCAGCAGATTCTGTTTGTGGGATTAAAAATGTTGGTTGAAAAAATAAATTGAGTTATATATGAAAGATATGAGAACGTAGAAATGTAGTGAATGGTATGGTTCCATCTTACTTCCCTGCGGTTGGTGCCTGCGTTCTATAGGAAAATCCCTGAATATTAAGCAGTATTTAAATATAGTACAGGATCCATCCATCCATCCACATAAACAACTAGATATATAGTTTTTATTGGGTGAGGGTAGAGCTCTGCCCAAACAGTATTACAGTATGTGAGATTCCTACATTCAAGCTAAGGAGACCATTTTCTTTCCTTTGAAATTCTTACAATCAGAAAGTTGTATCACTTTGATTTTTAGATTATGTTATCTGAAGGCATCATTCGATATTTGAACCCAAGGCCCTTGAGTCAGTAGTGGAATGTTTCACCCACGAGATCCCTATGGTGTAGAAATAGATGTGAAAATATTATGTACAGAAAGAATTGTACAGAATTGCTGAAATTTTCCATGAAAGAATGCCATGGTAATTCCCTGGTGCAAAACTGAGGTTATAAATAATTAGTAGGATTTTTAGCCCTCAGCAACATCAAATTAACTAAATAAGTACTGTCAACGTGTATATTAAAATGCTTGGAGGTTCATTATTACTCTAAAATGTTAATGGTCATATTCAAAGACAAAGATATTACCAAACAAATGTGTTTGAATGTATCTCCAATGGAAGTCTTTTTCTTTTTCTATGATGGTTAGCATTTCAGCACCTTTGCAAAAATTGCTTTAAAATATAGGTAACATGATTGGAATAATTTGAATTATGTAAAGTTTGAAATCTGTGTACATTGGCCATTGACCTTCACAACCCAAAAGTTGGCTTTCCCAAGTCTTTCTGACTGACTCATTCAAGGCTTACTTTTTTAACATTCATTTGCTGCCAATGAAAACTTTCATAAACATTTCTCTGGTAGGTTTCCAAGGTCAATTCAAATTTAACCAGTATTTTGTCATTCTTAGTAATTACTGAAGAATTAAAAAAAATATTTTATTTAAAAATGGTTTTTAGATTCTATGATAATTATTCACTTCATTCCTGTAATAATGCAATGGTGAGAACGGACATGGGCGATGTGTGAGTGTTTCTTCAGTAATTTTTTAAAAAGCGAAGAATTTATGTAGGTACTGAATACTTGTAACATTTGGTTTGAATTTGTTAATTATGCATGTATAATTTTATAAAATATTTTAATTTTTTTATAAAATTCCAAAATATATTCAAATCAAAATCTGATAAGCAATTAAATTGAAACAATTTTACTACATGAGTAACACTACATCTCTAGTCTTCAGTATTCAGTTATTTTGTTTAACCTAGTTACTCTGTAGTTCAAGGTAGAAAAACGGTACCAGTGGGAATACTTCGCAGTAATTTAACCAGTACCACATAATAGTATCTTGTTTTCAGGTGAGAAAAAATATTTTTTGTAACATAAACTGCTACAATAGTCTGTCTTTCTCAGACCCCTTAGAGTAATCTTGGAATGAATTGGCAGGGATGGATACAGAGGGGCGACACCCACCCCTCAGAAAGGAAGGGAAAACATTTGCAGCCAAAGTTGAAGAGAAAATTACATTCCTTTGAATTCTGGTGGTTCAGCGTCTAGGACTAATGTGCCAGGAGTGCAGGGGTGAACATTTAGAGATGAAAATATATCCCAGAACAAAACATGCCAATATAGAGTGATTGGTAATATAATAAATTTTTAAATGACTCTACTGCTGTACTGGTCCCTTAACCATCATTTCTCTTTCCCTCAGTTCCTAGAATATTTATCTTTAATTTAGGGGGATTCAATTAAGAATAGCAGTTAGGGAAGTAAACAAATTTGTAGCTAAAATATATGTAATGCAACATTTTTATCAACCATTTAGTGAACATTACCATATAGTGCCACCCTCATAAAAATTCTTTATCTACCTCTGCTGAGTGCTAATGGATAAATTTCAAAAAGTTGTCTATCTCATACTCATGGAGAAGTCCTGGAGCTACCTCTGCATATTTGTAAAACATACATTTTGGTGAATTTTTTTGCTCTCTTAAATGTCCGAATTGACTTCGGGATCATTTTCCCTGGAAGTTTACAGAGAACTTGGGTGCCTACATATTCTTCACAACTTCCCTCTCCAAGATATTTTTGCTTACATTAATTGAATCTAGGGGTTCATTTTTGTTTCCCCTTTTTAAGTTAGCTATTTTCTCCACGTCTTAAAATTGCATGAAAATTTCTTTCGTGGAATTTCTCAAAAATATCAATTTTACTAAGCTAAAACTACTTTTACAAAACTTTTAATCATTCTAAAAGCCTAATGTGTCATAGCTGCCTTTCACTTACTTCATGTGTATGTAGAGGAATTAAATGCAATGTTTAGGACATAGATCTTTCATGGTGGGTCTATGCATTTTTTTGAGCCAATGGTGCTGGACCCAACCCAGTTGTTTGCTGCAATGTGTTTGTGCAATACATTGAAATTAATCAAGAAATGATTTTTATGTTACGGTTGTTCTTGTAAACAAACTGTAAGGTGGCTACTACTTTGTAACAAAGGAGTGGTACTGATATGTTTAAATTGTTTATATTTATTGTTAAACATAATGAATATATTTTTATGTACATTTCTGTAAAATCTAGATAAATACATGTATATATGCAAAATGTGTTCTGCTTTCATTGAAAAATTTAATGCTTTAAAAAATAAGAGGTATGTTCACCACCAAAGTCTGTTGTGTGTTCTCCCAGCAGTGAGTAATTATGTCAATTTCTCTCAAGTATTTCGAATTATTTTCATCCTAACCTCTAAGTGAAAGATATGTTACTCTGTATGTAATGATTTACATCTACTCTTGCCACACTTTCTCCTTTGCCCACCCTGTTCTGCCCCATCCCACCTCCTTCATACCAACCCAACCAACCATTTCCCCTTTCACATGCCACTACCATTTTAGCCCAACCAACCCCAAACACTGAGTATATATAGTAATAGAGATGAAGACTTCTACAATTTTCCACTAAATAAAAATGTATTCATGACCAGTTTTGATGCACTACATCATTTTCAAGTAAAGCTCTCCTTGTACAGGTCCAATACATATATGTACATTAGATATAGGAGGTTGGGAAACCAGGGTGTCTCCACATGCTGGAAGGCGCTAGGCGAGTGAGTTGGTGGGGGTGGAGGTTGGGGTTTGTAAAGGAAGAGGGAAAGGCAAAGGAATTCAAAGACTCCAGTTCGTCACGATGAGATGGTCCCTTCTTCCCATTTGCACTCTCTATGGCATCTATTGTCCCATCTCCGCATGGTGTGCGGGGAATGAGTGGCGGTAGCATCCCGTGGTGTTGGGTAGGGTCCGTTGGCTGATCGATCTCCCTCACTGGGGGTCATGTGGGTGCCGAGAGTCGACTCACTCCGTGGCCGCAACCGGTGGGAGGCTAGTGTCCTCCTGCGTTGGGTTGGGACCAAGTCACGGTGTGAATGGTTGGTCTCATGGAAAGGTCCATCCATGGGAGAAAAAGGGGGAAGAAAAGAAGTCTGTCCTCTGCTGGGGTAAACCCTATTTGTTCAAATGTAAGTTTTGTATATTATGCTTTGGTTTGAGATAGGGTAAGGCAAGGGGTGGATATAGGTTCCTTGTGATGATCAGTAAGAGATGACTTAATGAAATATTATTGCAAGTAAAAGGAATTATTTCTAATTGTTCTAGGGCATCTGGTTTCTTCCCTTTCCCTTCGACGTGTAGAATTTTGGGGTTGAAGTTGTATTTGTGATCGGTTTCAATTATGTGTTTCGCGACCATTGAAGATTTATCTCCTTTCTGTAGACACTTTTGCTGCTTGTTTGCTCTTGTTTTGAAGTCTCTGCCTGTTTGACCAATGTATTTAGCAGGGCAGGAGTTATACGTCAGTTCATATACTTCACTTTTCCAAATTCTATCCATTTTGTCTTTTGGATTATTCAATAGTTTGGATAGGTTTAGTGAGGTGTAAAAGGAAACCCTGCATTTATCTTTAGGGAATCTATTGGCTATTTTAATATGACAGGTGGCCGATGTAAAGGATCCTGCACCAATGTTGTGAGTTTCAGGTGGAGGGAGATGTTTCCGGGGTTAAAGAAGTTATGCTCTGTAATGCTTTGGTTTTCCTCTTCTTGTGTATTAGGGTCTATTAGGTTTATACTGTATCTGTTGTTAATGGCTATAGTTTTAATGGTGTTTAGTTCTTTTTCATAGTGGGATGTTGAGGAGTCTGTGTAGCGTCGAGTGAAAGATGGCTAGTTTGTGTGCGATAGGGTGTGGGGAGTCTTGTGGTATAATTTGGTCTGTGGAAGTGGGCTTCCTGTAAATTGAGAATTTGTGCGTTAAACCCTCTCTTCTGATGGTTAGATCTAAAAAGTTACTCGAGTGATTCTGTTCTGGTTCCATGGTAAATATTGTTCTTGTGTGCCGAGTTTAAAAATGAAACAAGGGTGTTCAGTTGTCTATTGGTTCCCTTCCAGCAGCAAAGGATGGAACATGGACATAACAGAACCAGAATATAACATTTCTGGTTAAGTTTTTATTTAGTGGAAGATTTTTATAGTTTTCATCTCTCTTATTATGGAACAGTTCCACCACATCACACCTAAATCTGTAATTTTTATGAGTATATATAACTGAGGATAATTTTCACCACGGCAAGGTCACCTTGACCATGTCTGAAAATGTTTAAATTTGGAATTACTAAGTATTTGGAGTTATTTTAAGTGGAAGAAAGGCCTGTTGAAGTGTTATTGTTCTTTCTCTCTTTTTGCCGAGTGTAAGTGATTGGTTGTAGAATACCAGAATAGAGTAGGGTTTTGGTTGACCCTGGACATACGCACTATGGTACTCCCAAGATCTAACCAACACACAAAATATCCTTGGACCCCACACTATGTATTACAATAACACATTCTTTACCTCAATATATTTTCTACCTCCATTAATTTCATCAAAAAAGGCCATTTGTTTGTCCTCTACCTTGCTTCCCCAGCTTTCTCCCCTTCATTAGTGCCTCCAGTATCCTATTACCCCTTTGGTATCTTCTGAATCCACTTCTCTTGCTTTCTTTGGATCTCTGCTAACAACCTTCTCCCTTCACCTACTATGCATAGAACTTCATTAGTTATTTTCATTTCCAAGCGATTAATGTTTCTATTCTTCTTTGCACCCACATTTAAAAGGCCTCCCAATCTATTTATCCTCCTGCTTAAACAACCAAGTTTCTGATTCATACAAATCTATGCTCCATACTAGAGTTTTCACTAGTTTTTTCTAAACATCTTTACCGAAGGTGCCTGCCAATCAATTCCCACTTCATTATGAATGTGTCTTATCCTAATGCAATTGTTTTAATGACTTCCACCATTCTGACCAGCCATCGAAAGTATGCATTGGTACCAAACTAAAATTATTTTTCTGAGCATGCCATTTCATCAGGCAAATTAGCTTTTAACAGATCAAGTTTTATATTGATTTTCAGAAAATAACATGCATTACATTGAGAAGTTAATAAAATAAATGAATGACAAGTATGACACAATAAAAAACGTATGAATAAGGGTCGGTTAAATTTGCAATTGCTGTATTTGGCAGCAGCTGTTGAGAAGCAACCTACAAAGCAATCAAAGTCAGCCTCCCATTGTGTAATACTTTATAAATCTATTATTCTCAGTTCTATATGATTTAATGCTGTATTCATAAACCTGAGTCAAATTAATGTCCTTCAGATGAGTGTAGATTGATATTATGTATTGGAAATTGCATATACTTGACTCACTGTTATCCCTGTATAATGCAGCTCATTCATTTAGACAACCAAAAATGCAACCTCACATTTTCAAAACATACCCATGAGTGGAATGTCCAAGGTGAATATTATACTTCTTAGCTTGTGGACCAATATAAGTGTGTAGAATATAGGGTTCTAGGTTATCATTAATTAATTATTGAATTATGGAGATGTAAGAGTTATGAAACTTAGAAATGTTAGGAAAGATGAATAAGTATTTATATTATGAAAAAAAAATTGCAACAACATATATGTATGAGAGGGTCGCAGTAGTCCAGGGGGTAGAGCATTGGACTACTGACCGGAGGGTCCCGGCTTTGATTCCCGGGTAAGGCACTCGGGGCACCTGCAGCTCCACCCAAGCTATGTGATTTTTCGAGTACCAGATTTTCCTGGGAAATCATAACCAGCACAGGGAAAGGAACTGCCCCCCCTACCCTGATGTGTGAATATTCACATGCCATATAGGGTTTAGTACTACTGGGTGAACTCTGTCATCACCTACTAAATTGACCTTCGGGTTGAATACTGTTTATGGTTTTTTCATATGAATGAGACATACTAATGTGTACTAAGTCAGGAGGATATTTTCTATGCATCTCTGAAAACTGGTTGACCAATGAAAACATTATTGTCCTGCAAGTGTAAAATTACAAGATTGTTTAATTTTTCTGTTAAAATAGTTAATAAAACGGGGGGGTTGATGTTTATGCTCACAACTATATAAATTACACCTCTATCATAATTACTATTCCTTTGGTGGAAGAAAAGGTTTTTGAGTTTACTGCCAATTTAATTAAAACTGAAGCAGTTGAATTTGTGTTGGTTACACTTAATAGCTCTCCATCAAGTGATCTTTGTGTCTCTATCAAAACATTGAATGAACTTCGGTACCCTTTGTATACTCATGGCAGAACTTTGATATCAACTGGTGTTTTTAATGTACTTTAAATGTATTGGAATTAAGCAGTTCTTGTTTCATATGCCTTAAAATATTTAATGCAGTTTCCTACTTGAATCACAAGCTCATCAAGTGCTATTTTTGATAATAGAATCACCAATCACAATAATTTGAAAACAACGTCTGTGCTTAATGTAGGACGGTTCAGTCACTATGATGGAAGTAAATTTCATTCTAAATGAAACATATATTATTAATGTGTATTGTTCTAAGAAAATATTCTCATGGTAGAACGTTGAACGTCTGGATTTCCTGCTCTCAAAGGAAAAATACCAACATTAAAACAATTGTAACTTTTTTCCCATTTTAGCTGGTATGTGTTCCATACTTGAGAGTTATTTTCATCCTATTGTGAATGATTGTGGAAATCTGTTCTAAGAGCAGGTACCTCTGGAAATAAAAAAAAATATCATTCATCGTCAGTGCTTCAATCCAATGGTCAGTTGATTGACTTAACCCCTCCCTTACTGCTTGGTAGGTCTTCCGTCTAACAACCTACGTTCCTTGGCCTAAGTGTTTATCCCTTGGTTTTTCTTGTGATACATTCCCTCTCTTTATTTTGCCAAAACAATATTATGTTTCAAAGTGTATCCATTTGTCTAGTCTCTTCTACACATTCCACTCCGCCAAGACCAATAAACACTATTATTTTCAAAATGCTGCATAAAAGATATCAATACGAAATTGAAACTTTTTTTAAAGGTGAATTTTCACAACCTCTGATTTCTTCAGAATTCATGATAATTAGTGGCTCTGAGCTCTTAAATTAGAAGATGAAAGATTCACTGCTCTATGCTGGATGATTTTAATAGGTAGTTTGCCGTAAAATTCGGTTAATGAAAAACCAACTACATCATTATTCGAAACTACCGGGCATTACACCCAGTCGATGACCGTTGGTCAATTTCGCTTGTTGATCCTCAATTGAATTAGCTGAAGTATCGTTGGAAACGATAAAATAAAGATCGTTATTTTCCAGCGCCATGGTGTGCGCATTGGAAAGGAACACGTGTTAGGTTTTACTTTTGGGCTGCTATTTATTGAGGACGTGCTAGTGGATGAGTACAAGTGAATTCAGTAAGCGAAAAAAATGTCAAAAACTGGGATTCTTAAGCCCTCAGGGGCTTCCTCTAAACCTTCGAATAAAGTTCAATTCCGAGTTCCATCAGGTTTGAAAACCACGTTGTCAGAATATGTTAAAGGACAAGATAATCGATTATACGAAGAAACAGTGTCGTTACTGAGGGATTATGACGTACTGGTATGTCTATTTACCTTCTGGTGTTATTTTAAAACTTGCTATAGCTTTTCATTTGTGGTATTTTGGTATCAAGAAACGTAGTTGTTTATTAAGCCGGAGCTGTAAGGGGCCGCTTTGCTATGTCAATAGCAATACACCTTGTAAGCATGTACCTTCAAAGATCTTGCATGCAAGGGTTACGTTTCAAGGAAAAACCTTTGAGTAAAGTTGAGACGTTGACGTTAATGGAGATAGCATTCCTCATGTCTCTTCAAATTTCTCAAAAATGTACTTTTCAACCAGATTTTAAAAGTGTATTAATGAGGATTTGTTATGTACATCTTTGAAAGAAATAATTCGATTTGTATCAAATGTGATGTTCATACTGCATAGTATAGTTATATTTCATTATGACAATACACAGCTTAAGTTCATTGATAGTGAACATAGTGGTATATCAGTGGTTTTCTGGCATGAAATTTTGGCCACGAGACGTTCAGTCATTGTTTTTTTCCAAAAAAATTATGGCAGTGGTAGAAAAACCTCTAATATTTCCCATGGTATCCCTATGCTCTTACTGTAGATGCATGCTACTTTATTTTGTGGCGTTTTGTTGTATGCCGGGAAATCCTTAGTCTTCTCACTGAAGCAGAATTTCATGAGTACAGCTTAAATCGTTTATGCAATACATTATTGTTTGTACAGTCGTTCCAAAGACATAATTTGACCCGGAGCTCGATCATCCAGTTTCTGGTGGTGGGTGTTAATAATTTACATTGTCTTCGCGATCTCGTCAAAATACAAAGATTCGGTTTGGATCCCGAGTGAGGTGAATTATTGCACTCGGTTTTAAATTTACAAAAAGTGGTGTGCATGAAGAGTTTTTAACTCATTTATGACCACTATCATTGTCTCCCCATGTATGTTGGGATGAAATTAAATTTACTTTAGTGACTCACCGTGCTTGAAAGTTGTGTAACAGATTCCTTTCTGTTGATGATAAGGTTGATATTTATTGTTCTGTCTTAGTTATGACACATGCATGTATTAATAACTATATTTAATTATTCTTAATTTTTAGGATGAAGATCTCTTACAGCTCCTGAAGGAGGTTCGCAGTGTTGTTTCAATCCTTGATAGAAGAGTAAAATTCTTTGTTCGTGTTTTTCTGGTGAGTAAATTTGAACGTGCTGATTTTGACCAGATTATTAACGACTCCCAAGGGTAGGTGAAACCAGGATTGGAAAAATATGAAAAGGACATTGAAAACCTCCGAAATATAATTAAAAACTTAATTGTATTTCACAGAAACTTGTAAATGCTGACCTTGCTTTTAGGAATGAGCATATTTTTTCACAAAGTACTGTTATATTCTTATTAAAACGCTCCCTTATTGTTTCTTATATAAATTTTAATTTAGACGACTCCACCAAAGTTAAATGATGTGGCATTTGTCCAAGTAGGCACCTATTAAACATGATCTCTAGCCTTTTGTACTATGATGCAATGTGTATATAGTAAAAAGTTGCCATTTATGTCATGTTGTATATGCCCTTTACTGTCAGAGAAGCCTTTCTAGTTAACTGAATGAAATGATTGTCTGGAAATTAAGGAATTTGGATTTAAAATCTGGTTTAGGTGAATTATGTTTACTATGTGAAATTTTTGCTTGTTTTTAGTCATGTGATCCCTCATTCTGTGTTTCGTTTGAAATTCAGATTTTGCTCTAAACAAATCTGGAAAAAGTCGGGAACTACTGAAACGAATTGGGGAATAAATGAGGGATATGTCCAATAAAACAATCTTAAATATGTTAATTAGAATGAGGAATAATGAAATATCTATTAGAAAGAGGTTAGTTTAGCTGTGAGGCAAGCTGATATTAGCTCTAGGTCATTTCATGTGAAACCCCTGCCAAAAACTGAAACTATATTTTCAGACCAACTTCAGTTGTACCAGTGGCATGTGAAAAGGAATGATTCATATGAAATACCTAAACTGATTTCAAATACTCTGGAGAAAAATCAGGAAAAGGGGATTTCACCTGGAAAAAGTCTTAAGACTTCAAATCAGAAAATGAGTTTGCATCAGCAATCATTTTTTGATATGATTAGATTTATACAAACTTCTCAATTGTTTCATCCTTGCATTTCACGAAAAGCACTTCTCCAAGTGTCATTCATATTACTGGCAGACATGCCAACTCTCCCGATTTAAGCGGGAGACTCCCGATTTTTCCTTCTTACGTTCTTGATGAACTGTTCAAATTGTGTACTTAGCTCAACATGTTAATAAAGTGTGACATTCATTAAAAATTGGCAAAGTGTCATAAAGGGATTAAGGTGCCATGCAAATATTGTGGTAATTAAAAGTGATTACTTCGTGATACACTTCTAAAAATCTCCCGATTTTTCATTTTTGAAAGTTGGCATGTCCTCCCGATTTTTCATTTTTGAAAGTTGGCATGTCTGTACTGGGTTAATGAGGAAATGAAGACCTGGAAAACAGGAACCAAAATTGGAAAAATAATGGGCAGTAAAATCTTTCTTGAGATTTGAAAACAGATTAACATTGTGCACCAGGTCACCAATTATTTATAAAAGTTTCCTTCAGTAAATGGTGAGATTTTGAATGTATTACACTTCTTTTAATTCCCTTACATTGCATGCCATCCACAAGCTGTGTAATTGATTTTTGTTGTGAATGTAATCTTGTCTACTTATTATTTGAATTAAAATGTGATCATCACCTTGATGTGATGGACTTTTGCCAATCTTATGTCAAATATTGAATTTTCTGTAAAATAATTTAGAAATTGCATTGATTTTACATTACCTAATAAATAAAAATGGAATGTGCCATAGGTTTACCACTCTTGGCTTAGTCTGGTGGTAGCCAAATAAATAAAGGATGAAATTGATGTTTGGCAAATGAATGTTAGTACTTGGATATTAAAGATGTTAATCTTCTTTCAGCTTATTCCATGGGCTCATCGCACAGGATCTGTGGTTCATGAATATCAAGGTTTTCTGTTAGATTTGCTGACAGCCCATAATTATTATATTGACCTTACATTTGAAATTTTAATAAAAACATTTAGGAATGGTGAGTAATAATTGATTTGAGATTCTAAACCCTTGAAGTTAGCACAGTGAATTGTTTACAGATGGTGTGAATTGCCAACATTCAAACTGATATTACTAGAATATATATTGTTATTGGTATTCTACCATTTGAGGTAGGGTTTGGATGGGCACAAGCCGAACAATGATTCATTTCTTTGGTGTTCCCAATAAAAACACAATCTTGAATCCAACACTGAAATAAAATTTGCTAGAACACATACCTAAAATACTAGTAAACCAATTAAAACTCTTCCCAAAACCCATGGAGGATAAAAGCAAAGTTAGTATGATGCAACTTGGTTGCAGAGCATTACCACAAGAAAGAATAACCTTGGTCTGAAATATATCAACTGACATGCTAAGAAGCATGCCAAAGACTTATATTTTAAGGGCCTTTCCACTTTTCAGGGATTGTCTTTTATTCGTATCCTTATCTCCCTGGTCATTGAAATCTTCCTCTTCCAAGCTTCAATCCCCCATCATTCAGGCTATTTCTCTTCTCTTATGCTTTCAACATTTCCTCATCTTGGTGGTGACCATTCTAACAAGATCTCTTCGCCGTCTTCCCATGTCCATTCTTTGAACATGGTTAAACAATTGGAGAGCTTGTCTTTGAAGTTTTGTACCTTTAATTGTTTGATGTTTGTTACTCGTCTAATAAACCATAAACACAGTAATCAACCCGAAGGTCGGTTTAGTAGGTGATGGTAGAGCTCACCCATGTACCAAGCCCGACGGCGTGTGAATATTCACACATCAGGGTAGGGGGGCCAGTTCCTTTCCCTGTGCCGGTTATGGTTTCCCAGGAAGATCTGGTACCCGAAAAATCAACAAGCTTGGGTGGAGCTGCAGGTGCCCAAAGTGCCTTGCCCGGGAATCGAACCCGGGACCCTCCGGTCAACAGTCCAATGCTCTACCCGCTAGACCACCGCGACCCGCACTCGTCTAATACCTGATTTTTTTAAATTTCTAATTTGAATATCCTGGCTCCTCTCCTTATTCCCTCCCATCTCCACAGCTTGCATGTTTTTTCTATTCCACTCCAGGAAAGAAAATAAATCGCCAATCAATTCCTGTCCCAAGTCCTTTTTTTCATTTCTATCATTGCTAGGATATTCACTCCCAATAGTGCTCTTCCCTTTATTATATCCTCAATACTCTCTATCCCAAATCCAAATACCTTTGTAAAATCCCCTTCCGTCGCTCCATTGGCCCCGATGGCATGAGTCCTATATTTGTATGTTTCTGTGCTTCCTCCCTATCTCTACCCGTAAGCCTCTTATTAAATCTTTATTAAAGCTTTTCCCTCGGAACTTCCCCCCCCCTCCCCAAGGGAAATCTGCTAATGTTATCCCTATTCTTAAAACTGGAACTAAAATGAAATATCTAATTGTTGCCCTATCTCTGTACTACCCATACTTTCTTCTGTGTGCGAGAGGATTATTCTCAACAGACTTCTTTATTTTACATCCCCTTTTCTGTCTAGCAGCCAACATGGTTTCCTTCCGGGCAGGTCGTGCTTGACCAATTTAGCACTTTTTCAACACCATGCTGTTAGTGCGATAACAAGCAAGACTCAACCAGATGCCATCTTCTTGGATTTCTCCTAAGCCTTCGACTCCCTCAATCATAACCTCATTAATAAACTCAGCGTTTTAACGTTCATGGAGACTTTCTCAAATTACTCTCCAGTTTTCTTTCTGATAGAAATCAGTGAGTTTTACTATCTGGTGCCTCATCTCCTTGGTCCCCTGTAACATCTCGAGTTCCTCAAGATAGTATTCTTGGACCATATCTTTTTAATCTCTACATTGACGAGTTAGCTTCCCTTGTCCCGACCTCCCTAGCCCACATGTTACTGTATGCCAATGACTGCAACATTTTTAAAGAAATTCTCCCATGGATTGCTACCCCTTCAGGAGGCTTTAAATAAAATTTCAGAGTGGTGTAGTACATGGATGCTAAATTTAAACTCAAATAAATGCAATGCTATAGATCTCACCCTAAATAATTCTATTCTTACCTTTAACTATACAATTAATTCAGTTCCTCTGAATCGTGTTGCTTCTGTCAAGGATCTAGGTGCATTAACTGATCACAAACTAAATTTCTCTGATCACATCAAAACAGTTAAAAGCAAAGCCATGTATCTTCTAGGTATATTTTACCACTACAGAGAAATAAAAAATGTACGATCCCCAAGGGCATATTTCTCAAAAATTATCTTACCATTAATTACCTATTGCTCCCCTATATGGTCCATGTCTGTCCAATCTAACCTTAATACCCTCAACTCGATAACAAATTTTTTCAGTAAAATTGTAAAGTACAGAACCCCATCTTCGGGACACGCTCACTGAATCACTTCTTTCCTCTCTCTCGATTTGTAATCTCTCCACTGTACGTTTGAAATCCGATTTAAAACTCATGCATGACACCCTTTTCTCTGTTAATGACTGTCCTGAACTAATTTCCCTTCAATCAATTTCAGAGTTCCCGCTCGAGTTACCCGCGATCACTCTTTGTTCCACCAACCCTTTCTCCCAGATTGTCCCTCACCAAACGTCCCAGTTTCTTCCGTCTCTCCGCTTGACTGAATTCCCTTCCCGAAAGCATTGGCACACTCTCACTGCCAGCCAACACATTTATAAACATTTCTCTGGCGCATCTCTCTCTCTCTCGATGGAACTAGCACAATCTCCCTATTCACTTCCACTTCCCGGTTTTGTTGCTTTGTTTTTACTGCTTGCTATTTCTGTTAAAATTGTAATAACAATGCTAATTATAGTCATGTTGATGTTTAATTAAAATTGGCAATTTTCCACAAAATAAAATTTTATTAATACAACCGGTTTCAATGCAACTACATCATCGTCTGATCTACCAGATCATCATGATCTACCAGACAAATCATGATACTCCGCCATATCACGCCTGAAATGTCTCTTTTTACTGTTGATGTTTGTATGTTTGTGGCCTTACATGTTGCTGTTATACGTGTTGCTATAAATTGGCAATCCTGCTGTATGTGCACGACTTTTATCAAATTAAATAAATGAAAATAAATTTTTCTTTGGGAAATATTGGAAAATTATTTTTTCAAACCCACTATGTCAAGATCATTGTTTAGCCTACCTCATTTGTTTTGGTAAATTCAGCTTTATATTTGCCTTTTTGGCTGAAATTAATGCATCACATCATCGGTAAATTAATACACTTCTTTTCTATTATGGAACCAGTCCCACAAATTGATTACATATATACAATTAACAATTTTTCAGTTGATCCTGATGCTGAGGAAGATGATCCTGTTCCCACTGCTCATGAAAGAAAGGTGTCAGCCAATGTGCATAAAGTCCTCCAAGACATATTAAGAGTGATTCCATTGTAAGTTCTCTGCTAATGTGCATAACCTTTAATTTTGGTATTATTTGTCACATGACTGATACAGTGCAGACTTGTCAGTGAAAGTTGGGAGAAATAGCTTTTTTGGGGGAATACAATTCATGCTATAATGCTCATGCTCAAAAGAGAATAGTAGCATGGTGGGTAGAAATTTACTGAACAGAGACTCCCGAAGTCCAGTCCATCTCCCCTACACCCCCTTCCCTCCCCTGCTCGGTGGCCACTCATGTTAATGCTCTTTGCTTCTTCAGGTAAGAGATTTTATTTTCCAAATGTCCCATGTAACTGTGATCGTTATCTCACAGTAATTCCTCAGTATATTAATAATTGTAAAATCAACCATTACTGATACTATGGGTGCCATCTCATGGAGTTTCTAAGGAATTACTGAATGACCCATGTGTATGAGTGAGTGGAGAGCAGAAAATAGGAATTCTAATATCTCCAACCATAACCACTCTTTTTTTATCAAAGGGGATTGCGATGATGCAGTGGATAGTGTACTGGCTTCCCACACAGACAATCCTGCAGACAAATCCCTACTTGAGGTGCTTTGTGGAGAGCACTTTGAACGAGTGTGCCATCATTTGGATGGGACGTTAAACTGCAGACCCCTTGGGGGCTTTCATTAAGAGTAGGCTTAGACCTTAGTCTTGTCTGTGTTTTTGAAAAGGCCCGTACGTGCTAGGCCAGCCATGCTCTCACCTCACTTTTCATTTCTACTTTTATTTTTCATTTTTATTCTCTTATGGCTCTTCATATGAATTTTTGTTCGGGTCAATTTAAAACAAAACAAAAGATATTATTAATCTTTGCCCAAGAAATCACAAATAATGTATCTTAATATAAGTTTAGAAAAATGTGTGATCACCAGGGATACTAAGGTACTTGTGGAATGAGTGTTAAACACAAACTGCAGAAGCAAGTGTGCAGTCATTCTGGGAATTGCAATCTCCTTAGCACTTTTCATGCAAGAAGTTCTTTTTAACGGTATTCATTTTCGGAAACAATACTTGAGCTCATTATGCAAATTGCTGTATGCAAAGGTGCTCATCAAGCAAGATTCCATTGTAATTCTTTTCATGTTCCCACTTATTGTGCAATGAGTTAAATAAATGTTCACATGCTGAAATTAACGGCATACTACCTTGATCAAAAGGTTCCCGGAATAACCACCGTGTGGTGCTCCCATCGTTCCGATTTGAGTTCTGTTTTTTTTTTGTTAAATTGGTACATCTGTTGTTGATATTTCCTTTAAATCTTAGTGTCATAACTTGACATTTGCAAAAGTTACGTAGCCAAGAGTACATCTATCTCTGTGTGTGTTGGCGATTTTTTACAATTGCAGAAATGGATTTAAATTTGCAACAACGAACTTTTATTAAATTTTGCGTAAAAAACGAATTTAGTGGCGCACGGACGTTGGAAATGTTGGAAAAGTGTTTCGGCAACGATTCTCTAAAAAAAACGGTCGTTTACCAGTGGCACGAGCGGTTCAGAAGTGGTCGTGAGTCAATTGAAGATGATGAACGCAGTGGCAGACCATCGACATCGAAAGTCGGTGAAAAAATTGATAAAGTAAAAGAAATGTTGGTCAATAACCGCAAATTAACCATCAGAGAAATAGCGGAGGACTTGAACATTGCCTATGGATCCGCCCAAGACATTGTGGTTAATGATTTGGGTTTCCGTCGTGTAGCAGCAAAGTTGGTGCCAAAAGACCTCAATTTCATGCAAAAAAGAGACCGTGTTGACGTCGCAAAAGACATGATTTGCGAGGCTGAATCCGATCCCACATTCATCAAAAGGATCATTACTGGAGACGAGACGTGGGTTTATGAGTACGACACGCAATCAAGACATCAGGCAAGTGAATGGCGTTCACCAAATGAGCCGAGACCAAAAAAACCACGTCGTTTTCAGTCAAAAAAGAAGGCAATGCTGACGGTTTTCATGGATTACAACGGTGTAGTGCATCATGAATTTTTGCCAGAAGGCCAGACAGTAAACAAAGAGTATTATTTGGGCGTTATGAGACGTTTGCGTGAAGCAATTCGCCGAAAGAGACCAGAAATCGTCGCACAGTGCGTCGAGACCGTCGCACAGTGCTATCATTATTCGTAATTTTTTGATAAAAAATGCAACAAATACCATCCAACAGCCACCAAATTCACCTGATTTGGCTCCCTGTGACTTCTTTCTGTTCAATCGAGTTAAAAAACCATTACGGGGAACGCGTTTTAGCAGCTGAGAGGAAGTAATGGAAAAATCGCAGGAAGCACTGATGGACATACCGAAAACCGAATATAAAAAATGTTTCGAGGATTGGATCAAGCGCTGGCATAAGTGTGTTGCAGTCGATGGGGATTACTTTGAAGGGGACAATATAGATTTAGATGAATAAACTTGTATTTTTAATTTTCTGAATAAATTCCGGGAACTTTTTGAACAAGGTAGTATTTGATAAAGCAGAACATAATTGGCGAGTGTCTGTCCATGAGCTTGAATGGAAATTTCTGAAGAAATGGTGACTCAATTACTTGTAATTATCTTACAAAGAATATCAAATTAACAATGAAATATAAGTGGGAATTTTCTAACATTGATTTGTTGGGTTAAAATCCTTAGTGGGCAAAATCTGTCCCACAAACCAAAGGTTGCTAATTATGGTACGAGTGATTGATATAATGTTAATAATGTTTGTGATGAAATATAATTATATTACATTTTCTTAGGTCCATTGAAATACTAATTGAGCACTGTAAGACACAGTATCCATATGTCCGGCGTCCGGCACGTGAACAGGAACTTTACCTTGGCAACCTTATGACTATTATGAGATACCAACCTAGTTTGCAGTCTGAACTGTTAGGTATACTCATTGCAAAGTAAGTAATTTAAATAATAAGAATGCCTTTTATGTAATAATCATGAGATTCTGGGTAGTGTAATTGCCTGATGTCAATTGTGTAGTTGCCTGAAGTGCATCAATTGTGTAACTTAGAGAGAAGAAATTTGTATTACACGGTTGGACTCTGCCAGATTATTCAGGAGTCTGGATTTTCAAGGGGTTAGGGTACCTATTTTAAACATGTTTTAAAAAATTTTTTGCAACCTTCTCATACTACTTGATAAGGTGAATAATATTGTCAAGTGAAAATGTGCATGCACATATTTTCATCATTTTGTCTTATTTCTGCAATTCATGCTCACCTAAATTTTGGTTAATTATTTGGTATACTTTCAGGATGATTCATTTAGATGTGAACTCGCCTTTTGATGAAATTGAAGCCATGGAAGAGGAAGAGGATAACGAAGTTTCCCCAGCATCTGTGGATGATTTAGATGCAACGAGCACTGTTACGTCACTGATGGGGGGTCCTTTGGTTAGAAGAATAGGAGGGACAGGTTAGTTTGGCCATTGGTATTCAGTTGTTCTACTTCATAGAATCACAATTCATGTCTTTTTGCATTGTCACCAAGCAGGCTCACTTGTCTGACAAGGAAGCGAATGTTGAATTTTTCAGTAGTTATTTTAAAAATATAATTGGCATTAAACTGAAGATGACTAAACTGGCATTGGCTTCATTGTTTCAGGGATCAGACACCCTCTAGCCAATACTCTAGATCGTAAGATGGTGCGGTTCTTAGCCTACATTAGCTCAGAATGCATCAAGAAGAGGGATAACAGAGAAGATCCTGGCGTTAAAAGGTAAGGTGAATTTCCTTTCGGATCCAAAACAGATAAATTGATTCTGAAGAAGTGACGGGCATGCCTTTCTCCCCCCCCCCTCCCTCATAGATTTCAAAGGGTGGCAAGTTGATACTCGTGCATACTTCCTTCCAGTGGTTGCTCTCCTTTGAGGTGATGCAAATCCTTCCTTTGTTCATAATGAACCCATCCACTGCTTTCCCTAAATACAGTGATGCCCCTTCTACACCCGCCCACGCTTGTTATATATTGAGTTGCACACTTCAGAATGTTACCGGAAGATGCCTTATTAAGGTGACGACAGTCAAATTTATTTCAGTAGTGTGGAAAAGCATCATATCCATTACTTTGAATATCACATTTCTTCCATAAACTTATATGTGAACCTACTAAAAAGATTCATTGATGTTTCAAAATAGCATTGTAATGTTGTTAGATGGTTTAAAAATGTCTCCATTTCTCTTACTGAATTATTTTAGGAGGATGCCCAGTGACTGGAAAATGATTGAAAAGTATTTTCATCATTAACTAATTATTTCAAACTTATATTTAAAATATTCCAAGTGTCTTCTGTTTTTACAAAAGTGTTTTTGGAGATAAAAAAATGTTCCCTCAGCATTTACCTCTAACTGAAATTTTAGGTTCAATTTTGCATGGCTCTGCTTGCATTAGATGTGATTCAAAGCTCTAGAATATAATTCCAAGAAGGTGTTTGAGGTAGTCCAGAAAGAAATATCCATTTGGTCTTATTGGCACAACGGTCAACGGATACCTTGCAGGTCCCTGGTAACATGTTGGGTTAGTTCATGATAGATTGCACATTTATTGTGTTGAAACTATGTGCTTGTTTGAATGTGTAATGAAAATTAATGTCACCAGGGTTTGTGTGTGGCCTTTTGCTGGGTGGGATGCTCAGTTTACACTTTCATCCACTCAGCACTTAACATCAATGCATCATTTTGAAAAATGTTCAATGACAATCATTAGCATATAACTGTTGCCACAAAACTTTTCCCCCTTCACTCTCACTTACAAAGGTATTTGTCCAATGTTTAGTAAATGAGACTGGTTGCTTGCAATCAGAGTCAATACTAACCCAAGAATCATCTGACTGATAGCCAATAATGTTTAAAATGTTTGTACACTATGATTGTTTAATGATGATGTGGTACCCAAATGGGTAGTGGGTTGGACCTAACGACTGCAGGGCTCGTGTTTGATTCCTGGGGATGCCTCTGGGCACCCTCGGTCTCACCTGAGCTTTGAGATTTTTTGGTATCAAATCTTCTTAGGAACCATGTGCAGCAGAGGGGTAGGAACTGACTCCCTCTCCCCTCCCCCGATATGTGAACACCATTGGGCATAACACTGCATGAGTTCTATGCTCACGCTTCAAACTGACCTTTGGGTTGATAATTGTATTTTCTATTGATTTTATACCATAGAATTGTGGTGGATCCACTTTAAGGGTGTGTCATTTTATTAATTGATGAACCAAGACAAGCTATAATCATTTTATAAAAACATACAAGGTGTGTTAAAAAATTAATGGGAATTTTTTCATTTCGCGGGCTTGGAGCGGGCTGGATTGTCAAACCTTTTTTTATTATGTTGGTATCATGCCCCTAAAGTATGATGAAACTTTCAGCTGTTTTCATTGTGGGCTTTGTCTGTGACAGCCACTAAGGTTAGACGTTAATTAAATTACACCATATCATGCCTGAAACGTCTCTTTTCATAAGGTTAGATGTGTTTTAAGAGCTCGGTGATTTTTGTTTGTTAAAAGAAATTGATCAAAGAATTTGTATCAAATTTTGGGTAAAAAATGAAATCAAGTGTAACGAAGTGTGTGAAATATTAACAAAGGCCTATGATGAATCTGCCATGAGTAAATCGAGAGTTTGCGAGTGGTATAAGGGTTTCCAAGAAGGCTGGGAAGACCTTGAAGATGACGAATGCCCTAGACGCCCCAGCACATCAACAGTCGATGAAAAAGTGAAAGAAATGGTTATGAACGATCGCCGAATCAAAATTAGAGGTGTCGCTGATGATGTTGGCATATCGATTGGATCATGTCATAACATTTTTTCCAATTTTTTGGGTATGAAATGCGTGGCAGCAAAATTTGTTCCAAAATGGCTTTTGCACCATGATAATGCACCAGCTCACACTTCATTGCTTGTTTGTGAATTTTTGGCCAAAAATAATACTCTAACGATGCCCCAGCCTCCATATTCAACAGATATGGCTCCGTATGACATTTTCCTATTTCCAAAAATTAAGAGAACCTTGAAGGGCCGTCATTTTACAGCCCTAGATGACATTAAAAGCGCATCGCTGAAAGAACTAAAGGCTATCTCAAAGATCGAGTTTGAGAAGTGTTTCGAGGACTGGAAGAAGCGCTGGCACAAGTGTATAATCTCCAATGGGGACCGCTTTGAAGGTGACAACATCAATGTATAAGAATAAATAAATATTTTGTCCAAAAAATTCAAATTTCCATTAATTTTTGAACACACCTCGTATGTAAAGTTCATGTAATGCCGCATTGTGAGTTGAATGTCACAGGTCACCAAATTACAAAAATGTTTAGAGAATCATTGATGATATGAATATAAAATTTATACTTAACTTATTCAATTAATTTAATAATATTTCCAGCCTGGTAAATGGATGACAAAAGAAATAATCTGCCTGGAATTGAACACTGTGAGACAACCACTGCCATGTGCTGAGCCCTTGAAAAGGAAATCCATCAGTGGGTGGAGAAATTTGAAGTACAAGTTGCAAATGAGAGATACATCTATGAACATATCTGCTACATTGAAGTCGGTCATTTATAAGTGAACAAATGCAAATAGCAAATAAGCACACATATAATATGTTACCTCCAGCTCACGGGGGAATAAATAGGGCTAACTGTTGAGGGATGGGGAAAAGGCATCCACACGAAAGGATAGCACCCTCCTTAAGAGCATATAATCTATTTAGCTCTCAAATTTCCACCTTTTGGTGTAGCAGCATTTTTTTAAAGCCTATTTCAATTTCGAGTATCAATGTTTGAAAGAAAACTCACATATGATAGCTAGTTGTTTCTCTTTTTTTCACAAGTCAGAAAAAAAATTAACATAGTGCTTTTTAAATCTACTAGCAATACCTGTGCCTCTATAAACTTATTTTTTATAATTGTTCTTAAAGTTTTGTTTGTGTTTTCTTTATGGCTGATGTCACTCCCGAAAGGCAACTGCATCATGTGGGAGTGCAATCATGGTGACGGGATATAACAAAGCAGTCGAAAATGGTTAACGGCAATGTACACGGAATCTTTCAGAATATAGCTAGTCACTCAGAAGCTGTGAAAAATCCCAATTTTTCTCAGGTGAACAAATTAACAGTTTACGCATGTGGCATGTCAGATAGCATTGTGCAGTGTGAATGAGTGCAACGAAGGCAACAGAATCCAAGGAAGAACAAGCCCGGGAAAAGTACAGAAGGAAAATAGGTGCGCAGAAATAAATGACTTCAATGAGAAAGGTGTTGGCACTACTGTGCTGGAATATGACAAGGGCAAATTCTCAACGACAGTGCTGCATAGTTGATGAAGAATTTGAATGAACTCGGATAATCTTCAGGAATGTAGGCTGCTGTGTAAAGAAAACAGAATTTCCAAATATTGTGTTAGTCTTCGTAATTATCATATTTTTTAATGGGTTATGAAGTGTAGATTCTAGGGATAAGAAAAGTTGATGCTGGTCATTATGAGTTACTTTATAGTGTCGAAAACTATTAGGCGGTGTATGTAGAGGATGAACAAGGTGGTTGCAGGAGAAGGTTATATGCATTTTGGATATCGTGAAGGAAGGTAGAATGTAAGCAGAGGTGAAAAATTTTTTCTAGGCATGATGTAGATTGCAAGTGTGTTCTGTGCTGATCTAGGTGGAAGATGTGTAGTATTATATAATCCCTATGTCAACGTAGTTTTTCTGGATCCATCAAAAGCTAACCTTTGAGTAATACGACTACCGTGTGTACTGAAAAATTTAATGGGGGTTTTAAGGTGGAATGGAATTTGATGCTAAGCAACAGTTTCTTGCTAAACTTGAGTTTTTAGTAAAATCATTGAATTTTTTTCTTTTTCAGTTTCCATGTTGAGGCTTTGGAGGAATTATATTTGCCAACCATAGTTCACCAAGATAAGATGGATGACTCAAATCAATTACCATGTTGGTTGGAAGATAAGGTTTGTCACATATTTTTGCTATTTAGTATTCATCCAAGATACCTTTGCCCTTTGACCTAAAATGTTGAAATAGACTGAAATATCAAGGTTATTGAATTAATCTTGCAATTATCATAAAAAATTTCTATTCTATTTGCGAAGGCTGTCCAGAAAGTAACCTGCATTAGGTTATAACAAAGCACAGGAATAGGTAAAGAAGATTTATTATTTACTCGTCGAGATGAGCACAAAACTTGTCGTAACTGAACCTTTTAGTCTGAATTCCATGCGACAGACTCCTAGAAATCTGTGGAAAACTGTATAAAGAACTTAGATTTCGTAAAATGCCAGTTTTGACCAACACTTTGGTCAACTTTCTGGAGCTGTTCATTGTTTATCACAGATAGATGGCCGGTTCTTGGATGTTATGGACATTTGTCCATTCACTGTTAAACTAATGACACCTCTGATGTGCAACACTGTCATTCATCACTTTGTCTGTGCACAGCGCAAATATCCCGACAAATATCAGCTGCTTTGAAGTTCAATATCAGTAAAATCCTTATCACTAAAGGATTTTACATTTGGTGGGATTTCCAGTTGTATTGTTTATGTTGACTTGCTACTGCAAACAAATGCCATGCGGTGTGTGGTCTTCCAAACAGGTCTGCTTGAGGCGTACTGCCCTAGTGTGCGTTTGTCAAAATAGCAAACAATTGCCCCTCCCCCCCCCCCCGCCTCACTACTTTGTTTGCTACATGCAAACAGAGGTTACTTTCTGGATAGCTCTCCTATTGGTATGTTATTTTAGCTGTTATTTATCTAGTCAATTTCTGTTTGTATGGCTATTATCAGAGTATCTAATGAAATGGAAATTTCTATCTTTGTTGCCATTCCCTCAAAAAATGATCTTGTATGAAATTCTTCTCTTGTGATGACATTGTGAACTTCCACATCATACTGTAACTGGAGATATAGGGTAGCTTATGAAGAAAGTAAAAAGTATTTGTTAACTGGAGTGCTACGCCTAATTTCATGGATAAGGTAAAGATTACAATTGGTTTGTTTAAAAAGTAAAAATGGTAATGTTCTGATCTCATCTTTTTGGTCCGGCTGCTTCAAGTTATTCATTAAAATAACTCTCAGGTTAATAATTAATGTTGTAAGAACTTATTAGGAAGTCATTTCTGCTGAAATTGATGAAGATATTAATGAAGACTAATGCACTGGACTCAATTTGGACCACAAACTAAACTGACTTTTGTTGCTATTGCTGGGAGTTTTCTTCAGTCCCTTTGTTCGTAAATTTGACAAGGGCAATTCCTGTGCAAAAATCATGTTATTTCTAGTGTTGAGTTTCCAAAGCTTCAGTCATCTTCTTCCATTGCAAGGGAATACGTTGTTGATCTTGTTAGACATTGAGTACGATCTTACAATATTTTATTCATTCTCTGGGAGGCAATATTTTCATCCGTTTATTGCATGGGAGGATGAGCACAATAATTATTACATCTAGGTCATTTATAACTTAAAGGTTCCTCACACTGCAATAAACCATATAAATTGACATTAACCCACATTATCAGCACCCAGCACTATTTTATGCTAAGAGTGACATACGGAAAAAGAAAATACTTAGAGTGACTAGTAGAAGTTTTTCTTTTAGTTATCCTCTTCCAGGTTGTGGTCTGGAAAAGACATTTTATTCCCCTTTTCTTTTTTATTGTTATTAATAACGGACAATTACAAGTTGATCCAATGGTCAGGTAGTTACGTTTATGTAAAAGTTATATACTTTACATGATAGTAAAATTACAAATAAAGTTTGAAACATGGTAAAGTCTATTAAAAATGTACTCTAAATACTTGATAAAGATTGAGATTAAAGTAAATGTTGAAGTAATTTGGATGGTAAACAACGCAGGGATCTGTGAGAAAAGACATTAAATTAAATAGTCTGATTTCTCAACTCCTTACGTGTACATTATGAGAAAATTTTCTAGTTTTTTTCAGGTAGACTATTTGAAATCGAATTTTTACTAGTATTTCTAGTGTGTGTGAAAGTTTAACTTTATGTTCATGATCCTCCATGGCTATATAGTCTGGCTACTTTTTAAGTATAGCTTTATTTCTTTTGGCTGTATCTAGTGAAGCACTTTCTTGTGAAGGCATGGTATATTCCCATCAGGCGTGCTCTTTTTTCCTACTCTACTGTATGGCTTGCCCGGACATATTTAGCACATTTGTCAAACTGGCTCTTCTTTTGAAATTCCCCTTGACAAATCCAGCTGCTAATTTGTGTACCTTTTTCAATATAATTTCAAATGAAATTGTGCCATGGAAAAAGTTTATGATCCCTCTTAATCAAACAGCCTTCACATGCATGTTGTGTTAATGTGAAATTGTCTGTCCCATTTTTAGCAATGAAGCTGTTCAGAAACATAGCTATTGTCCGTATTTAGCTGTGGGACTGTGAAAATATTAACTGTGATCTTCTGCTAATGACTGTATGGCAGAAAATAATGTGGCATGGTTTTATCCTAAACTCATTTTGTGTTTTCATGATTAAGAAGTCGAAGTTTAATTTTTTACGACTTGAGAGATTATATTTGATTTAAACTGTAACCATTCAGAGAAAAACCAAACCAAGAAGCAACCATAAAACTGGAAGAAATTATTTCATGCGACAGCTTGTGATTTTAGGATAAATCTGGAAGTGAACTAGATGTGCATGTGTAGAATATTTGTAAAATGGATTTGAGATGAAAGGAATAGACTCTCCATTCAACTCCTTACAATCTTCTCATAGGTAGCGTGCAAGACTTGAGTTTATTCAAGTGTGCCCGATTTGAAACAGGAAATTCTACAAACATAATTTTGTGGATATTTTTAAAAAGGGGTTATTTCTTATCTCTGTCTGCTACAAAATGACTTTTCAATTTCTTTGTTAAAGGAAGTGGATTGGGTGAGATGCAAGTCTCTCTTCGTAGACCTGAAAGATGTTTTCTGTCGTCTTGTGCTACCCACCCATGGATCACACCATGTTCAGTTCCTGATGTTTTACATGGCAGCCGGGGGTCTCCAAGGTAAGGTAGACACCATGTAAATTGTCTGCCCTTTTAATATAAATCTTCTGGTATATAATTTTTATTTAGAAATGAACGTTTTGATTTATGGTTGGAAGTTTGTTGCTATTTAGTCTATTTTTAGAGCTAACAAAGGAAGAGATCCCTTTGATGTTTTAAATTCAAGACTGTTTGGTGGGTTCCTGAAAATACCCCCAAAAATGTATTGACTCTAAGTAATGGATATCCTAATGGTTCAGTACATTTTTGCACCCACAATAATTGTGAATGGGAGCATACCCACAGAATGTATATTGAGGAGGATGACGAGAAAAGATGCTTGCAATTAAATTTAGACCTCAATGTGTAGTAGTTCCCTTAAGCATACTTCAATTGGACATCTGTGAATTGGGAAGTGATCATCCAGCATTTGTTCAACTTATCACCATTATTGGTACTCCCATCAGTTTCCTTGCTGTGGAAAATTTTCATGATGAAATTAATGCAAACTTCTTAATGATCCACAATGAAGTTGATTCAGTGTGAACTATTGGAATGCTTGTTTTTATTTCATTAGTTAATCATCGTTTTCCCAATATCAACTCTCTTTTATGAAAACTCCCGTTTAGTTCCATCTCAAGAGAAGACATAAATGTTGATGTAAATTATCAGTTCTACTTTAAATTGTTAATTGTTGTTGTTTTTTTCGTGCTTAATTTGATCAGACTCCAAGAGTGATGGAAAAGGCCAGCAGTGGGTGAGGCTTGCAGGTTCATTTGTATCCCTCCTTTGGGAAAAAGCAAGCAGTCCTAATTCTGCTCCAGTGGAGAGGGTTGCTGCTCTGAGCTATCTTGCATCCTTTCTTGCTCGTTCAAAGTTGCTGCCACTTAGGTGAGTGGTTGTGTTACTTCTCTGAAACACTTGTTTCGGAACGGACTTGAAACTAATTTTTACGTACGGGAAACATTTAAGAATCTATTAAGTAGTATCATAAACTCTAAAAGCACAGAAGATACTCGGAATCTTAGAAGCAGTTGAGAACTGTGATTGAGGAGATGAGTAATTCAGTTGCCCAAAAATATCTAGTTGTTGCATGTGAGCGACATTGTTGGATGAGACTTAGTATCCATATCCATAAGAGCTGCTTGGAATACTCTGTTAGCTGGTGACCTTGTAGAGAAAGATTCCTCATTGATGAAGTGTGCATTTAATTACAATGGGGTCAACTTCTTCTTGATTGTGGGACATGAAAACTGAAGGTGGGAATACCATTTTGTGAATCTTGGTAAAACTTTCTGGTTGCTCTGAAACCTTAATTGATCGAAAATTGAGAATTTTGTTGCATGTACATGTCTGTCAACTTTTTTCAAAGATTTAATCTGTCCAGTAGGCAACCTAATTACTAAGTGCCCTTCTCCCCATTCACAATAATCATTCACCTAATCCTCTGCCAACTAATCCAATGTCAGGTGGGCTTTTTGCAACATTGTATTGACCCTATCCTTCCAGCCTGCTAATTATCTAATTGGTTTTGTTATTCTGTAATGAAACCTGGGTCATGAGAATTCAAGTTTATGTGGAAAAGCAAAGCGGTCTGGTTTTTTTAAGAAACGGCAATATGAAGAAGATTTTCCACCAAGTTACACCAGAAACTGTTTTATTTTTTCCTTACAACTTTGTCAAAAGTTATGAGTGTAATCTTGAGCAAATTAGTTAAAATTTCTTCAGTTCTGTTTAATTTTCCAACAAACCAGTGGTAAAGTCTATGGTATCTGTATGAACAAAATAGAATTTTTAACTGCACACTCTTGGGTCTTGCTATAGTCTTAATCTGCTTCTTGCCTCTGCCCCCATCATATGCGATCCAGATGCTCAGCCATGCTGTAAATATCTGTTTGCGAAAAAGTGAAAAGGATTTTACTTGACTGACAATAGAGTAAGTGCAGTTTTTACAAGTGCAAACTTACTTTTGTAAATGCCTCTAAACCATGAATGTTTCTCAAAAAGATCATGAAATACACCAAAAATGCAATTCAGCATATGGCTATTTTCAGAGTGTGTGTCAATCATTTTATCGGAATGATAAACATAAAATCATCCTACTGTTAACAAAAAATGTCTAAATGACCTATTTTTGAGAGAACCAAGCCCTGAGCTTAGGTATGTACATATGTACATGTATACCTCAGTTCCATAAATTAGAAAATTTATATTGACCTTTTATTGTAGCTTGACTTATCAAACTACTGTGTCTTGCCACATGAGAGTGCGCATTTACTAAGATCATCTCCATGAACCATGCAATAGCACAATTTATCTGGTGATGCATGAAAGTTTTTCCAGTATCAGTTATTTGTGCCAAGTCATTGTTTTGTGTGTACTACTGTTTTTAGAATTCTTAACTTGCATTCTTATATTTTACTTATTCTTTTGCAGCATTCTTAAAATGACCTTATCTGACATGTGCCATTGGATACATTCATATATTGGGCGTCAAGAGTACACAGAAAATGGAGTACTGACCAGGGAATGTGAAAATCGAAATCATTCGGTCTTCAACTCTGCCTGTCATGCTGTCTTCTATGTCATAGCATTCAGGCATATGGTTCTCTCGAAAACAAGTCAAGGTATGAGAATTTTTAAAATTTTGTTATAAAATATATTTTCTTTATCTTAATTATTTTATTTGTTCAGGAAATATCACTGGGATGGTTGAATTCAGATGTATAACTCTTTTTAAAACAGCAGGTTATCGGTTTCTCATTTTCTACATGAAATATGATGTAGAAAATATACATTTAAAAGATAAGATGCTGTCTCAAGATCATGATGTTGGAATTAGGTGTAAACCATTTGATTATCTCTCGTAGACCTTTGAATAACTTGGGATGTTACAGTTATATTTTTTGAGGTTAAGAAAAATGGTCAGTGGTTTTTGGACTCTAGTTAACTATGAGTAAGGAAATACAGCAAACTCTCAATTATCCCTGTTCGTATTACCCATTTTGCAGATTATGCATGCTAGTCTCTTTCTAACGTGTCAACTTTTCAATAATATTATAATCGCATATGTAATTAAATGATTTAAAACTTTGATATACTTTTGAAAAAAATGCGAGTGGGAAATACCCTAGGCTTTCTTAAAAGTTTTTAATTTAACAAAATAAAAAGTTATCAATAGTATTCATTTAAACATTTTTGTATGAAATTTACTTTTCTCATTATCATTTCCCTCGTATTCATTAGTCGTGATAATTCCATATTCTCCTTCAAGGCAAGCGTATACATAGTTTTACTATGCGGCAAATAAGTCATTAACTGTCTGCATTGCATTAGTTAAATGTCAGCGGCAATCCTTGGTCAATATTTGTAATTCACCAATCATTTGTTTTTTTTTCCTGGTTACGGGATTGGTTATTGATGAAAAATGAGTGTTAATCACTAGAAATGAAAAAGGAGAGTCTTCGTATAAATCCAATTGTATCATGAACACATTTCCAGCATATTTTGGTTATTCATGTTTTTCAATTATCCATGTTTCATCATGCATCCACTAGCACACAGATAGTCGAGAGTTTACCGTATCTTTTAAAATAAACATGATCTATAAAATTACTTAGAATCACAGGATTTGCAATTATTAAAGTATTTGTTATCAGAAGGAAATCCTTTTTTAATGCTTTAAAACTCATAAATATATTTGTCATTGCACATAGTACACTCACTGTTATGGTTTAAATTTTAGTACTGAAAAAAATGACTGAAGAAAAAAAATTGGCCCCCTGTTGATTTAGGTCCTCATGTTGATCCCCTTCCCCTATAATATAGACAACAATGGAACTGTTGCCAGAGTAATCCCCATATTCCCATCAATAAACCCCAATATTTTCATCTCATCTGTCTTTAGGCTTAACATGTCCATATTTATGCTCTCTGACTTGATGTTTTCCGAATGTCCTGCCCTCAAGAGTTATTTTAATATTACTGTCCCTATTGTTACTGTGGTGTCCCTTTTATGTATCTTCTCAAGAATTCATAAGAATCCTGAAATTGTAATGGGAATGTTTCACTGGATATGTGTGATTTGTTCAAGGGGAAATGAACCAAGGAATGTGTGGTGAGTGAGCCTTGTAAAAAAATTTGAGGGGAAAAGGAAGGGACTATAGCAGTGAGACAGTTACATCCTAAAACTATGAATTGGTTTTACATGTATTATAGTAATTCGCTATTGTAGAAAATGAAAAAAAGAGTATTCAAATTAACATCTTGATTCTTTTTTATACAATCAATAGAATTTGTAACTGAGAACCATACTGATATTAAAGATAATGAATTTATTTTTCATTATTATAGCTTGCCAGTCTGTTGGATGATTTATATGTCGGCATGATCATTGAATAATGATGAATTCATGATGTTTGTTGATGTTGCTCTGATATACAACCCCTCTATTTCCTTTACAATCGCAGATGTACAGTTTCTTCAGGCTCTGAATCTTTCGCGTGTTGTTACAACGGCGCTCAACCCACTGAAAACATGTCCAGTAAACATTGCAAAGCGCTTTGTGTCTGTTGTAACATCTTTACAGCTTGCATACTGTGCAACTGTCATGGAAGCAAATGCACGGGAGACTATACCAGTTGAGAGTAGCAGTACTGCATTTGCTGCCTTACCAGTGATGGCTTCCTACTTTCCATTTGACCGTTTTGTTCTTACAAGGTGAGGTTTTTATGTAGATAACCATGTGGTATATTTATTCTTTGGACAAATAGTTCAAAATTTACAGAATTAATTGTTTATGTTCATAAATTTAAATTTCTTCACGTAAGAGGGAATGAGGGCTTGCAGGAGTAAGAAATGGGTAGAAAGAACTGTAGAATGTAATCAGGATGCCTTTGCGTGTCTCGTTGATTTTGAGAAGGCTAACAATAAAAGGGTAGAGTGAATTAAGTTGTGGCAAGTATTGTGTAATATAGCAGAGGTGCATATGCAACTTATTCTTTTCCTTTATATGAATCGCAGCACTTGTAAGGGTAGCAGAGGGAGAATCTGGATGGGTCTGGCAAGGGAGGAAGATGGGATTGGCCATAGATCACCCTTACCTTCAAACATAAATGCTGGGAAAATGCTAAGGGTGGCATGGGAAGGGCTTTAGCTGGGTATAAAAGTGGACAGCAAGATTATTAATTAAGGTTTTCAGGTACTGAAGCAATAGCAAGTCAGACAAGGGATTGCAGCCTTTGTAAAGATATGTATGCTCAGGCACCAAGGTCTCACGGGAGCAATGTGAGAGTTATGAAACGTAGACTAATGAAAAGAAAATGAAGTAAAGAGATTCTCAAAATAGGTAAGCAAAACTAGTAGTGCACTGAAAAAATTAAAGGAGGCAGGAATAAACTAGAGAAGATGGAGTAGTTAATGTGTTTAAGCAGTATTTTAGATGAACATGGCTGGGGTTGTGAGGACTTTTTTTTTGAGGAGAAGAATTGAATTGGGGTAATAAGAATTTACTAGAAGAAGAGAATTAATGGCCATTATGCTAATAAAGGTCTGGAAATAAGATAAGTAAAGACTGTAATAACGGAGTGCATGAATTGGAAACCTGGTCTTTGAGGCAAGAGAAGGGACATAGATGAAATGCCTGTGTGATTTGGGTGAAAACTCAGTTGGGAAGAAAGGAAGGCAATGCTGTGATGCTTTAAACATAATGGGTGAAAAGAGGAAGCTGCTGATGGAAATTTAAAATGTTCAAAAGTGGGCTGTAGGAATGTTGAAAGATGGATTATTTAAAGTCATAATAGAAAGGGTAATAATAGATGAGTGGAAAAGAGGAAGGAAAGGAATCGAGTGTTTAAACTGGTGGCATACAATCAATTGAAGGTAAGAGGCTTTTTACTGTACATAACTATCAATGCTCAGGTTCTGAGCAATTTTGAAAAGAGTGTAATTAGTCTTCCACAGTTGTCCATTTGGGTAGATGGCTAGTAACAATTTACATCTTGCAGTCCTCTCAAGTCAGCATGCCTTTTGTACGAGGGTCATCCGGAAAGTAGTACCCGTTCGTGAAATAAAGACACAAAAGTAAATATTAACAAACATAAAAAATTTTATTTGAAAGAGGATACTTTAAACTACTTCTCAACATAATCTCCAAGCAAATTAAGGCATTTGTCATAACGTGTGACAAGTTTCTGTATTCCTGCTGCATAGTCCTTCGCCGCCAGCTCATTGAGATACAGGGTCACTCCTTCTTTAAGTTCTTCATCGCTGTCAAATCTTTTTCCTGCCAAAAAGTCTTTAAGCTTTGTAAAGAGATGAAAATCTGAAGGGGCCAAGTCCGGGCTATACGGTGGATGGTCGAAAGTTTCCCATTTGAATTGCTGCAAAAGTTTTTGTGTTATCCCAGCTGCATGAGGCCTGGCATTGTCATGAACGAGAATGACACCAGTAGACAATAGACCTCGCCGCCGATTTTGTATTGCCCGCCGTAATTTCTTTAATGTTTCACAATACGCATTGGCATTAATAGTGTCTCCACGGGCCATAAAATCAATAAGCAATACACCTCGTCGATCCCAGAAAATGGTTGCCATGAGTTTCCTGGTGGACAGAACTGTCTTGAATTTTTTTGGTTTGTTTGGTGAATGAGCATGATGCCACTCCATTGACTGTCGTTTACTCTCAGGTGATGCATAACAAACCCATGTTTCGTCACCAGTAATTATGTGAGTCAAGAAAGAGTCTCCTTCATCAGAATAACGTCCCAAAAACGTCAGTGCTGCAGCCATACGCTTGGTTTTGTGCTCATCTGTAAGCATGCGAGGGACCCATCTTGCACAAATTTTTGCATAATGCAGATGGTGTTTAACAATTTCATGAACAATTGTTCGAGAAACATTGGGAAAATGCTCACAGATGTCATCAATTGTGACGCGCCAATCGTTCCTCACGAATTCGTCAACTGAGCTCACCAGTTGGTCTGTAATGACAGACGGTCTCCCCGAACGCTCATCGTCGTGTGTGTTCCCCCTCCCCATGTTGAAGTTGCGACACCACCGCCGAACAGACGACTCGTCCATTACATTGTCTCCATACACCTCCTTTAATTGGCGATGAATATCACATGGGCGAACGTTTCTTGCATTGAGGAATTTAATCACTGCCCTCACTTCACAACTGGCGGCGTTCTCAATTTTTTTAAACATTGTAAACAATCACAGAAACAACACAGGCAATGCTAGCGTCACGCAACTTGGCTCAGAGAAGGCAGACAAGCCACTGAAGCTATCTGACCTCGTCCAGCGGCTACTCGCGTCGTCAGCACTTCATGCGGCACGAACGGGTACTACTTTCCGGATGACCCTCGTAGTAAATTCTATTTTAAGCTTCCTGAGAAATTCCATATTATTTTTCATCAATTACAATATTGGGATAATGTTTGTTTTATCCTATTTGTAGTTTTTTTTTGCTGCAAGTGACTTTGGTGGAAAGAATGTACATTTATGGCATTTTTTTCTGTCACTTGCGACAGTAAAGAGGAGAGGGTTTGAGTGTACCAAGTCCAAATAATGGCTTGGTGCATATAGGAACTCTCCAACACATGCTTGAATGTAACTATGTAGCGTGTGAATAGTTACGCCCGGTGGATAGAGGAGTTCTCTGAGCTTTATTTGATACTTTATTTATTATTCATCATCTGAGAGAATGCGCATACACATCCAAATTTGCCATAATAATATACAGTAAAATCTTGCTGTTCCTGACACTGCCAATCAGGAATCTGCATAATCCAGACAAGTGCCTGGCAGTGTACTGCAAGTGTTTCATGTATTCATTTATTTCACGACTTTATTGAGGTGATATTGTGACTTCATAGTCCCTTCTTCCAACTAACCCCTATACAACATACATTTATTGAAGACAATTACAAACACCGTAACCCTACGTGGAGGAAAACCTACATAGGTGGGAATCAAACCCACAACTGCTGGTACTGTCAAAAATATGAGGGCCATTTTCTTATTTTAAGCATTGGCAGGTCAGAGCTAAGTTGTGCACATGCAGAGCTATCTACAGATTCCAAGAAACTGCGGGAGATACCGCAACAGTAACTTTTAATGGAGTCATCCGCTATGTGTGCATTATAATGCAACAATTTCAGAGAGTAAAAATCCCGGTCAAGGCGAATGATTTTTACTCTCTGAAATTGTTGCATTATATCTACAGATTGTTTCTGAAGCTACATTGATTTGATTTTTTAATTCAAAAAGATCATCAGCTGCCCAAATTAATTGGGATTTCTGCTTAGGTTATGGACCTTTTGTAATGAGTAAAGGAAAGGTTAGGCAGTGATGTCAAGACTTTAAAAATGGGCACACAAATGTGCATGATGAAGAGGAGAGTGGCAGGGGTTGTATCCAGACCGAATAAATCTTTCAACAAGTAGATCAAGGGCTGCGATCAAAATGAATAGGATTACAGTAAACCTCCGATTATATGCATGGACATTATCCATGCTACTATTTTCCTAGCTCCTTGAATATTTCAATAAAGTTACAATTGTATTGATTATTAAATGCTTGGAAACTTTGGCATAATTTAAAAAATAATAAGTTTGAAATACCTAGTACCTTGGGTTTCCGAGAAAGTTTTTAATTTCACCAAGTAAAACGCTGTCAATAGTATTTAATCTTTAAATTTAAACATTTTTTTACTATCCGGACTCAAAAGTCAAATTAACCACTTGGAATGAAAATAAAAAATATCACGGCCATAATTTCCACATTTTTTGATGATCCAGTTTTTATCATATATCCATTAGCATGAATAATAGACTTAACTGTAATTCATATTTAAATGGCATGCTCTTACACCTTTTTGCTCTTACATATTATAATGATAATATCTTTATTGGTCCCAAAGACAGTGTACTGTAGTGTACATAATTGAGAATACAAGGCAGGTGTATGGGAAGTGTCAATTGGGTGTATGAGGGTGGTCCCAGAAGTACCCGACCCAACAAAGAAAACACAAAAATTAAAAAAAAAAGTATTCAATTTTCAACATAATTTCCTTTCAGCTCTACACACTTTTCCCAGCGATGTTCAATAAGTTTGATGCCCTTTTTATTAAAATAGCAATTTAATAAAATTGCTCCTCAAAACAGCAATTAACTGCTGACATCACTTCTTCACGGTTGAAAAACACGGTTCAACCACCAAGCCATTTTTTCAAGTTTTCAAACAGAATATAATCCGATGGGGGCTAAATCTGGCGAATAGGGTGCACGAATGGTAGCAATTCAAACTTTAATTCATGAATTTCGGCCATTTCAATGATGAATTTGTGAGCTTGTACATTGTCTTGATGAAACAACAATTTTTTAGCCTAAAGCTGCCGCTTTTGCTTGATTTCTTTGCCCAAACATAGCAATAAGTTTGCATAATACTTGCCGTTGATAGTTTATCCTTTTCCAAGACAGTCAATTAAAATTATCCCATGCCCATCTCAAAAAACTGACCCCATGACCTTGCCTGCAGATGAAATGTTCTTCGCATTCCTCGGAGTTGGTTCTCCCTTTTGAATCCATTGTTTTGATTATTCTTTTGTCTCGGGTGTGAAGTAATGGAACCTTGTTTCATCTATGGTTGTGAAACGGTGCAAAAATTCTGCTTTGTTGCTGTGAAACTTTGCTGAACACTCAATTGAAATATTTTCATGACACTGGTTTTGCTCGAGTGTGAGCAAATGCAGCACCCACTTTGCACACAGCTTTCTCATGTCCAAATTTTCGGTTAATATGCGATGTACCACACTTTTTGAAATACCTACTATGTCTGCTAGCTTGCACACTTTCATGTGATGACCATCCAGTATCACTTTGGATTTTCTTCACCGTTTCTGGAGTCGTCACCTCATTTGGTCGACTAATGTGACACTCATCTAGACACCTCGTATGGCCTCGTTTAAACTCTGCTACCCAATATTTTACTGTTGTAAACAAAGGAGCACACTCATCCAGAGTAGAATCCAGTTCAGCTTTTATATTGGCTGGGCTGAGGCCTTTCAAATAAAAGCATTGTATCACATAGCGATGAGCAATTTTCTCCACTTTCACAAATTCACTGAAAACGTTCACTATTGATGGCTGCCAAACAAATACTAAACAACATGGCATCTTCAAACTTGAAACATATGCTTTATAGTTTGCGTACTTTCCAATACTGTGATATTTATCAAACAACTACCACCATCTCTAGGTCAGGCTGGGTACTTGTGGGACCACCCTCGTAGTTCACATTATTCCCTGGTAGGAATACAAATACAGATATGACAGGAAACTAATGTACCCCTAAGTTTAAACATATGGAGTTATTAGAAGTCATCAGTGATCAACAGTTAACGTGATTAGAGGGGAAAATTTTCAATGCGGTTGCTTGAGTCAACCTCTCCCCCCCCATTTCCCTTATGTGGACCTCAAATACTGTCTGGATTAACAAGGATTTACTGTTTAGAGTTTGTCTAAATGTTCATTAGTGCATGTTTAATATTAATGTTCACTGGCATAAAGAAAAATGAAAGAAGCTGTTTATTCTCCCAATATAAGTTGCTTTGGTTGATGTGCTCATTGAGTGAATATTTTGCTGCTTTATTTGTAGGAAAGTTAGTTGATGGTTAGGATCTTGTGTATGCGCGACACCAACCTAGATAAGGTGGCATGCGATGCATGCTCATGTATGATTTTGCTTGTGAAAATGTTAAGTTTTCAGTGGAGCAACTCTTGCAACTCTTGTGCAATTTCTTAAAAAATGCTGTGGTGGAGTGAAACTAGTTGAGATATTTGAGTGGTGTAATTGTTTGTTCTTTTATTAAACATTTTCTGTTAAAAGTTTTCTGTTAATAGTTAACTCCATGTTCTATGTTGCACGGTGAGTGATGACCAATCATGTTGCAGTGGATCCTTGGCAAGACTGAGAATCATATTTTTGAATAGTGATTATATTTCGTTGTTTAATATCACCATTGCTAAGGGTCGTAGATTTTATTCTAATTCATTCAAGCTATGCCAAAAGTGATTTTGGTTAGGAAAAGAATCTTCATATCGGGGCAGTGAAATTTTATTTTGAAAGCCTGTTGATTATTGAAATTTTGACAACTTCTTGTTCTTTTTGGTTTCAATATTCATGGTAAATTATTTATAATTCTTTTTGACTTACTTTAGGTCTGACTGTTTCATCAGCCCATTGTTCCTTCAGTACCAGGGGCAAGAGGAGAAGGAATCCCCAGAAGATGAGGATATTTCGGAGGATGAAGACGGAGATGACTTCCTCGATGAAGGCCCTTGCAATGTGTCAAGGCGTGCAAGGGATGTCTCTATGAGTGAGGTTTATGGAACATCTCCAGGTCTCATGGATTTGAGCTGAATAACTTCAGATAGTACTTTTAAATTTCTGGCTGTTATAGAATAATGAGTCAACGTTTTTCTTTTTGTTTGCAGCAGTTTCCCTGTCATACAGGGTGTTTATACATGATGTACGTCCCTCAAAGTGGATGGTTAGCTCATGTGAAGTATTTTTCGTACAGAAATTTATTGTAAAATGAACTAAGAGTAAGAGTAAGAGTGAGAATGGGTGTAAATATTTGTTTTCATAGGTGATTTTTTAATGTTATGTGGTTTATTTATTGAACTTGGACTGATTGTTGTAATTAATGAAATGTTGATGTTAATAATGTTTTATTACAAAATCCATTGTCTTTTATTGGTTTCCCATTTAGAGAATAAATGTCTTCTGGGTTTTCTCTCTCAGGACAGATTACAAGGTTTATACAGTATACCTTGTTTTTGTCAGTTGTTCACACAAATTGTGATTCATTATCTATTTGCAATGATAGGCAGTTATTATTGTACTGTTGCCACTTTTATTGGAGAGATTTTGTCATTTTGTATCTTGCAAAATTTATGAGAAAGGACTATTTACATAAAATGGGATTTCAACAGATGTGCATACACATTTTAAGCTTCTATGAACATGCTTCCCTAATCAAAGAAACTGCAGAAGCTGCTGCGACAGTAACTTTTAATAGTCATCTGCTAATGTGCATTGCAGTACAACCATGTCATTGAGTGAAAGTCCTTTGCCTTGACCGAGATTTGAACCCAGATCCCTTTTCAAACATTTTGTTCATTCAATTACCCCCAAAATTTCAGAGTGGAAGAGGACGCTTCAGTAGCTTTACTGGTTAAAGCAATCTGCCAGATGTCGAGGGCTCAGGGTTTGAATCCCAGTCAAGTGAATGCTTTTAATGCAGTGCAGTTTTTTCTACGTTGTCCTTGTTTTCAGTATGTACTAGGTATTTTTTTGTAAACTAATTAAATATTTAGGGCCTGCTTAATTTTCTTCATTAGACTAGTTGTGAAATAGTATTAAATTTAGCTTCTAATTGAGTGGTGTGTGTGGATCACATTTCAGTGTGTGTAGATCCAAGACTTTAAGCAGAGAGAAGAACAAGCAAATATGCTTCAAACAATTTTCATCAATCATATTATTTTAAAGAAATATCAATTTATTTATGACCCTCTTTAAACAAATGGTTGTGCTGGTGTATTACTGATAAATTATGAAACAACTGTTGATCAACTCTTGAAATATGAACTTTCTTCAGTTTAAGAAATTATTAATTTTTGAATTTAATAATCTCTAAACTTCCAAAAATGTTTAATCTAGGCAAAATTTCAAACCATTTATATTCCAGGCCTATGAATTAACTGATGATTTTTCATTGTAAGGGAGGCAAATAAATGTCACTTATGTCAGAGGAATAAGATGAGACGTAGATCACTCAAGAAAAAGTGAAATGGGAGTCCTTCATTTATTAAGGAAGTCCTTCAGAATGCAGACATCTTTTATTTTCCTAGGTATTATGAAATGAGTAAACTTGAGAATTGTTGGCAGTTATCTGATGGGGAGAGAAAATGGATTGACATCTTAAATTATTTTCAAATTCTGTTCCCTCTAGTCTTGGGAATCCACGGAATGGCCTAAAGAAGAAGACAAATGAAGAGAATTGTTATTCCTCTGGAAAATTTAAAAGATATTTGTAATCTATTGTTACATATTTAAAATATATTGTAATATAATTTACTGATTTCAGGAAACATGCACATTTTCCAAGAGATTTGGTTTTCTTAGTGGTGCCATTTAAAAGGTTATTTAATGCAACTTCTTTGTAAATTCAATCTTAAATGGCCACTGTGAAACTTGATCAAAATAATAATATATATGTAAACAGTTTTTATGTTGGGCATAATGAAGGGAGGAAGAAGGTGTGTGGAAATCAAGAATGGTTTTCTTGTATTGTCGGGTAGTAGTCTGTTGTCTGTTAGGAAAGGCAAGGAAATGTATCATTGTTCAATCCTTGTCCATCCTAAACCTGCCTTAAATGGAATAATAATAATAGCAATTTGTAATACACTTGAGAGAAGCTTTTAGACCATTTCTGAGTAAAAGCATTACAAGAAACTGCGGGAGATGCCGCAACAGTAACTATTAACGGAGTCATCCGCTATGTGTGTATTATAATGCAACAATTTCAGAGAGTAAAAATCATTCGCCTTGACCGGGATTCGAACCCGGATCCCTCGATATCCGGCCGAGTGCTTTAACCATTTAAGCTACCGAGACGTCCTCTTACACTCTGAAATTTTGGGGGCTTTAAAGGAACAAGATGTTGTGACGAAATACGTTTATAGGAAATCAAAAGTAATATGATTGCACTTGGCACCTAGTGTACAGTGATCGCCATTTGTTGCAGTCTGATTGCAGACTGTTTTCGCTACATTTGTAGGAGGGAGGTGATTCATCTAGTCACTATAATTGACCTATAAATGTAAGATGTAATGATCGCAGAATTAATGACTTAAGTTACCGGAGTTGAAGGGTGATATTTAATCCTGAAGTGGGGTGGTCCAGGGAACATGGTAGTCCAGGGGTAGAGGGTTGGACTTCTGACTGGAGGGCCTGTGCACAAGTCTATCTAGGCACCCTTCACCCACTCTGTGCTATTTTTCGGGTACCAGAACCCTCCTGGAAACCATAACTGGCACAGGGAAAGGAACTGACCCCCCTACCCAGATGTTTGAATTTCACACGCCGTCGGGCATAGTACTGGGTGAACTCTACCATCACTTACCAAACCGACCTTTGGGTTGATTACTATTATGATTACTGATTTAGCTCTGATTATTTTTTAAATTGTCTTTGTGAAATTAATTTTTGGAAACAAATTGTTACAGTCTGTAAAATTTTTAGCACACTTTTTCAAACCTTTTGGGGAATTCTCAGCAAATTAACGTTAATGCTCAAAAATGAGGGATTGCTCTTGACGATTTTTGAATACTTCTATGATGAAATGACATGAAAATCCTCTGAAAAATGAGTCCTGGGATTTGGGTGTTGACATTGCAGAAGACATTCATAGTCTCCTCATTGCGTGCCCATCCATGTGTTTAAGGATATGACACCAATCATCGAGTGACCCTATTTCTACAACTAAATTTATCTAGACTCACTCACTCACATGCTCTCCAACACATTGAAAGCTGATGGCAATCAAACACATTCTTTTACAAAGTGTTTGAAAGTAATGAACGATGTATTTTTAATTAATCAGATGTTCACGGACCCAGAATCGGGTTACCGTAATGCTCTTTCGGTCTCGATGACTTAAAAAACATCTAGACGCAGGATTTCTCGTTTTATGAAGGAAGCCTGAGGACCGAGTCATGGAAGGAAGCAAGTCTGTAACAGTTTTGAAGAGTAATAATTTTGCTTAAAAAAACAGATGCTGATGCATCGTTAGGCACTGAAATCTTTTTGTCGCGAAACCTTCCTGTTTTTATGATTGGTGGCTGGATGGATCTTTGACTCGCAAAATTACCGTGACATTATTTCGTCACAGCTCCCGCGGGAGACGTTTCACTCGCCGCCTACCGTCGGGCGAGAGCCGTTACCTTGGAAACCAAGCTCTGATTGGGTCGATGTTCCCTTCATCCCACAATACATTGCGATGTTGGATAAAAAATGTAACCGCAATATGAGTTTTGTCACGTGGCATTCATGAAGCATTAATTATACCGTGCACTTAAAATACATTGAAGAAAGGCCATAAGCTTAGGAAGAAGTGGGATTCGTCAGAAGATAACAACCGTAAGTCGGAAAAATTTTCCTGTTTTAGGTTCTATCAGTTCTAGTCGGAATATTTGTAAATGTCATGGTGGAGTTTATCTTAAATTTATTCATAGAGCCCGATATGTACTTACGAGAATGTCTCGCTCTGAAATTTTTAATTCAACGTCCGTAACTCAAGTAGGGCAGGCATGTGCCCTTTTTATTCACTCCAAAATGCTAGTTATGAACATCGAAATGATCTTCGTTGCTTCACAACTTTGATAAGAATCTATGAACCGGGATTGGTGACTTTTTTAGACTAATTTAGGCGGCAATTAAAAGAAAGCAGGACTATTATTTATGTGGCCATATCATATTATATATGTAAACATAGGTGCCTCAATGTACATATTTTGCTTTTTACTTCACCCTTCTTGAAATTGCGACACTCAATTTTTCTTGATGTTAACAGGTCTCATCTGTAGAAAGAATCGCTAAATTTACAGGTAATATGGTCGTAGATTACGCATCTCGATCAATAAGACATAAGAACAATAAGACAAGACATCTCGAACATAAAGAGTGTTCAATTAATATTTCACGACGGAGCTACTCAGTCGTTATCCAGGCAATGGTGGGGATTTGCGCATTTCACAAGTTTCGAAGTCCGACTTCATGTAAGTAAATCGCCATGAACGTTAATTTCTGGTTGGTGTGGGATGGTTAGATGTCTTGGCGTAGTCCTAGTGTCGAGGATGTCTACAATATCTCTTTAACCTAGCCATTTTACGCGGTATGCAAATAAATTAGAAGTGAAAATTAGGTGACTGTTACAAAGAACTTTCTGACCCAAGTCACAATGCTCATTGCCTTCATCTCGCGCCACCTACACGCCACTCTCATATTCATTTCCTCTCATATTCTTCCCAAATACCCTCTCCCTCCTTCGCTTGTTATATCTCCCATTCACAGCTCCTCCGTCCGCAAAAGTCATTGCACAAATACCTCCATGAGCATCTTGTCAATCTTCAAAATATATACTATGTATGATTTTATCCGCCGCAAACTGACAACTCATATTTCATGCTGATCACTAGATCAGCCTTGTTCGGAAGATCCGGGGGTGCCGCTGATGTAAGATATAATTCGAATACAAAATGTACTAACTAAAAGAATCCTATAATATTTGGTATTTTATACTAATGACCTTTCAGAAATCTAAAACAGTCTATTTTCTAAAGGACTCCTAAAAATGTTTTTACATATAGGCCTAAACAAGTACATTATCCTGTAGTTGTAGGCATTCGAAACATTTTGAGGGAGCATGCATATTAATCAATCTACGAGTATTGGAAAGAATTTTTATCTTGCTTAAGTTCAATGATTTTTAATGCCATTGGTTTTTATTATTTGCATTCATGTCATTGTTCAGTTTAATTTCTCTACTTTAAACTAATAGAATTGTCTGAAAATTCTCCTTAATAATAGTGTGATCAGGGAGTTGATTGGAGTCATTAAAGAATTTTCAAAATAGAGAATATTATAGTTTGACGCTGCAAGTGTACTTCGGTGACAGGATTGACATGCTTCGAGTGTTACATATCATCGATTTGATTTTCCAACCAACCCTATCGACTTGTCCACGCCAATCCTCCTTATTCAGGAAGTACTATCAGTGGGAATATGAATATCATTTCTATCGAAGAACATAAACGAATTCCGACGCTACACCAGGCTGAATTCTAACGTGGTCAATGGCTTTTCAAATACCGCCAATCAAGTTCCCTGTCCTGCCCCACCCACCTACCTTCCATACCTCCTTCATTGTTCTATCTCGCGTTGCATATTTCCATTCAATGGGCACAGTGAAAAGGATCTATGATTACAACAAAAATTTTTGATAATGGCCCCACGCATTCGGGATGGGGTTAATAATTCTCTTTGCATCCCAAACCTGCCTCACAATGCAAGTTCTGCATCTGACTATCTTGAGTTTAAGTAGAGATAAGAGGTTTCTTTATGTTCAGCTCCTTTTCTGTGGCCTCTGAGAAACGTCGAATGACAATGTCGTTCTGAAACTCGTTCGTTTCCCTTCTTTCACATTCCCTCCACCATTTTAGAGGCAATCCCCTCCCGCAACCATAATGGTGGTCTCTTACTTGATTTAACACGTATTTGCCAAGTGTTTTCCATTGTCTTGCTCCGCATGAGGAGGGTGGTAGACCAGCGGGTGGGGTTTTGAAATGCTCTGTGGAAGGCTTCCGTTTCAAATCCTGGCTGATGTGTTCCGACGACTCTGCCTAAAATCTAAGATACTCTGGATACAAATGCTTCTTGGGAAACTGGTAGCACTGGAATAGTGACTGCCCTTTCTTCACCTGATGTGCATTTCACTCGCCACATTTCATTATGGGATCCATCCTCCCAAGCACCGTAGGGATGGACCCGAAGGATTGTTTGATGGGTAGCAACGAGATCACATCGGGCTCAAGCGACGCGTGAGTTTCACACATCAAGCGAGAGGGTCCAGTTTCTTTCTCTGTACCCCCTGCGGTTTTCCAGAAAGATCTGTTGCCTGAAAAATCACAGCTGGGGATGTCCCACACCACAGCATTCTAACCAGCCAAACACGCTACCCACAAGGCTACCATACCAACCTTCGGGTTGATTACAACGGTTATGATACACCCCAGCCATGTACCCAATAGGTCTTCCTTCTTTGATATGCAAATGCGTAGGCCCATTATCATTTTGCATTATCCATGTTTTTTGACTGCCTTCTTTTAGAACTTTTTCCTGACCCATGCACAATTTTTATTCAACCGTATTTTCACCATGAATATGTTTCTACGATTGTGAAATCTAAGGAAGAGATTGAGCGAGGGAATAGATTGCCTTCCCGGATGATTCTTCACGAAGTCCATCGACTCGTTTGCCTCTAATTATGTTTTGTTTTTGAATTGAGTATTGCCGCTGTAAAGAAGGAGGGCCTTCGTCGAGCGATGCCGTTCAAACACTCCCCAGGAACCCTGGAGTGTGGGGGAATGAAAATGTGTGCTAAAAGTGGGATTCGAAGGAAAATTTCATGTATTTGACCAAATCCAATTGACCTCGAATTTCCATAGTTCGTTATTTGGGACAACCTAATAGTAGGTACGCCGTCGAAATACGCAATTAAAAGTTAAAATAAATTTAATTACAGTAATAATTAAAACACATAAATTGTAATTATGCGCTGTTAAATGCAATGAAACCCAAAATTATGCTGCCATTTTTTTGTTCGAGTATTTATAATTTGCACAAAAATTATAGTTTAATATTGCAGATAGATAATTTTTTCAACCTTTGTGCTCTTAGTTTTTCATTTAAGTTTTTGAGAAACGTTTTTCTCTAAATGGTTACGAAAATACTGAAATTCAATTGATTAATGACATAATAGGAGAAGTGGGCGGCGGTGGTCCAGGGGGGGGGGGTAGAGCGGTGGACTATTTGACCCAGAGTTAGCTCCCGGGTTCGATTCCAGAGCAAGGCACTCTGAGCACCTGCAGCTCCACCCAAGCTATGTGATTTTTCGAGTACCAGATCTTCCTGGGAAACCATAACCGGCACAGGGAAAGGAAGTGGCCCCTCTCGGGCTTAGTACTGGGTGAACTCTACCGTCACCTACTAAACCGACCTTCGGGTTGATTACTGTGTTTAGAGAAGGCGTCGAACATTCAATACTCCCTCAGAATCAGCATACTATGTCAGCGCCACCTTCTGTATTTGAAACTCAAGGATTATTTAAGTATTATGTAGGAATGGAAGGAAGAAACACATTGGTTATGTTATGAAACACAATGAACTCCCAGGGAGAAAAACTGGAGGAAGGTCAGTTACAATAGAGATGTAATACACCCCACGCTAGCATTAACTCAAATACCAGATCTAGAAAAAGAGATACAAAGCTTTACATCCCACAACAGTGAGCATAGCCTAATTATCGGTGGCGATTTTAATGTTCCCACAATAGATTGGGATTCGTAGTTTCATAAATTGAGGTAAAGACAAGGATCTATGTGAGTCCCTCTTATTTGCGTTCACCTCGAATTCCCTGCATCAATTAGTCATTTCACCAACAAGGGGAAAGAACATTCTTGATCTATTAGCCACAAATATACCCGAAAAGGTCTTAAATATAGAAGTTGTCGACGGAATCAGTGATCACAGGGCTGTAAACGCTAAATTTTCTCTAAGCGTAGATAAAGTTCACAAACCTAGGAGAAAGGTTTATATGTTCAATAAAGCGGACCATGATAGCTTAAAATGTGAATTAAAAAGTTCTTTCTTTATATTTGATGAATTAAGCAAAACTAGTAGTGTCGAGGATACTTGGAATAATTTTATTACGATAACACGTTCAGCAACACAGAGTTTTATACCTAGTTAAGATATAAAAGAGAATAAGGAACCCCGATGGTACAACTCTGAAGTACGGAAATCTCTTAGGCGGCAAAGGGTGTGCCGTGCCAGAATGAAAAATTCAGTTAGAGATTCCTCCCCTGATAAAATCAACGAAACCATACAGAACTACAAAGCATCTAGGTCCACTGCCGAGAAGGCCTTCCGGAAGGCGCTAGCGGAATTCAAAAGGAAAAAATTAGGCGAACACTTGAACGATAACCCAAAGATGTTTTGGTCCTACGTCAGGGAAGTGCAGGGAAAAAAGTCCACCGTAAACTCATTGAATAACGAAAAGGGGGATAAAGTAACGAGTAGTTTAGATAAAGCCAACATATTAAACTCATTCTTCCAGAGTGTTTTCAACATATACTCACAAAATACACCTTCCGAAAACATTTCAGCAGTCAATGGAAGCAATCAATATTTCCACCTGCAGAATAGAATTACTCCTTAAAAACATAGACCCCAACAAATCTCCGGGACCTGATGAGATACCGGCGCGCATGTATAAAGAAGAGTCGGCTGAAATTGCCCCTTATCTTGATATCATATTTAAGAAATCATTAGCAGAAGAAAGCGTGCCAAACGGCTGGAAGGTAGCTTCTGTAACAACCATATTTAAACACGGAGACAGGGAGGACCCCAGTAATTATAGGCCAATATCGCTGACTCCCATTTCCTGTAAGATTCTTGAACACATCATTGTTAGTTCCATGATGAGGCACCTCGATAGCCAAGATTTATTGATTAATAACCAACACGGGTTCCGTAAGGGTAGATCCTGCGAAACTCAACTCGCACTTATTGTACATGGTATATTGAACTCCGATGAAAGTAATATTCCAGTTGATGCGATATTCCTAGATTTTAAGAAAGCTTTCGATAAAGTCCCTCATTTCAAATTACTCGAGAAATTGGAAACTTATGGAATACACGGGAGTAATATTAACTGGATTAAACAATTCTTAAATGATCGTGTCCAAACAGTCGTCCAGGACGGTGTATCATTCGATACTGTCAAGGTCACATCGGGTGTACCACAAGAAAGTGTCATAGGCCCCTTCCTATTCCTTATTTACATAAATGACCTCAGTACCGTAGTTAATAGCAAGCTCCCTCTTTTCGCTGATGACGCAGTAATTTATGGGGACATTCGAAGTCACGAAGAGAGAGTCGTGTTAGCCAACGACCTAGATACAATTCAGAATTGGTGCGATACATGGCAATTGGAATTAAATTTAACAAAATGCGTAGTAATACATTTTTGGGAAAAGAGTAAGTCCCTCCCTTATAGTTACAACGTGAATCAAACCAAAATCGCGAGGGTAGATTCCTTTAAATATTTGGGTGCAACAATTACTCACGATCTATTCTGGGGAAAACACATACGAGAAATATGCGGTCGTGCTGATGAAAAATTGGGATTTGTGAAAAGAGTGCTAGGTAAATGCGACGAAAAGGTAAAAGAACAATGTTTCCTTGCCTTGGTCAGGCCCCACCTAGAGTATGCTGCCAGTATATGGGATCCTCATAATATAAATTTGATTTCGGAATTAGATCGAGTTCAGCGAAGGGGGGCTAGATTTGTCAAACATTGTTATGACCAACTCAGCAGCGTATCCACTTTGCTAGACAATTTAGGTTGGGATTCTCTCACACAGCGGCGTTTACAATATAGATTAAACTTATTAAAAACATTTAAAGATGGGCCCTTTTCCGATGACATCAAGGATATAATACGAACCCCAACGTATTACGGTCGAAGGGATCACGAATGTAAGATTAGAGAGATAGACTGCAAGACTAACAGGTTTAAAATGTTATTTTTTCCTAGAACGATAAGGGACCAGAATGCTTGTAGTCGAAATCCCCCAGGAGTCAGTTCAACACAATAAGTATTAACGTACAGGTTAGGGACTGCGCGTGGATATATATATATATATATATAAATTCACTGATAGTCATAACAAACACAGAAACCAAAACACACAAAAGAGGGAAAACTCACTGGTTCTCGAATTTTCGGTGGTCCAACCACCTTTCTCAAGAGGAATTAGGAACAGAACTCGTTCTGTTCCTAATTCCTCTTGAGAAAGGTGGTTGGAACATATCTTACCCTTTCCTCTTGGTGCTATTTCCGCTGCCAAACACCTTTTTTGGTCGCAGGGTATTTATGTAGATGTAGAGACCAACTTCGGTAGTTTGATAAAATCAAGAAAGTTGTGACAGAACAACACTTCAAGGAATTATGATTGAACATGGGAGAGTCCTTTTGTATGATGCATTCACCGCAGTGATAGGGCGACTTTCCGGCTGTAAATTTCAAGAGGCACGCAGGACTCAACAGCAATGTTATTAATAATTCCTCAATTTTCAAGTAATTCTTTTAGCAATGAAAAATATTTCTGTTGTCAAGAACTTTTCCTGTTGTACAAAAGATAGGCAAGGACATGGAAAATGTAGGATAAATGATCTCCCTTTTCGTGTGCACTCTAGGACCGTTTTATTTCGACGATAGTGTTCGGCGACAAAGTAGTTAAAGTTAAGATTAAATTGTCTTGCTAAGTAAAAGTTTTCTATCATTTTCCTTATTCCTTACGGAGTGTCAGGATTGATCTAACAAATTGAATCGGAGAAATATGGCCAAAGATTTATTGCAATATAAATTTTTTCCATAGTACTTTCTTTTTATGGCGACATTGCTGCATAATAAATACTTCTCAAGAAGAACTTTGGTTGATTTATTGTAAATGTTATCTAAAATGTGCCAGAAGAACGAACTCCAACTTCACAACGTAACAAAGATGTCTCCTTTGTTTTTTTCATTTCACTTCCTTTCCCATTTTATTAAGGTACATTTTCCTTTTGACAATTAACGGCCACTGACAACCCACCTATTGGATCTTATTTCCATTCCTGGTAACACCCTGCGCTCTGGAACGGGCGGTGTACGTTCCACTTTTCTACTAGTCACAAGAGAAATAGCAATTCCAATGAACTAAATCCAATTAGTCCTTATGGCCGAAGCCGCAACAAATATTTTTCCCTCAATTTGAGTTAACTTGAATTACTAGGCGAGAAAATAGCTATTTTTAAAGTAATTAATTGGAAAAGTCTTGAAGAGTTACTGATAAAATTAAACTTTAATTGCATATTTTAAATTACAAGTTTCAACACATTTAATCAAGTTCATATTACATTCAAACTGATAGCGAACATTTTTTGTTTCTACTTTTGACTCTGATTTGATAAAATTAAGAACCCAACACTAATGCTCATTAGTATATTAAAGTGGAATACACGCTTAAACGAATAGGAGTCAACGTCATGTAAATTTACTTGGGATTGTAAGTTCATTACGTGTTTATGTATCTACATCTACACAATACCCCGCTAGCCGCCGCAAGGGAGTGTGGCGGGGGGTGTTAGGTCACCAGCCATACATGCACAGTCGCAATCATGACACTCCACAGACATACTAGTTCGATCACGCACCCGAAACACTTCAATCGCACGAAAGAAAGTACTTAAATGCAACTCTATTCAATAAAAGGATACGTGTATTCAAATCATGCTGTAGAACTGTTACAAATATGGGTCTATTGAACGAATGAAAATTTAAGGGATAACATGCAAGAAGAAACATTCAGGAAATCAAACAAATATATACACTACCAATTGTAATTCTCTTCTACGCGATTGCTGTGGCATCTACTATGATTTCTAATGGTTCGAAGAAAAAAACACATTTTAAATCTATATGTTTAAATTTAAATCTACCCAATATGAAGCGGAAATGAATTTTGAGGGAGGGGGTTAGGTTAATGTTGCATATGGAGCCAATGATGTCGTAATCCCTTTCCAGCGATTTCGCGAAACGGGAGGAAAGTCTAGAGGAAACAGAGTGCAGGGTGGGGTTGTGGTGTGGTTTTTTGCAAACAACTTTTTAGGAGGATAGGAATAGGATGGCGGAATGGCATTCAAAAACGAAATAATTACGAGTACGTCTGATCATGAGAAATAGTTTAAGACGAGTTCCATTTAATTTTATTTTAATTTAATCGATGAGGACAGAATCCCCCACCATCTACGTGAAGTTCACTTGATGTTTTAAAATATAATGATAATGTCATTCATTTTTTGACGAGTAATTTGGCCTCAATTAATGTCTACTCACCTACATAGATACTGTATTCACGACATAATGAATTGAAATACTTAACTTTGTAATTCCACACAATTTATTTAAAAAACACGACCCAGGTTTCGACGTTGAACGTCATCATCAGGTGGTCCTCCTAGAAGCACCCCAGTGAAGGCCATCCATCACCATCGCAAAATATTTCCGCATACAATTGAGACAATGCTAACGAATTTTGGTAAAAGTGAATACCTAACGGTAGCAAAGAGTTATCCAGTTTAGATAACTGTGGCGGGAAAGACAGGGCTTATTTTTATTGCATGAAAAATTTTCGAGTAAATCCCACATTTTCTCAATTTTGAGAGTTTTTTTCTGCTCGCTTTGGTATTTTCCCTCTGTAATCTAATAAATAGCTCATCTTAATACAGTTTTCAACTGCTGAAATTAAAAATGATAAATCGCTTTCTTGGATTGCTTTGAGAGAGAGAGAGAGAGAAGTCACACAGGCTAAGACACGTTCACTTCTGTTTGCCGTTGGGTAGACGGAAAGGCGGCGACGGCGTGCCACAGAGTACCATTGGCCCATTTTTAAGGATGCGACGACTTCAGATCCTCAATCAAAGGATCACTACCAACTTATAAATGTTCCTCTGTTGAGTATTTTAATGGAATATAAACCAGATCTCGAAACAAAATTGAGTAAACAGTGACTTATTGAGTGAAAGGCATTTCTAGCATCCTTAAAAATGTTATCTGCAGATGCCGCGGTGAACTTAAGCGATTAAATACAGTACAATCAATGAGAGAGTTAAAGAGCTTTGTTATTATACGTCAGCTAGGCACCAACTTGATTATGCTGCGGGTGTGTGGGATTTACATGAGGTAGGCTTAATTTTAGAACTAGATGGAGTTTAACGTAGAGCAACTAGGTTAGCGAAAAATTCCTATGAACAACGCAGCAGTGTCACGACACTATTGGAGGAACTAGAATCGGAGCTACTAAATGACCGTAGGTTGAAATACAGGCTAAATGTACTGCGTAAATTTGAGGCAGGTCACTTATCTGAGGACGTTCAAATCATATTAAAGGTCCGGACTTACTCATATCGCCAACGTAAAATCAGGGAGAGTTATTGTAAAACGGAGAGATTTTAAATGTCGTTTTTTCCTCGGAGTACTTGATATCAAAATAGGTATGACAGCAATCGCGTAGGAGATAGTTAGCATTGGCAGTGTATATATTTAGTCGATACCCTGCAAGTTATTTTTAAATAGTCCAATCACTTTAACTCTCCTTCCTCATGGTTTTCGTACGTATCGAAAAATCGTTCACCTAAGTACCTTCTTTCGTGTGATTAACTTTCATCGAGTGCATGATAAAACTGATATTTACGTAGAGGTGTCATTATTAGGATTTTGCATGCATGGCCGGTGACCTAACACCCCCCGCCACACGCCCTTGTTTCGGATTGAGAGATATAATGTAAATGTAGATAGATACGGGTACCAGAGTCATCAATTCACCGTTCAAGGAGAAATTTGAGTGCGATTTGGGATCGGGATGGTGCGGTAGCTGACGTACCGGCTACCCGCCCAGAGGTCCCGGTTCGAATCTGGGAGACGGCAGGTGTTTTCCAGTGATATCCGGATCCCTACTCGAGGTGCTTCGTGGAGGTCACTCTGAGTGAGTACGCAGTCTGTCAGATGGGAATTTAAACTGCGGACCCCTTGGCGCCTTTCGTTAAGAGTAGGCTGATGCCGGCGCCGGGTTTCTCTCCACCCTTCATCCTTTCCCATCCATCCCTAATGATGCAAATAACTTCAGCTGTCGGTCGGCTCCCCTAGTATCTACTGCCATTGCTCGCCATGTGCAATCGACACCACTTCTCTCCTTACCCATTGGACTCAGTAATGCATTCGACGCGCAAAGTTCCGAGTGACTCAGCCCGAGCTTTCTCCGTTGTTCACAGATTGCTCGGGAGAGGAGAGGATACGATGGTTGGCGTGGCTCATGGAAGGGTGTTGCATCCCCCGTGAAGGCCGCCGAGTCACCAATTTGACGTGGGTCAGTGCATCGCCAAGGTCACGGGCCGCGGCGCCAGGGTGATAGCCCGCCGCGCTGTCTGCGTCCGGTTCGAACTGCGATGCGTGCCGTTTCGGATGGATGGTCGGGACACGGTTGGATCGAGAACACGGCCGCCGATTTAGTCGCGTACGACGGAAACAACTCCCTGGTGCTGACCCTTGCCGACAAAGTGCCCAACTGTCGAAGCGAGAGGACACAACTTTTGTTTGTGACATGCGAGGTCGTGAAATGGACTCGCTTACCTTTTGACCTTTCCCCGGCAGCGGCCAACTCGACCGACGGAGCGGCGATGCCTCGTGTCGAGATAGAGGTGGAGGCCTCAAAGTACGACGGGGTCAAAACGATATATTCGGCCTTTTACGGTGCGAAAATACTTAAGGATCTTTGGGATGGATTGACGATCGAAATATAGGTAAGAGTTCTGTGCATTTTCAGATGATTTCTCGGCTGTGCCAATTTTGGCGTTCGAATGGGGTCGGGGTGCGCATTAACTCGTGTATTCAGACGTCTGAACTTCAAGTAATTCTTGTGTTTAGGTGTGAAAATGTAAAGTTGATTTACATAATTCATAAACGAAAAAGAAAAGTTCGGTTCGGTCCTTGCGATTTTGGGATGAAACGAGAAATGCTCTCGTGTCATTCCTTCGTTGCAGATGGACAGCGTCGGTTATGAAAATCCAGTGGGATGGCAGAATGGAGGGCCGTGCTGCACGCAACGCGATGGGGAGTGGTGCTGTTTCGAGAGGCCGAGAGTCTTAAAAGCCGCAGGCAGCGACCCACTTTGTCAAACATACGTACACGCTGTGAAATGAAGTTTTCGTTCGTCGCTACCGAATACCGTGATGCGGTGTTTCTCGGACATTTCCCTGACGGCGGGAAATCAAACAAATCACATGTGTTACGTCAGTGTGTGCCGTGTTCAATGTAAATTTGCCTTTTAGCTTTTGAAAATAGTTTGTATTTAATTTCTACGAAACGACACAGATCCATGCGGCATTATTTCTGAAAGGTCAATCACTACTAGATTCAATCGTACAATTGTTTGTTAGTTGATAGTGTATGTATTTACATGCGCGTAATTTGAAAGGGTTTTTGCATGAATGTATACGCCACTGTGGTGTAGGTTTGCAGAGATGTGTTGATTTTGCATGTGGTTTTGTTCTCTTTTACAGGTGGTAACCTAACACCCCCGCCATACTCCCTTGCGGGGAATTATGTAGATGTATACGTGAATACAACCACCACGACGAAATGGACTGAGGATTGAAGGGATACCGTTCGAATTCGGAAGTCGTTAGTGTGTGGGTATACCGGATTGCTTCAAGACAGTCCGTCACCTCAGAAGCATCTTTGTGAAGCAGTAGTCTGCTGCAAACTGTTTCTGTCCCGGCGTCACCTGCTGCACTCCGTGGACCTTCGCGGCCCGCCGACGAGGAATGCCGCTGAGCATCATGGGAAGGCCGATCGATGGATCCTGACGGTAATCGACCACTATGTATATTCTGTCTGCTAGAGTTTAGACTCACGCCATGGATTTTCATGACGACGACATATGTTTTTGCTTCAGGAAAAGTAATCAATAGGATATGCGATATTGGTGATAAATTCTTAAGATTTGAGAGCCCGAGGTGCACGAAAGAAAGAGGTCTATGGAATATGAAGTCGTAGAAAATATCCATTGTGTCGTGACGACACTCAATTTAAAAGCGAACAGTTCAATTGTGTCAACGATCCAGCGACTATTTCTAGTTTTTATTGATTATTCGCGCAGGCAAACATGGTAATGTTATTTAAAATCCCGCCTTCGGTAATTATCGCATTGTAAAAGTTCGTCCTTCTCTGGTTTTGAGAGCCTAATCGATTGGGATGTTTCACGCTTTGCTTCCCTCTGCTACGTTTTGTTAACATTCAATCGATACCATTATATATCCTAGGAGAGGGAAAGTTCCCCGGATTTATGTGAGTCGTCAATGCTCAAATAATTTTTTCCGTGTGTGTTTGGGTACATTTAATAAATTTAGAATATCAAGTAAAAAATAACATACTCGTATATGCCTTAGACAAAAGATCGTACATTTTGTAACGGAAAAGTGGAAAATGATGTTCGATCTACGGACATTGAAGAAGAGGAAGGAACAGTGATTACTGGGTGCTATTTGGATTTTTCTTTTAGGAATTGTGATATTCACTCATTACGAGATTTATTTTTGAAACTAATACCAATTGACCAATAGTTATGTTGTTTTACATTTACTTGAAGGTTAAGTTTTCAAAACGAAAATGTTATTTTCCAATTCCATTACATGTCCTTTGTTTTCTGAGTTATTTCATTTGCTATTATTTTTCTATTCAAACTTTTAATATAAAAAGAAATAATTTTTTAAAGCTAATAATATTGTTTCTAAAAAAATATGATTTCAATAGAAATTTCAAAAAGAGAGAGAGAGAAAAGAGAGAACGAATAGATCCGCGACTAAACTATAAAAGTATGATTGATTCTTGTTTGACGAGTCATAATAAATTTCATCACGGTATTTCAGTGTTTCTCACAGCATATTTTGCGCCCGAAATACAATGATTTAGAACACTTCGTGAGAAAGGGTAAACCGCAGTCGGGGCAATATGAGGTCACAATCGTGAGAAAGGGGAGGAAGGGTCCTAATCAGGATGGTTTCGCTGGGCCGAATGAGGGTGGGGAAGTAGGGGAAGGGGGTGGGTGTGGGAGGGGGTTGGTCCGGCGGGGTGGCGTGCGTGGGGTGTCACGCTCCCTGGCAAGGCTGCTCGGGAGAGGTCTCGGGGGATTTCGGGGACGGTTGGGCGCGAAAAAAAATCCCATCCGAACGATTCTCCGTCGAAGAGCTTTTCCATGGACTAATGGGTTTCCAGATTGCGGGATTCACCCCTTGCCTTGCCGCTGTGACGGGGGGGTGGGGGTGGAGGGGCGATTATGCGCTCGCTTCCCTAATCAGCCTTCGCCAGGGATACTCGACGCTCACCGATCCGATTTAACCGACCGGACGGCCCTCCCTCCCACTGCCCACGACCCTCCCTACATCTCGCTGATCTACATTCACAAACAATGCGTTAGAAAACATTTCACGAGCCCCCTGCATCATACGTCACAGGGGAGTTAAACCTACAAACCTACTCAATTGTCCATATCTCCATTTTTGAGCAGAAATGTCTCAAAAGGACCGTCTTATCTACCAAATGGGCTAAGCCCAAATCTTATATGCGATCCGTTCACGATGTAACTTACGTTTCGGCCTAATGTGGCGGTGGGTAGGGCTAGAGCCACCATGTTGGAGTCTAATTACGAAACACCTTATTATGAAATTATTCCACAGCACCTGCGAGACAAAACTAATTAATTCATTCCAGTTTCTATATAGTGGAAAGAAAAAATGTTCACTTTTCATGCGTCGCAAACTGCTCACTTTATTTCATTATGTTACAGAGTTAAAAGAGATCCTCTCTTTTCATGGGTATATTACGGGTATTTCAGTGTAGCGATTTTGATGCATGCAAAAATATTCAACATGAAATTTCGCATTAGAAGTATGGAAATGTCGAATATAGTATAAATCAAGAGGACGTTCGAAGGAAAATGAAAGTTCTTGATTATTGACATCTTGGAGTGAATCTTTTCACTGCAACACTTTCAGATAGATTCTAATGAGACAGCGGAAGCACAAACAACTACTAGCTCTGACCTTTGTCTTAATTTGCCATGACCAAAAAGCCGACATAATTATTTCTAGGGAATTCCGAATAATGTCATGGCCAACTTGGGAGCTCCAGCTGTCAAATATAAAGTAGAAGATGTGTTTAAGAAATTATCTCTTGCCTCGGATTCCGTTAATAAAGGCATTTTTTTCTGGAAGAAACCTAAGAACACGATTTTTATTATTTCTACAAGTAGCACTATTAATATTATAAATTAGGTTTGTCAAGAAGATAGCTTACGTTTCGGCCCAGCGTGGCGGTGGCTAGGGCTTGATCAACCATCCTGGTGAGTACGCATCCTGCTGTGGTAGTGCTCAGACTGTGATTCTTCTGCTTTGCTCACTTGCGAACTGTTAAAATTTCCCCGCGAAGTGCGATTTGAGATTAAGTTTTTACTGGGAAAAAACTACAAGTCAATTGAAATTCATGGGCAACATTACGTGAAGTGTGTACGGAGACGGAATAGTGAGTGAAGGTGGAGTGAAGGAGTCAGTGGTGCATTCTCAGTTTTAAAATAATGGCCACAGCACAAATGTTCACGACGAGGGCCAACCGCAGTGGTGACGGATGAACTGGCGGTGAAAATTAATGAAAAAATTTGAAAAAATCGCCGATATTTAATTTCGGATATCTATCAAGACATTACTTGCAAAAAAACAGCGCTTTGGCAGTGACGTAGAATTTCACGGTGGTGTAAATGAGTGGTTAAAATGTAAGTTGACAGATTTCTTCAGGGACGGAATTGAAAAGCTTGTCTATCTTCATCATGCGTCTCAATTTGAAGGGTGGCTATGTAGAAAAATAGTTAAGGATGTGCCTTTTATAATGTTTATAATGAGACTTTGTCTTGTCACTAGGTTCATATTTTATTTTAAAACTAAAGTTATTTTCTGAACAGTTCCATAATTAAAATATTACAAGGGTTAGAGTTCAATCGAGACTCGGGGTATTTTGTGTCCAATTTCCTCTGTGCTCTTTATCTTTCGTGACTCTCAAAGTGAAGAATGCAAAATGTGATTTCTTTTCGGAAACAATCAGATACTAGATATATTGAAAATACAGTATGGTTCGTAGGTTTATCAAATTGTTTGATGGAATTGTAATTTTGTCTTTGAAAACTGCCTAATATCCTATTTAATGCACCTACTATATTTTGTTTGAGGTCTTTGTCTGAAAGACTAACCAGACTCCCGAACTGATTGATAAAATCGATCAACTTATTCAGGATCTTAAAAGAGAAAAAAAGCACCATATGCCTGCCTCAAGATCAATTTTTGATTTGCACGTAACTTTGGCGCTAAGTTCAACGTGAGCAATCTAAAATTGATGAAATTAGGAATAACTGTAAGTTGACATTTATTTTTATAGTAGGTAACTCAGGAAAGGAAAACGAATTAAATGGTTAAATTCTTATCTACTTGTATACTCCACGAAAAGAAAATCATTTCCATAAGTCTAGTGATTCAATCCATTTACGGAATATGAAGAAACCTTTCAGCTAAGCAAGCGATGCATTAAAATAATTCGTAACGCTGCTCGATGCCGTATTCATCCATCTAGGTTACCTAGCGATGATTCCTTTTTGTTTCAATGTCCAAAAAAATTGTGTTTGATGAACCCTTGGAGGACTTTTTGGAATTCTGATAGCAGCAGTTGAAGCCACGCCCACACCATTACTTACTTCTTCAAAAGGAATTTGAATAGTTTTTGGTCGATTTTCTTAAACCCGAAAATAACCTTTCCGAAAATGAACGTGAAACTCTCAAACCATTCCTTCGATTCAAGCCTACTCAATGCCGCTATCGCACCACCCCATTCATCTGCCAACATGAAACCTTGACCTCCCTACAAAACTAACCGTCCCTTCAAAATACCGGCACCGCATCTTCCTTCAGCATGAATTCTACTCAATATTTCAAAACATGTTTCGATGGAAAAACAATGCTCAATGATAGTTTCTTTCTTCACACCAAAGCGTAGTGCCATGAGCACCCAAGTATAAATGATAACTACTTCACGAGTAATTCAGGGCACACTTTCCCGCAAAGTTCTCAGACTACTTTTACCGACCCGCTTTTAAGACAACATCTTTCTCCTTTGGTCGATATTCCAATAATGATTTCATTTCAAGTCGAAGCCATCTTTCCCAGTTTAATTATTCTTAAGAAAAGTGTGTGACGAACGGAGTGCGATGCTGGAATGTGCATTGCTTCGTATGGTGTGAACCTCGGCCACATGTGATGGCACTGGTACGGTACGGAAATTCGAGAATCATTAAGTGCCATTGTTTTTTAATGCATTTTGTTTCATACATGTTCTCCTAGTGCGTTTTAAGGGTGAATCACTGAACCGTTGCCACGGCCATTTGCCTAATTGCAACGAAATGTAAAGAATTAAAATTATAATAATTTTGTTCCATTTTTCACTCCACAATTACTTTTCTCGACATCGATATTAACCTTCCAAAACTTTAAAATTCTATGCATCAATAGGCATAAAATAGACTAATCACCTGCAATATCTTCACTCCAATAGTTACCACCCTTTCCTCATCAAACATTTCACCTTCTATTTAATTTCAATCAGAGGCCACAGAAAGCGTAAAAACGCCTCCATATTAAACCTTAATAAGAATACACTCCGCGTTGATTTCACCCAGGTATTCTAAAAAGAAAATTGTCCTTCACTCCACCAATTACACCCCACTTAACAAGCTAACGACACATGACGTAATCAACCCGTGAATAATCTAATTCCAGGGAATATTTAAAATATAGGTATTCCGGAGAAATTACGAAGAAAAAATTAAAAAGTGGTGTAAACACGTCCTCCATATTCCCCTTTTCAGCCTTCAAACGGTCCGTGAACCATAAAAGAGATCTTAAAATCCACCAATCCGTTGAAAGGCTAACTTGACACCTCCCTCTATCGAAATACTATATGGTAATTGACCCTCCAGTCAGTGGGTTAAATGGAAGGAGGGACCATTAGGTCTCAATTTCGCCCAAATAAAGTCCTTTATCTATCTAACTATATATATATCGATCTATATCAGTCGTCCTTACTGTGCCATCCCCTCCGTTCCACTCACACTCTCCCTCACATCCTCTCCTCTCTTATTTACTGCGCCCCAACACAATATGTCCTCCTCAAAGTCAACTACAACCTCATTTGCAATACTTGCCACTGTTTTTTTGGAAAATATGCTGCTTCCCTCTCTATTCGCACAATTAATCGAAGCCTATTCACCAAATTCCCATCCCTATCAACTCTTTCCATCCGCACGCTCTCCTTAGCTTATCCCACAAACCTCCTTCTTCGCTTAGAATTTTCCTAGTTTGTCGTTTTCCTTCTCCACTGTGATTTACTTTGTATACGTGTATATATGATGGCACATATTAATTTATGTATGTATATGTTTTTAAGCGGGTCGCGGTGGTCTAGTGGGTAGAGCGTTGGACTACTGACCGGAGGGTCCCGCGTTCGATTCCCGGGGAAGGCACTTTGGGCACCTGCAGCTCCACCCAAGCTAGTTGATTTTTCGGGTACCAGATCTTCCTGGGAAACCATAACCGGCACAGGGAAAGGAACTGGCCCCCCTACCCTGATGTGTGAATATTCACACGCCGTCGGACTTGGTACATGGGTGAGCTCTACCATCACCTACTAAATCGACCTTCGGGTTGATCACTGTGTTTATGGTTTATATTTATTAAATGAGGAAGTACTGGAGATGGTGGGTGAGGAGAGGGGTTTGTTGAAAGAAATCCTATGGAGGCAGGAAAACATAAATGAAGGTCACTTACAATAGATATTGTCGTTTCGACGGCACCGCCGTCGTCATCAGAATCTGATGACGACGGCGGTGCCGTCGAAAACAAATGAAGACCGAAAGGAAAACAAATGAGGAGGTACTGAAGATGGTGGGTGAGGAGAGGGGTTTATTGGGAGGAATCCTATGGAGGCAGGAAAAATGGATGAAAGGCGTTTGAGCGGTAGTGGAATTTTGAAGAAGGTAATAGAGGGGAGAAGGTTGGGCAAGCGAGGAAAGGGTAGGAACAGGGTAGGGATGTTGGACGGGATGAAGGGAGGAAGGAAGTACACAGAGATTAAGGTGGACCTGATGTAGAGTAGGTTTTCTTAGGAGTCACAAAGTATTTATTTGGTAGGTGTGTCCATCCGATAACCAACCTTAACCGGTAGATTACCTAATAATAATATATGTTATATCATAGAGATGTGTTGGTCGCGGTAGCCCAGAAGATAGAGCGTTGGAATACTGACTGGAACTGGCCCCCTTACCCTGTTGTGTGAATATTCACACACCGTCGGGCTTAGTACTGGGTGAACTCTACTATCACCTCTAAACCGACCTTCGGGTTGAATACTGTGTTTATGGGTTAAATATATACGTTCTGTTCCTAATTCCTCTTGAGAAAGGTGGTTGCACCACCGAAAATTCGAGAACTAGTGAGTCCCTCTTTTGTGTGTTTTGGTTTCTGTGTTTGCTGTGACTATTTAGTGAGTTTCATTGTGCACGTTCGTGACTTTTCCGGGAAAGTGAATATATATCTATATATATATATATATATATATATATATATATATATATATATATTCAATAGAGTTCTGAAGGAGATAGGGGTTAGTCCTCACCAAGACATGGTTTAGAAACCACAAAAGGCGTTGGTATACTTGGAAAAGGCCAGGTGATTCAGAAAGGTATTAGATAGATTATATTCTGGTTAGGGACAGTTTTAGAACATTGTGATAAGTTCACACAGCTTCTCGGGAGCGGATGCGGACTCTGACCACAATTCAGTTGCTATGAAATGTAGCGCCGATTTAAAAAATATAAGGCACGGGCGGCGGGTTAGGAAATGGAATGTAGAAGCATTAAATGAATTAAAAAGGAAGGAGTATCAACATGCTGTAGAGAAAATGATGGATGACGGTAAAGAACTTAGTACCATCGAAGAAAAATGGGAATGTATCAAACAAGAGATATCGGAAGCCGCAAAAAACACTATAGGAACCGTTAACCGGAGATATATAAGGAAACAATAGATCACAGAAACGGATGAGATGATTGCAAATATGAATGAGCGAAGATAATGGAAGAATGTAAACACAGATTTAAGCAAAATGAAGTACAAAGAGTTAAACAATTAATTGAGACGGGCCACAAATAAAGAAAAGGAAGAATGGTGGAAAACGCAAAGCGAGGATATGGAGAGTTTACAGAAGAAGGGTGAAATTGGTGCTCTATACAGCAAGGTTAAGTTATTATCGGGAAGTCAGAAGGCAAGATCTGTGCTAACAGTTAAAGATAAGTGGGGTAAGATAATAGTTGAACCAGGAAAAATCCAAGAGAGATGGAAGGAATATATAGAAACACTGTATGGTAAGTAACTTAGGGCAACAAGGTTAGACATAGAAAAGGAATATGACGTAGAGCAAGATAGCTAAGGTCCAGGCATACTCGACGATGAAAGAGAAAGGGCATTCAAGGAGATGAAAACAAATAAGGCCGTCGGGGTGGACAACATTCCTATGGAAATGTTGAAATGTTTAGGAAAATGTGGAAGAAATACTCTACATACATGTATATGGACTTATTCGTAGTATCTATTTGGAAGAAATCTGCCCGGAAGATTTTGTGAGATCAGTGCTGGTTCCCATTCCGAAAAGGCTACGTCGTTTGAGGACTACCGATACAGTGCATTAAGCTTAATATTCTACGTAGCTAAAGTTGTTCTCAGGATCATCAACAAAAGGATAGAGAGTAAGGCAAATGATTACTTAGCGGATGATTAGTTTGGGTTGTGGAAGGGGTAGAGGGACGCGTGATGCTATTGCAGTAATGAGATCACTAATCGAGAGGAATATAGAATACATAAAATCAGGATGTATTTGCCTGATTCGTAGATTTTGAAAAAGCAATTGATAGAGTGAATTGGGAAAAACTAATGCGTGTATTGCGGAAAATTGGAATTGATTGGAGGGACAGGAGACTGATCCGCAACCTGTATATGTCTCAGACTGCTCAGGTGCGAGTGGGGAACGGATGGATAATGTTAGGAAGAGGTGCAAGGCAGGGTTGCCCATTGTCACCGGTGCTGTTCAACGTATATGTGGAGGAAATGATTAGCGAGGCATGGGAAGAACTGGAGGTAGGAATAAAAGACGGAGGGGAATTCGTAAAATCGGTTAGGTTTGCTGATGACCAAGCATCAGTTGTTCAGTCAACCATGGGGTTGCAAGCATTGTTGAGTGAATTGGAGGTTCAGTGCAATAGGTATGGGGTGAGAATCAATATTAATGAAACAAAGGTTATCCGAATTTCCAGGAGGAAAAAGGCTAAGCTAAACATTAAAATAGAAGGGTTTCCCCTTATAGAATAGAGCAGGTAGAACAGGTGACGTATCTCGGAAGTGTTTTGGACCTACAAAGTCAAAGTAGTAGGGACGTAAGGAGAAGAATTGCGCTAGGCAAGGAGGCTTTCTCAAGGAGGAGGGAGTTGATGACGGGGATGTTGAGTAGGGATGTTGAGACAAGACTCGTAAAACTCTGATATGGAGCGTAGCTATGTACTGCGCGGAAACGTGGTCGTTGAAGCAGGAGGATAGACGTAGATTGGAGGCTTTTAAAATGTGGGTGTGGAGAAGAATGGACAAGGTGAAATGGACCGAAAGGAAAACAAATGAGGAAGTACTGGAGATGGTGGGTGAGGAGAGGGGTTTGTTGAGAGGAATTCTATAGAGGCAGGAAAAAATGGATGAAAGGCGTATTGAGCGGTAGTGGAATGTTGAAGAAGGTAATAGAGGGGAGAATTTTGGGCAAGCGAGGAAAGGGCAGGAACAGGAGATGGATGTTGGACGGGATTAGGGGAGGAAAGAAGTACACAGAGATGAAAAGGGACCTGATGTAAATTAGGTAGCTAAATTGGGTTTTGTTTGGAGTTACAAAATGTTTATTTGATAGTTGTGTCCATCCAAAAACCTACCTTAACCGGTAGATTACCTAAAGAAAATATATATATATATATATATATATATATATATATATATATATATATATATATATATATATATATATATATATATATATATATATATATATATAAACACATTCAAGCACGAAATCCCGCCATTCGGCGAACAAATATTCATTCACACATAGAAATAGATATAAGGAAAGGGGATAGGAAAACACATAAAATACGATCTCAGGATAATATATATTTTTAATGTGTCTATGGTGTATGTATGTATATAATTACTGTGTTTATGGTTTATATATATTAACCATAAACACAGTAATCAACCCGAAAGTCTGTTTGGTAGGTGATGGTAGAGTTCACCCAGTACCAAGCCCGACGGCGTGTGATATTCATACGTCTGGGTAGGGGGGCCAGTTCCTTTCCCTGTGCCAGTTATGGCTTCCCAGGAAGATCTGGTACCCGAGAAATCACATAGTAGAGTTGCAGGTGCCCAGAGTGCCCTGTTCGGGAATCGATCCCGGGAACCTCCGGTCAGTAGTCAACGCTCCACCCCCTGGACTACCGAGACTCACATATATACGAGTACTCGTATATATGTGAGTATATATATATATACTCGCTCGTATATATATATATATATATATATACACACATATATACTCGTATGTGTGTATGAGTGTGTGTACGTAGGAAATTCTAGCTATTTACAGAACGAATCGTGAGAGCTTCATCTTTTTTGGCCCGATATTATTGCTTTCTTCACTTCATGACAACTTCCGGCTACCTTCATTGTGTCTAAGAAATCCCACTCTCATCCTTCGTCTGCCCTGGCTGTCCAATATTCTCCTCTCATTCAAGGCCTTAAACATCCTTTCAAAATGTCCCCCATCCACTTCATCTGCCTTTTTCGAATTTCCCACATTGTCACTTAACTCTCTACGCCCACTCTACTCACAACCCCAGCATTTGTCTTCCTCTTTGTCCAACTTTTCTCGATTCTCCTTCGCTCCCTCATCTCGAAAGCCTTCGATCTACTTTATGCTCAAGCCGTATGATTTCTTGCAACCAGAACAATCCGGGAGGTCTCGAGGGGCTCGGCGACCCCCTCGTCTGAACTTGAAGGCAATCGGAATTAATCAAACCTCATCTATCAAATAAAGCCTCCCGTCTTGAGTGCGTTTTGGATTGTCCCTATCAATTTAGTTTCCAATCGTATTTGTTAAAATTGATATTTATTAGTTTAAAGAAAGCACATAAGTTTAACATTAGCATTTGGCTACTACTTAATTCATTAATTTTTGGAAATTACCATCTAAGATTTCAGGGCCAAACATATGGAATAATATTTCCTTAAGCCGTGAAGGGATTTTTACACCACTCTAAGAGGAAAATTGCAGGTATTGTAACATGTAAAATCGTAAAAGAGGATAAAACCACATGTAAAAACCAACACATTCATGCAAAACCTACACCCACTGAGGTGTATATATTCTTGCAAAACCTTTTTAGCTTACACGCATGCAAACACATACACTATCGGCTAACATGCACATGCAACTACGAACGTAGTAAAAATCCATCCTGTAACATGGCAGATTAGAATTGAAAAGCAAGAAAGGGGAGATTCTACTATCGCACGGACGTACAACTCATGGTCTCCGCCGCCGAAGACACAAAGTAGGGAATACGCCGAAGCAGGCAGGCAGCGGAACCTAGTGTTTCTTTGAACCATTACCCGTGAGTATCTTTCTACTTTCCACGTAATAAAATCCTATTGCCAGGGACTGTATCCGGGAATTTACCAATAAACACACAGTCACAATGGTTAGACCAAAGTAGTTTACTGGGAAGTTTTTCCCTCGCCAATGACCGGCTCTGGGCTACCTTAAACACCTTATGTATTGGCTAGGAAGAGACCAAATAGGTTTGCGAGGAAATTATCCAGACAGCAGGGACCGACTTCGGGGGAATAATACACACTCTCTCTCTCTCAATCACTTGGGTATTACAGAAAAGCAATATTGGGTATTACAGAAAAGCAAGCAAGTCAACTCGGGAACATGAAGTGGCAATGAAAACATTGGATGGCCTGATGGCGTTGTTAAAACCGGAAACAGTAGAAAATAAAGCCCTCCAGTCGAAAGAAATATACAAATAGAAAATAAAGGGGGAAGGCAAAAATATCATATAAAAAATAAGGAAATACAATGTTATGTTTGTTAGGAGTCAGCACTAAATATAAAAAAATGAATGCACTGATGAATGGATTCATTAATAAACAAAAGTATAGGAAGAGAAGCACCGCGATTGAAAAAAAAGCATAGTTTTATACGAAGATATGTGGGAGATGACCGACGGATGAGGTCATTTGGACCACTGGGGGTAGGTGGGTAATTTGACAGAGGTAAGGATGTTCAGGGAATGGGTGAAGAGTGGAGAGGAATTCAGACTCAGCAGTCGTCCACTCTCAACCATAAGCACCAAGGGATCCACATCGTAACGTCGCATCCAATAAACGGCGTGCGCATGGCAATCAGGAAATGGATCGAGATATCTCTGGAAAAAATATCCACAATCACTGGAATTCGAAGCTGGGACCTCCGGGTGGGAAAACACTAGCCACTGCTCCAATCCGAAGACTCTTATTTTTAGTGACGTTTTTATAAATCAAAACAATTTGCTTTTCCACATAAACTTTTTATTCTCACGACCCAGGTTTCGTTATAGCATAACATCATCAAAATGACTGACTGACTGATGCTTAAGTACTGCGCCACCAGGCGCATTTTATACCGATACTCAGCTATGCTGAAAAACGGTTGTGTGATGTGGCTTAGGGGCAAAACTAAGCTAACGAGTATATGTAAGTGCAGCTGATGTCAATTTTATATTTGGTGATTATTAGGATTCATTTAGACTTGTTTTTGCACGTTTGTATTTGAAATGGGGATTATCAGAATAGTCCCATAAAGGTTCGATGAGAGGGTTACCAGTATTTCCTATTGCTTGCTGAAATGACAGGAGGCATCAAAATGACTGACTGACTGACTGACTGACTGATGCTTAAGCACTGCGCCGTTTGGCGCATTTTACACCGATACCCAGCTATGCTGATAAACGGTTGTGTGATATAAGTGGCTTAAGGGCGAAATTAAGCTAACGAGTATACTATTTGGTGATTATTAGGATTCATTTAGACTTGTTTTGGCACGTTTGTATTTAAAATGGGGATTATCAGAATAGTCCCATAAAGGTTCTATGAGAGGGTTACCAGTATTTCCTATTGCTTGCTGAAATGACAGGGCTAGGTCTCTTAGATAGGTTGGTAGGTTCGGTATTTTGAGGTCCTTGTGAATGTCTGAGTTTCGGACGAACCAAGGGGCGTTAGTAAGAGTTCGCAAGATTTTATTTTGAAAGCGAGTCAATTTGTTCAGGTTTTTTGCAGCTACTGATCCCCAGGCTGGATAACCATAGGTTAAGATAGGTCGTATCATGGATTTGAACAGAAGTACCTTAGTAAGAAGACGGAGGGGACTCGTGCGCTTTATGAGGGGATAGATCGAGAAAAAGGCCGCGTTGGCCTTGTTAAGTGCATATTGGGTGTGTGCTTGCCAAGTGAGTTTCTGGTCCAGTTGTACACCAAGAAATTTGGCAGATGATGCCTGGGGGATCTTTTCCTTGCCGTAGTAAATGGGGGTGTTGTTAGGTTTCTTCCAGTTTCTGGCGTAATTGACGTTGATGCATTTTGTTGGGTTTAAGGTAAGTTTCCACTCGCTCATCCAGTTTTCTATGCTGTCTAAGTGTTCTTGGATATTTTCTGCAGCATGATTTGGGTCGAAGGAAGTTGATGCTATAGCGGTGTCATCCGCATAGAGGTAGCTTTCAGTTTTTGGGTGTGAGGGGAGATCGTTAATGAAAAAGTTAAAAAGAACGGGTGATAGAATGGCTCCTTGAAGGACGACAAGTCAAGCACAGTATATATATACATATCTCTGGGCGGAGGGGAAGAGGAGGCAGGAAAGAAAGGATTAGTTGAGCTAGGAAGAGGGAGGCTAAAAGTCTATGGTTTGAGGCGGAGAAGGAGGATTGGTAATATTGACAAATTAGCAATAATTGGATAATTAGATTAGATAAAAACCAATTAGATAATTAGCAGGCTGGAAGGATAGGGTCAATACAATGTTGCAAAAAGCCCACCTGACATCGGATTAGTTGGCAGAGGATTAGGGACATGATTATTGTGAACGGGGAGAACGGCGCTTAGTAATTAGTCAGGTGACTCAGCTGGGAGGAGTCGCTACATTGTTGAAAACGTTTTCCTTGGTTTCAGGTGAGTTGGCAGGGGGTGAGGGAAAAAACAATAACAGGGAATGTGAAGGGTAAAGAAAATCGTTGGTCAAAACATCTTCCCCGTAATTCGTGTGTTGAAGGATTTCCAACTGCTCCAGCGCATCAAGACGGTACCCTTTCTTCTCAAAGTGTAGAAATTCGGGAGTGAAATCGCTGGTGTGGCCACAATCTCTCAAGTGCTTGGCGAATAGTGATGCGGAGATGTTATTTTTAAAGCAAGCTCGGTGTTCCTTCATTCTTGTTTCAAATCTCCTCCCCGTCTGACCCATGTATATCCGGTTGCAGTCTTTGCAGCGGAGTTTGTATACTCCACTTTTGTGTAGTGGTTCAACGTGGTCTTTCGTGTGGCATAACATGTTGCTTAAATTAGTTTTATTGTAAAAGGCCAGTCTCACTTTTTCCTTTGGGAGGATTCTTTGTACTTTTAACGACAAGTGACCAAGAAAAGGGAATCTCCGCCACTTTGGCTGGTTTTCTGTATTTGTGGGTGAACTATATATGGATAACTTTGCTAAACGGGATAGTTTGTTACGGTAAAGGATATCAATTAAATCTTCTCTATATCCATTGTTTACTGCAATTTGTTTAATGATCTTTGGTTCTTTAAGATTGTTTTCTTTGGACATGGGGATAGAACATACTCTGTGTATCATGGCGTGAAAGGCCGATAATTTTTGAACGAAATAGTGCCTAGAATTATGGTTTGATTTATAAAAACGTCCGTATGAAGATTTTCCGCCAAGTTACGCCAGAAACTGTTTTATTCTTATTTTTAGGTTTAAATTCTTGCATCATAGAAGTTGAAAGTAAATATGGTGTCGTGGGTTGTATTGGATAGCTCCGGAAAGCTAGAGATATTAAGAATGCGTGGTCAGCTAGAGGGTAGGTGGTAATTAGAAAAGGAGAGAGGGCTGATTAGAAGAGCTGGATAGATAGAGGTCTTTATTAGGGCGACATTGAGACCAAATGGTCACTTCTTCACCATCACACACATTATAAGTATAATGGCCATAAGACTATAAGTATATCCATACTCAATACCTATACACGTGCATACACACCAAATACATATGGACAGAGAGAGACATACATTACGCAAAGATTTGCGTATCTTAACACATATATACTTACATATTTAATTAAAGAGAGAGAGATATATATTTGCATTCGGGTAATTGTGCTGAAGAAAACTGTGAATTTTGGTGCGGGTAATCTGGAAAAACCATGGGGTTTCAGAAGTGGAGCACTTTCATCTCACCCCGAGATGTAGAAAAGCAAATCCTTTGGAGGATCGGGATGGTGCGGTGGCTAACCTGCTGGCTTCCCGCACAGAGGGCTCGGGTTCGAATCATGGAGGCGACAGATTTTTATTTGTGGTATCCCTACTTGAGATGTATTGTAATACATCGGATAATACCGTCGGATGGGACGTTAAGATCGGATCCCTTGGCGCCTTTCGTTAAAGAGTAGGGTAATGACGACGCCGGGTTTCTCCCCACCCTTTATCTTTTCCTGTCCATCCATAATGGCGGTAATGATTTCAGCTGTCGGTCGCCTCCCCTAAAGCTACTTTTACTCTGCATATTCACTTCGAAATATTTTGGTATTCTGTTATTTTAGATTGAAAAAGCGATCTTATGGTCGCTCGAATAAGTTTCGTCACTTCTTGCAATATTTCATATTTTTTGTCTTTCATTTCAATGCATCATTAAGTGGCTGTTCTTCATAAAAAACTATTTGAGTAGACTCTGAGCCCAAATCTGCCACTTTACCATCGGAGGTATCTCCATCTTATATTGTGTTTTCACTGTCGCAATTAATTGGTTTACGCTAGCGAGGGAAAATTATGAAGTTCGGTTTTGGATCAAGTCAGATGATTTTTATTCGAAGCGACTTTTCAGACATGAGACCAGGATTCGCGTCCGAGTGGGTGCGATCATTTCATTCGCGATCGCATTAAAATTTATTCGCGGTCGCTATAAAACTTGATTCACGGATTCTCCATTGATTTGCCATTTTATCTTAGTCTTTTGGCTTGATGACTGCTGGGAGGCGTCCATTAAATGCGCCAAAAGGCGAAATTTCCAAAAAAAGAAAAGGACATAAATGCCGCGTGATGTAGACCCTCATTCCTCACGACACGATTGGAGGGTAAACCCTTTTCCAACTCCTTCAAATGGAATAGAGCGATTCACGTAAGCTTCCTCGGAGCAATTACTCATCGGGTCCCATTTGGAGAGTCTTTCGGAAGTGGGAGTTTCTTACTGGCTAGCGGCAAATGGCGACCAATTCGATCGAATCTTCTTTCGTAATAGAAATCTAATTCATTGATATAGCGTTAGTGGAAGTCCTTTATCATACATTTCTCACGAGTAGATATATTAAGGATTTTCCCAAAAATGAAAAAAAACCCCCCTTGATGGGAGTCGGTCCTTCTTATTACGATCGCTCATTCGAGTGGAAACTCACAGGAATTTTCAACTAAATTTTCAAATCGTGATCCGCACAAGGTTTTAATTATGGTGGAATGATGAACTACCGTCGTCGCCACGATTCCACTCTACAAATTCTTAGTATTTTATGAGAGGAGCCGTGGCCGATACAGACGAATGAAAAATTAAAAGAGTTCTCTTAAAATATGAGGGGCCTTCAAGATTAAAAATGTCCTACATCAGTTATTCGTGTCAAAATATAAGCGTCAACCCTTCAATTGGGTGTTATTTCAAATCCTTTTTTTATATATATCCATCGATGATGGTCCCAGTTTTCTTTGCCTTTCATCAATTTCATTGATGCGATACTCATTCCAAGTTTACATTACGCACGCCGAAATAAATATCCTGGTTTTATGTGATAATTCTTAGATAGGTAAAAAAGTGAAATTTAAAATATGGCACAATGATTTGAAAGATATTCGGAAAAAGAGACACTAGGTCAAATATTTTTGTGTATTTATTTGGCTTGGCGATTGGCATGGAGTACAAGTTGATTCCAAATATTTTGCCTTATGGCCTAATTATTCAGGCAAAGCTTTTTGCATGCCTTTATATTTTCTTAGAGTCGGATTTCTATAGCCTTTGTAATAGCTCGTCGCCCTTGGATTTAGAGATGCTCCCGGTGGTGGGGGCGGGAAAGAATTTTTTTTTATCGGAGACGCACCGGAGGCGCATTAAATATTTGGACGGGCGACGAAAAAATCCAAATGTCGAGTCTTTCGTTTGATCCTCGCCGGCTTTTGGAATCCCGAGGGCGTCCAAGCGTGGAATCCGTGGGCCGCCTCAGCGTTCCCCGAGCGAACGGGCGCGGCGGTGAGGGCCGCCGCAGGCTCGCCAAGTCTCGTATCCTCGCGAGCCCTCGCACGCAGCCAAGGATTATCCCCTCGTTCGGGCGGTGGGGCGGAAGGGCAGGATCGGTGCAAAGGGGGCGACGGGGGGGCGTTGGTTGTTGCCGGAAAGAGAGAGGAGGGAAGTGGCGAGAAGCGGGGTGAGTGCGAGGGTGGGTGGGGCGAGAAGGGGAGGCGTTTGTTTGTCCCTCGTTCTCGCAAAGGGAGCTGCGTCCGGCTCACCCCCGTTCTCCCCCCCGCCCCCTCCCTGGCCACGCTCCTTCGAGCAGACCCCTCGGGCGGTTTCATTTCCGTGTGCGAGTTCCCGGGGTGCGATACGTCGAGCCGATCGTCTCAAGTTTATACGTCGATCGGAAGTAATATAATCTCATTATCAGATCAAAAGAATCTTCAAGTTTGGCTGTTCAAAAGTGTAAGGGACTTATTTTGTTTCCTTGGAATGAAATTAGAATTTCTCGGAAGTTAAGCTCAAAAAAGCAGAAATATCGAAAATTCAAAAAACGCTTCCCGTGTCCATCCCGAGACTTCTTTCGCGTGATGGTGGTGTTTTAAGTGCAAGCTTTGGAGTCTGAATCGAGAGAGCATGCGCCGCGGGCTGCGTTGGAGAGAGTCGGATGAGGTGAGCAATAAATGCACTATCAAAAGCAATTTGATGGTGCGTTCCGTGTTTTCCTTCTTTTTTTTCCCTTGCAGTTGGCCATCGCGGATTGCACTGCAATTCGCCCTAGGGCCGATTGTGGGGAAGGGGGAACTTGACCGTTATCCTATTTTTGGCGTAATTCAAGGTATCGGCCCGCAGCGCTATGCGCGGTTGTTTTCGAGAAACGTCTATTCTGTTAAAGTCGCAAGTGTGCATTATTCAAGTCTTTTGTTTAACAATCTATTCCGATAGTGCCCATAATAATCCCGACGGTTTCGACCGTGATCCAATGTCTTCAGTCGGGAGTAACGATTTCTGATCAAGGACGGAGGAATTACTTCCATTTGGTTGACATTTGACAGCATTCTCACTCGGCGATGCAAAACAGCCGAATATTTCCAGGTGTGGACGAAAAAAGGTTCTGCTGTGAACTTTCCGAGTTCCACATAAAGGTTAAAAGACAGTGCGACACAAGATTTCTTAGGATGATGGGACGTCCGATTTTCGGGATTGTTTCATGTAAGTTGCGCTCTTATGTGTAGCGATGATACAATTGTAAGGAATTTATTAATTTGTTTTCAATCTTCAAGTTTCATCGTGCTTTTCTATGTCACTAAATAATTCTTTCTTGTAATTTAATGGTCACACTGTAACTTCATTACTTTTATGGCCACAATAGATTTGGATTAGAAAGTGGAAATATTAAAACGTTCCGCACGATGAGTTTACATTGCGATTATTTTTTGCGTCATTCCTTAACCATATCATTTTACGCTGGCTCCACGGGCATTGAATTTCCCCCCATTCGATCAAGTCAACCAAGGATCGGCCGGTGAGGATTTCCTCCTTCGCTAATCTCTTTGGGGAGTTGCCCCATTCGGCTCGATACACGCGAGTGGCCGAGTGACCATTTGGAACGGATCCACCCCATAGGTCTGCAGTGACTATTTTACGAGGGATGACCGGTGGGTGGTTTGAGGACCCGGGTCGATGGTCGCGAGACCGTACATCACTGCTAATCACTGGCTATTTCTCGCCATCGCTCCTTCCCACCTCTGCCCCACCCCCATCTCCTTTGCCCTCTGCTATCGATTGAACCTTCGCCAAAAGTAGAAACTCTGACCTGTTCTCCATCGCAAAAGAGTTCAGTGATTTACATATGCAGAGAACCACTTTGAAAGAAATATTTTTGCAAGGTCAAAATTATCGTAGTAATTTGATCTTAAGTGTCTACTTGCTTTATGTTGAAAGCTGGAATGTGTGGAAATAGAAAAAAACCCAGACAAGAAAGACATTGAATTGAAAAGTAACTCATTTTTAATGCCTGGGAGTCAAATAGAAAAAAATGACTGTCTCTTAGCTTTTCTGAACGCTCACATATAGCAGCGGAACATTTTTTATTGCGAATATTTTATACCCAATCTGATTGGAGGTAGATATGCAGTGAATCGATTGTATGCACCTTGTAAATTTCCTCTTTCTTGTCGTGCCACTTTATTTTGTCGTGACAAATATTTTCTAACTCGCCAACAAACACTTGGCTAATATTTTTTCGCTCTATCTAAACGTCTTGAAATTATTGATTAGTTTTAGAGTTTGGGTCATAAGAACAAGAAATTATTCTCATATAAAATTCTTGTCCATAATATTTTTTAATAATTTTCCTTCAAAATTTGGTTCCGTGAGATTTCAGAATTAATTTCTGATTCATCAATCCATTCCCAGGCCCGGAATATTTGTAAATGCTTTGAGTATTTTATTCCGAGTTTTTATTTTCTGTAGATTCAAGTGCCGTTCGCAAATTATCTATTGTTATTATTAGCTTTTGAACTATACAACTATACACTTTAAAACAGGGATTCACAGCTCACTTCCTTTTGAATAGCTAGAATTAATCTCATGCAATACCATCATATATCAGACCATGCAGAGAATTTTTTGTCCTCAAGTACGTTGGGGGAAGTCGATTAGATTACACATGATCATATGTCAACCCTGAGATAACATGATTCAAGATTGTATCCATCACAAATTGGCCGATCACATAATAAGTTTCACATTAAGTTTAAAACGTGTGACAGCTAAAAAATAAGAATACAAATATATCAATCAATGTTCAACATCTTGATTGTCGATTTTCGGTGAATTTTTCATGGCCATGTTTCCATTTCCTCCGATGTTACTGGGAGGTGAAACGGGTTTATTTTTCAATCCTGAGAGCAACTCTGCAGTAAGTCGCTCCCACAGCCAGGAGAATATTAAAAAGAGGAGATTTCTGTCCCTGGGACAGTTTCTTGACAGCCCGTCCCCCGAAGGAGCAGGCTTGAGAAGTTTAATCCCCAAACTCCTCCCTCCCTTTCCACTCACTCTCTACTTTCAAAGGGAAGCCTTTTTTTTTCTTTTTTACGTGAAGGGAACTGGGAAGTGCGGCTCGTGGAGCCCTTCCAGGGAGACGGAGGGGAGAGGCACGGAGCAGGAGTGACAGTGATAAGGACGGAAGGAAGGGCACGGCGCTCTCTCCGTGATTTCGAGCCGCCCCTGCACCACAGGTGCGAATAGGGCCACGCGCCGGCCAGCGGAGCAACCCGTTTTATGCGTGTTCGGATTCCCCCCCACACCTTCCGGCCCCGGGCCTCTTTCGGCGGGGCACGATTCAGCGCCCCGCGTCATTCGGGGGTGCCCCTCCACGCTGGTTTAGCCTCTGCCTCCCTTCGAATGCACCTCGCCATTTGACCACCCTCCTTCCATCTATCGCCTCGCCATTCCACTCTCCAGGAATTCTTGTCCCGTGAGAGTTAAAATCGACGCCTTGATTCACTCTTCTTTAGTACATTCGTCGGTCATTCTTTCATTTGAGCAGTATTCATAACTTTACTTTAGCAGTATAACTAGCATTCGAATCTAGTCCTCAACCATTTGCTTAAAATGAATGATGAGATTGGTTATAGAAATTACATTTTAGTCGGTGAAATTATATTTACTCCTATTACGATTAGTATTATTAAACCGGCTCTTCAGCGGTAAATTTGATAAGGAGGATTTTAGTAATTTACACCAAGAATATTATATTATATCAAACAAAAGGAAGTAAACTGACTTTTATGGCACCCTATATTTAATTGATCCAGAGTGAATTAAGTTGTTTGGTTTTTTCAGCAGGAAAATATCCATGTCATTGTGACACAAATTAGAATAGGTATTTTTCTGCTGCTAATATTTGTGAACCTTGATCAGGTCACTTAAAAGTAGACATTGATTGACGTTCACGAATTGATTGAACGTCACGAACAAAAGTTTATACTTGAATATGAACGCAGCTTAAGGTTTATGATTAGCAAGTTTGAAATTTCAATTATGAAAAGCCAAGCAGTGCCAAATTTGGTTTGTCACTTTCATATTTTTCTCTCTGTGGGCCGATCGGAATTTCCCTCGATGCATTTTTTTCCGAACGAAAGATGGACCCATGCATGGAATACACGCGTAGCAGCGCATAACTACGTGTAAGTCTTACTAGTGCGTATGTGCTCAATTCAAGAAAACTATTATGGCGCGGCGGCTGGGGTTCGGGGTGGAGCGAGCAGCTTGAGGAGTGGAAGGAAGGTGGGGAAGACCGAAAGGAAGATAATGAAGGAATAAATCTTTTTCTTAGCAAACGCGATTTGCTTATATTCCTCCCTTGCTTGCTTAGGACGCGCTTTACATCTTATTATTATCTTTCAAGCCGGGCGGAACTTCATTTCGCTTCGTTTGAGAGAGAGGTGTAAATGGCCGTCCCCACATCTCGTCCTTGAACTGTGCTTTTCGAAAGTGTTCCGTGCCAGAATCGATTCATGCATTGTGTGCCTGGGAATCTCTGGGATTTTTCACGTGCGTCTGTCATTTATGTTCTTTCCGTTTCTTCCCAAAGGGCATGACTAAACGCGTCGCTCACACGCAACATATGCGCCGTCCGTTGAACGACGACTGCAGAGCAATCTCACTCCTATGAAACATTCATATTGTGTTTTATCCCTCCCTTAGTCTGACATAAGATTAACCTTACCCTGGTCTACATTTTCTCTTCGTAATGTTTAGGATTGAATATTAAGATTAATGGTTACCTATCGCACTTTTTCAAAGCGAAGAGGTGATATCTATCAGCAGATCAGTCATACTATACCATAAGTTTCATTTTTGACGAACTTAAAAAAACATTTTTTTTAAAGACCTAATGCCGAATTCTTTTTTTTATCGGGGACGACATTATCTAGAATAACTGATGGCGAAGACAAAGGTAATAACATAATAGGTATTTTTGGTAGCACCTATAATTTTTGGTAGCACCTATAATAAATGGAAAAAATTTTGAGTCTCATAATAGGGATAAAAAAAACCATAAACACAGTAATCAACCCGAAGGTCGGTTTAGTAGGTGATGGCAGAGCTCACCCATGTACCAAGCCCGACGGCGTGTGAATAATCACACATCAGGGTAGGGGGGCCAGTTCCTTTCCCTGTGCCGGTTATGGTTTCCCAGGAAGATCTGGTACCCGAAAAATGAACTAGCTTGGGTGGAGCTGCAGGTGCCCAAAGTGCCTTGCCCGGGAATCGAACCCGGGACCCTCCGGTCAGTAGTCTAACGCTCTACCCACTGGACCACCGCGACCCGCCATAATAGGGATGTTTCCTCTTTAATCACTGCCATCCACTTTAATGCGACTAGGAATAAGAAAAAAAACGAATCGTTATGGCCGTTAAAGCGAGAGCAGATAAAACCATTTACGGCACGGCCGGTTATCGGATTCTGGAATGCCTTCGAATGACCTTATTATTTCTAGTTTATTCACTCAAATATGCTTAATTCAAGGAAAATATTATGCCGCGGCGGGAGAATGGACGGAGTTGAGGAGAGGGAAGAGATGGGAGGACGGAGGGAGTCGGGGGATGTGAAACGGAAAGAGAGGGAGAGAGAGGGGAAGGAGGGGGAGGGAGAGAGAGAGAGGGGAAGGAGAGGAGGGTGTGTGTGTGTGTGTGTGTGTGTGTGTGTGCTAGGGAAGCGGGGGAGTGGAAGGATGCTTATCGAGGAATAACTTCGCAATATGCAAGACCACGCTCACCGGCCATGAAATCCAATTGGACGGCGAGCGGCTATCGATTCCCTTTCTTTTGGTCTCGCCGCCGGGGTGTAGCCGGCGTATCCGCTTAGGCACGCGTGCCTCACCGAGTCTCCCGTGTCACCGCTTTTGATGCACCTCCGTTCTTCTCTTCCTTCCTTCTCCATGCGCTGCCGCCGCCAGCCATCCCCTCCCTTCCCCTCCCATCCCCACCCCTTCCTCCTCGCATCGAGCCGTGCGCAAGGCGCCGAGTTTGTCCGCCGCCCCAAGGAACGCTCCTCGGCAAATTCATGTGGGTGACTGATTTGAGTTTTTCCCAGGAATAGCGGGCGATAGGTGATGATGCAAGGTAGTCAGGTTGTTAGTCGCGGTCGCCGTGGTTGCAAACATTTTCTAACGATCGCGCGACTGTGGGGATTCGTGTCGAGACGAGCTCAGACTAAAAACTCAATGGATCGTTGTCAATCTCTCCGAAGCGAATAAGGCTCATCTCCGCGGCCAATCTTAAGTTTTCAAGGGGCTTAAAAGGTGAGCTCACCTCTAGCGATTCAAAAACCAGATGCATCGCACCTATTGCCCGCGAACACGAAACTAGCGATTAGGTTGTAATGCGATTAGGGTTTGATTTTCGAATGCTTGTCGTGCTGCAGCGATAGCCTCTGGGACGTAACCTTGGACGTGATTGGAAATGGGAAGTCATGGACTGGCGAAAATATAGGCATACAACCGGAAAAAATCTGCCACCACTACAGGACTCTTTTGCAGGACTCGAACCCGGGCCCTCTCGGTGGGAAGCGTTGCGTTAACCGCCGCACCACTTGAACTATGAACAAGGGTTGATGCAAACAGTTTTTCTTTGATTTCCATGTGATTTTTAACCGTTTGTCTTTTACGAGAACTAATAGTGAAATAATGTGCAAACCAATTTTTTGTTTATCTCTATTTATGGGAGTTAATTGTATTAAGTATGGAACGGCAGGTAAGTGAAGCAAATCGACTCGATAATTAGCGGTTGCAGCTAATTTATTTACTTATTTTATTTAATGACTCCATTGGGGCCACCTATATCCCTTAATCGCATTATCCACCTCACCCCTTTATACCCAAACAATAAGGACAATAACAAGCACCCAAGCCTTACGTGGGTAAAGCCCTGGGGAAACCCTCCTAGGTGGGAATCGAACCCGTGACCTCTGAGTTAGCGGGCGAGGACGTTACTCCACCGCCACCGAGGCCGACGAGGTTTCGTCCTCGCTATCGGTGTATTCACTAGTGCGAATCAACGAACGAGGACAATGATATTAAGTGTAACCCAACTTTGACACATCCCAAACCAGATATCATCTGGTGTGGTCTGCGTCAAACTCATAACGCGTGGGGAGATGAGACTCCCATTAGATCAACAACTACCGACACCTTTTCTGGTGGATGTTACTCATAGGATGCGTGAGCAGCTCGGTGACATTAAATACCCAAGTTGCCGTGTACGCTAACTGTTATCTTAAAGGAGCCAATTTCAGTGCACTCAAAAACGCTGAAAATAAGAAACTTAACGTTAGTCAGTCAATGAAAGACTTGGAAGCTCATTAAATTGAAATATTTTCAGTGAAAATTAAATTAAATCAGTCCAACCAGCAACACAGAAATGTGGTTAAAATTAATGGTGTTCTTCACTCGGAAATAAACTTATTGAATCTTTCTTTGTTAACACTGTGTCAACCTTGGGAATTTAAGTACATTCCCTGCATATTGATTTAGTTCATAAAGTAAAATGTTATCCGCTGCCGACAACAAGTGGGAGCGTTTTATCTTTATCGACAGTTTGTTTACCAACGCTTTTGTCAGATGTCGTTTTGCAGAGGACTTCGTTTATTCTCGTCCGATGAAGAAAACTCTTTGTCCCCATTATTAGATTGTCGGCGGTGGGTGTGCCGACGACAGAAAATTAGTCCTTTTGTGGAAAAGCTGGGGATATGGAGAGAGACGGCACGCACGCACGAGTGTGGAATGTACGAATCACTGTGCGTCTTTGAGAAGTGTAGGCAGAATAACTGGTTCCTTGGTGGACATGACCTTAGGATTCCATCACCCAAACTCATTAATAATTGTACTTATGCATTAGGTGTTGATGTTCTCCAGATTTTGTTCATTGCCATTTCCACGAAATGAAGGGATCTGTACCAAATTTTAGCATGATCTTACCATCCTCTTTGAGGAAAATGTTTGTATTATTTTTTTTAAACAGTTCTGAAACCAAACCAACCTTAACAGTACCACAGTTTGATTCATTTGATTAGCTTTAAAACAATTTTCATGATAATATGTAATCGCAATGTAATAAAGTATTTCCATACTGTTTATATTGTAGGTGTTTATTAATAATTTGAAGTGGTCCATATTAATTCGTTAAGCAGTACTGTACATTCAACACCAGGTATAAAAAATGAGAAAAAATATTTTCTTCGGCGCTATTTGAGGTCTTTTAATTTAAAAATTAAACAGTTTCTGCGTAACTTGGTGGAAAATCTTCATATTGACGTTTTAAAAAAAACAAACTAATTTGCTTTTCCACATAAACTTTTTATTCTCACGACCCAGGTTTCGTTATAGCATAACTATAGCATTACGGGGAAGATGTTTTGACCAGCTATTTTCTTTACCCTTCACATTCCCCGTTATTGTTTTTTCCCTCACCCCCTGCCAACTCACCTGAAACCAAGGAAAACGTTTTCAACAATGTAGCGACTCCTCCCAGCTGAGTCACCTGACTAATTACTAAGCGCCGTTCTCCCCGTTCACAATAATCATGTCCCTAATCCTCTGCCAACTAATCCGATGTCAGGTGGGCTTTTTGCAACATTGTATTGACCCTATCCTTCCACCCTGCTAATTATCTAATTGGTTTTTATCTAATCTAATTATCCAATTATTGCTAATTTGTCAATATTACCAATCCTCCTTCTCCGCCTCAAACCATAGACTTTTAGCCTCCCTCTTCATAGCTCAACTAATCCTTTCTTTCCTGCCTCCTCTTCCCCTCCGCCCAGAGATATGTATATATACGGTGTTGGACTTGTTTATTTTTACCTGATGATGTTATGCTATAACGAAACCTGGGTCGTGAAAATAAAAAGTTTATGTGGAAAAGCAAAGTGGTTTGATTTATAAAAACGTCAATAGTCTTTTAATTTAATATCTGGTCTCATGTATTGTCGATATTCGTTTAGTAGTAGTTACTCCTATGATAATAGATGTATGGGAGGCGACTGACAGCTGAGGTCATTTGCGCCATTATGGATTTACAGGAAAGAATGAATGGTGGAGAGAAACCCGGCGTCGTCATTAGCTTACTCTTTAACTAAAGGCACCAAGGGGTCCGCAGCTTAACGTCCCATCCGACGGACGGTGTACTCACTCAAAGTGCTCTCCACAAAGCACCTCAAGAAGGGATCGGAATAACATTGAAAAAGATCTGCCGTCTCCAGGGTTCGAACCCGGGCCTTCTGAGTGATAAGCCAATACACTAGCCACCGCACCAACCCGATCACATTTTCCGTTTAGTACACAATGATTTAATACTGGATATTCAACCTTAATCTAGAGCACATAATTAATTAATTTTTCTAATATCTGAAATGTTTGGGTAGGATAATTTCACCATTTTCAAGCTTTTAAAATTACCCAACTGTGAGCGCAAGTATTTGATCACCGTATTCCTTCTCATCTCTTTCCCCAACTGTCGATCCAGTTAACTAACTAAGAGAACGGTTCTCCTTTATACGAAACGCAGATATCACAAACAGCGAACATGTCCAGACAATTTTTACCCTTTCTCTTACCGCCGGACCTCTGATCAAAAGTCATTCATATTATTTCACAGTAGAATATGCAATGCATTGGGTATTCAATAACATGAGCGGTAAAGTTGTAAAAAAACTTGTGAACGACTTGAACACGTGAACTCAAAAATAAAAAAAAATAGGTAATGACGAGTTGCTAAAACAAATATTATTAGCAAAGATTGTTGTCTTCGAATTATAATGAAATAATTGTAAATAAGTTCGACTAATAAAGTGATTGCATTTATTGTTTTTATCATTCATAGTTTTAAAAATATTTTCACGTACATTTGATGTTTTAATGTATGTCAGTGCACTACACAAATTAATAATAGTTTATTATTTTGCATGTTATAATATACACGAGCATGTTACTTTAAAAGGCTGGGATGAAAATTGAAAAAAAAGCTCTTTGCAGGCTTCTTTAATTGCAAATTTTATCGTTATTCTTCCAAATTCCCTTTGTGCAAGACTCTAGGGCTGTGAATAAGAAGCCTGGAACTCAATCTTGAACTAATAGGTAAAATGTCTATTTTAAGCGCCCGGTCAAGGTCACGTATTGATTTCCTGTACTCTATGAATAGCGAAAAGCCTAGTAATTGTTACGTCCCGAGCGAGGCTTACACTGCACTACGCAGTTTTTCGTCATATTATAACGTCAATTTGTCATACCAGAGTTAAATTGCTTTTTACTAAAATTTAGGTAATATTAAAATAGGAATCCCTTCGATTTGGATTTCCATTTTGATTCGAGCTCCGTGTTTCTCTCCGAGCAAACAAGTGAGCGATCATCAGGTGGTGGACTCGTTGGGAATATCCTGAAGTCCTCTCTTTCTCCCGATACCAGGCATAATCCTTTTTTTCCCTAGGAGACCTACCTGTAGAGTCGAGTAGATTTGTTCAATGCGTTTGCTTTCACAAGAAAGCATTTAATTTGATGAGTTTATCTCACATTCAACATAAATTTCTATTCCTGATGAACTACGAATACGGTTTGTCTTGATGGATGGCTGATAATTATTATGCGATGGGATCACATATTTTTTGTTTCACGGATCCCAGCAGGACCTTCGCTTCTTTGAAGGGTAATAGCATCGCAACGGACGTAATAGTCTCAAAAGTAAAATATTTAATCAAGTAATCAACTTCTCCTGTACCAGCCTTAAGGTCGGTTTGATAATTGAGAAGGTAGATTTCACGTGTCAAACTTCACGTCGCGCAAAAAATTCACAAGTTTACATTCCTCATTGATTTCTTTGTGGGATATTCAGGACCATAATTTCCCAAATAATTAAGAAACCCTGATTTTGCTACGAATGACTTGATTTTGTTTATCTATTGAATTTACTCCTTGGTCTTTCGAGAATTCCAACCTGCTTAGTCGAGTGTGCAGTGTATCGGTCCAGGATCTCTTACTAGACGCGTGTGTAACGCCGCTACTATTAAACGGTGGCACGGGTTTCTCCCTTTAACTATGGTAGATCTATGGCACCAGGTGTCGTGGAATGCAAAACCTAAATACTAGTTACAACGTGGACAATCACACGAATACCCTCCACAACGACTATAACTGCATTTCTGTTCATGGGTATTAAAACATGAATATAATGAATTATTCTGCGAGTATAGTTGCTGTCTTGGCTCTTGAGTTAGGCACTGAGACTTGATTTTAAGATAGATTTTCATGAATGGTGTTAAAATTGTTTGGGTTATCTCTACGCCTTCTGTGATGGCAATTTGCTTCTCTTGGCAACGTGAGGACTACCTTGCGGTTGTCACCAAGTTTCATGTAAAGTCGGGGCCGGGTAGAGGGTAGGCAGATATAAAGCCTCGCGCCCTCGCGTGCACGAAGTGCAAAACCCGGATGCTCAAAGAAGGGGCATCACCCAGGGATTGTGAACTATCAGCTAGGCAATCTCAATCCCCTGCAATCTCTGACCTTAAAGGGTCAATGAACTTTGCGAGAAGACGCTTCGCCAGTCCTTAAGAACGAAAGCCGCTGTTCGTGAGTGTAAAGGGAGATTTTTAGCGTTGCACATACTGATAACATTTAAATATATACCCGTTGATAAATATATTGTTTGGCTGATTATTATTAGGCCATATTATTTTGGGCCAATTGATGAACCAATCCTTTTCTTTCACATCTTTAAAAAATCCACATGATGGTGACCATGATATGACCATGATGGGCATATTTTTGTGTATGAATGTTTGCATATCTGCAAAGGTATGTATGGATTATTTTACAAAATGACTGAAAGTTCAGCGTTTTAAACTCCTAATGTTAACGCTAATATTAATTTTACTAACGTAGCATTTATTATTTTTATTTTAGTTGTAAAGGTTAACCCAGTATCACAATTCTGACATTTATACACGTCTCTTCCTTTTGAGGATTATCTGTGATAAGACAATACTGTCGCGCTTTTTTATCGCTAAGAGACCATTCCGTTCGTCTTCGGCAAAATCGACAGCTGAAGCAGAATTCTCTTGGTTGGCCTGCAAAGGTGAGTGGCGCTGAGGTGGTCGCCGCGCCATTTCAGGCACCCTCCCACCAGCGTAACCCATATGGACATAAAAACAGGCACCGTGAGCCAGGCCGGCAATTCGTTCCTTTAGATTGAGGAATAAGTATTATGAGGGATAGGAAGAAGTGTAGGACAGGGGAGGAACGATTGCGTGGGTTGGGTCGATGTGCCCGAAGGGCCGAGGGAAATAGTCCAACGAGAAGTTTCTGAAGAAACAGGAAAGGAGGGAAAGAATACATAAAAGAACTTCGTAGGGAAGATAAGGAATTCAAATGGAAGATAGGTTTGAGTTTGCACTTGAGAAACGGAGAATTGACTAAAAGCCTATCTTATGTTAGCGGTCCTTGAAATATTTTATTTGAAAAAGACCTTTTGAAGGGAGGTTATGACGTTTAAAATGTAATATTTCATGTAGTGGAAGATTCTGGTTGACTCTCAGAAACTGACTTGAATTTTTAAGAATCTCTTTATATTTCTTGGATCAAAGGAGGTTTTCTGGGAAACCGGACTTGTTTTGGGCTTATTAAAGAAATATTATAATAGAACCAGCTAGATCTTATTTTCTCCTAGAGAGATGACTGTCCGGACTGGACTTAATTATTCAGAAAAGGAACAAATGTGTTCAATACAGTTTGTAGAACGTTGTTAATTAGCTATTGACATCGATACTTTTCCCATACTAATCAGAATATCTATTTAATAGTGCAATTTATTGGAGATAGAAAAAGGCTGACAGAACGGTTCGAATAGTATTTATTAAATTTCTAGACTATTTTCTTATTAACTATTTACTCCTAAGAACTTGATTTTTAGGAAACGTCTCTCCTGGATATTCTTCCCACCACTTGATGTAATTTATTTATTCAAAACTTGGCCCACATTTACATGACTTACATGCTTAAATCACAGTCAGAGGCGTAGTGTTCATTACATGAATTTTTAACAATCCATTTGCGTTTTCCAAATCTGTTTGCCGCTTATTCTATTGTCTAGAAAGGGAAGTGGATGATCTTTTGTGAACTTTTTGTATTTTACTGCAGTAGTTTCGTAATGATCACTTCCCAGAAAAGGTTAAGAGAAATAAATACTGCTTAATCAGTGGTTCGATTCCATTTTATGAGGGCATGACTTGCTTTTTTTAGTGTAACTAATTAATGTGGTCGGTTAAGGATTTATGTAATGCATCAATTGCGAGATAATATACTACGACGGCAGTGGACCAGTTCATCACAGAGAAATATCTTATTACGCCTGATGGCAATCAGATTCAATGAGTTGATCAAATGACATAATGTAAAATCGGGTTTCACCAGGGATCAATTTCCAATTCAATTTGACTTATAATTAAACAATAGGCGAAGATCAATGAAATAATTTTGCTGGTTTCCAATCGTAATGAAATGCGATTCAGAAAACTACTATAACAATGGGTAATTAAAAGACAAGGGCAAATTGATGCCCACTCGTTTCAAAATTTCAAATTCATCTCTTTAATTTTTGAAATTCAAATTTTTCCCGTGTAATCGATTTGCTGATGGGAATCACCTAATCTGACTGTATTTAAACAGCCGTTAATAGCCTTTCAAAGAAATATTTGGTTTATTTGATTTCTATTTGTTTTTATTCCTGAGTGATGCAGTTAAATTTACACTTTATCTGTACGAAGTAGAGTGTGTTTATTATTTGAGCAATTTGTCATGTTTCGTTATTGAATCGAATCCTTAGCTACAGCATCTCGCACGAGTCTTCGGGTCGTCCCTACGGATGACATTGACCCCGCCCACTTCCACGCTGGCCCTCCCCAGCAGGCCGGGGGTCAGCAAAGACCGTTCGTAATTCAGTGGAGCTCCGTCCATAAGATCGTTCGTCCATTGCATTTGCGTCGTGACTCACCGACGCGACGGAGGGGCGCGTTGCCCAGATCGGGATGCGACGAGGTGGTTGCCGTGGCGGGGGGACGAGCCCCATTCTCTCTCTTTCTCCGGACGTGCGGTGATGATGGGATCATCACCGCACTCCGGTCAGCCTCCCCCCCCCCCCCGCGGATGTGTGGGGGTGAGAAACCCTGCCCAATCCACCCTATTCATTCCCCGGCCGGGACGGGGAGGAGAGAGGGTGTGCGGCGAAAGGGGCGGATTCTTGCACGAGTGCGGTGGTTCGTGTGCGTGTGACGCGGACGGCCGATAACCGTTGGCTCAACCACCCCCCGCGGCATCGGCTGACATTGGCGGGCTGGAGGGGGAGATCACATCGCCTGCCCCCTCCCCCCAACCCATGCGCCCTGCCCCCCCGTAGGCTGCGCACCCGGGGGAGGGGGGCGAACGGCGAGGTCTCCGGCCTCGAGGCCCTCCCCTAATACTCGCTCCATAGAATAACGCAGCAGCGACCGAGGGGGTCGATTTTTAAAAGTATAACTTAAAATATTTGTTTTTCCTCGACTCGCCGATGCGCACATTCGCATTAGATGGACGATCGAGGTTTTAGAAATAAATTTTTTTTTACATGCACAGATTTACATGTATTAACTCTTGGTTAATATCCAAGTTTCTTTCCCCGCCATCTAAACTTAGAATCTGCCGATTAAGTTCTCGCCACGGTTGCATTATATTGACTTCTAGAGGCAAACTATGGTCGACTCTTTCTCTTTTTCCAAGAACCTTCCGGTGTAGAACGGAGCAAATCGACCGAATGACTTACCTTGCGCCTTCTGGCGGTTTAATGAGCGGCGTTTAGGCAGCAGAAATGGCCGTCGTTTTCACTCTGCTACAAAGTATCGGACTTAGAACGCGGTTATTCCTGAAATTGTTAAAAGCGACTTTTTTATTTTCTACTGGAATTGAATATCTTCTCGATGTGTCACGATCCGTTAAAACGTGAGTTTCTGAAGTGTTTATTATACCACGTGCAAAAATATCTATGCTAATGAACCGGTGTACAAATCATGCGTCAGAGTTCATGTCACTCGCAAAAGTTGTATATTTCTAACTTTGAGCATTTCTTTCCTATTGTGTGAGGACTGGCATTATTTCTTCTCAGAGATGGATACTGGGCCTCGGACCACACTTTACAAAATACTATTCTAACGCATACTCTTTAAACAAAAAAACCATAAACACAGTAATCAACCCGAAGGTTGGCCAGGTATGTGACGGTAGAGTTCACCCAATAATAAGCCCTATACGGCGTGTGAATATTCACACATCAGGGTAGGGGGGCCAGTTCCTTTCCCTGTGCCGGTTATGGTTTCCCAAGAAGATCTGGTGCCCGAAATATCACATAGTTTGGGTGGAGCTACAGACGCCCAGAGAGGCTTTCCCGGGAATCGAACCCGGGCTCTCCGGTTAGTAGTCCGACGCTCTACCCACTGGACCACCGCGCGACCCATGTATGCTTTTCATAATCTCTAAATATTTCCACAGAATTTTGCTTTATGTATGGTTAGGACTCGCAGGAATAATTTTGGAAAAGAGAGGACTCGTACGACACACTGATAATTTCTCTTTTGTTTTTCGTCTGTATTTTCTAAATGATCGTAAAAATCTGGCTTTTGCTTTCTTTCCACTTTTATAACTTCTCTCTTTTACCGTTTTGACGCTTTCTTTAGAGGATAAATGCCCGAGGAACATAATCATCTCTTCTGTAATGTAAAATTAAACAAATGACTTTCATTTTTTCGTCGTGGATTCTGATAAATCATTTAACAAGATTTATTAATGCCCATCAAAATTCCATTTTAGGATTGGCATACTTTTGCTTTATCTATTGCGAATTTGTTTTCGTTTCCAAACGATAGGATATTTGGTCGCTAATGATTTGAATTAATTTTTTTAATACATCTATGGTTAGGACGCGGGTAACCAGAGGTAGCGTGTCTGCCTGTGAAGGTCACTGGTTCGATTCCCGCGATAAGATTAAATGGACAGACAAAGTAAGGAACGAGGCATTAAATAGAAAAGCAGAAGAGGATAGGACCACACGGAGAACTCTACGGCAAAGAAGAAATAGATGGATTGGACACATATTGAGGCACAATGGATTGATTAGGAATATTATTATTTTTAGGTAATCTACCAGTAAAGATTGGTTTTTGGATGGACACAACTATCAAATAAATATTTGGTGACTCCAAACAAAAAACAATCCAGGAACATACTATACATCAGGTACCTGTTCATATGTGTGTACTTCCTTCCTCCCATCGCCCGGTCCAACATCCCTATCCTGTTCCTCCCCTTTCCTCGTTTGCCCTACATTCTCCCATCTTTTACCGTCTTCAACATCCCACTGCCGCTCAATAAGCCTTTCATCCATTTTTCCTGCCTCCATAATATTTCTCCTAACAAACCCCTCTCCTCACCCACCAACTCTAGTACTTCCTCATTTGTTTTCCTTTCGGTCCATTTCACCTTCTCCATTCTTCTCCACATCCACATTTCAAAAGCCTCCAATTTACGTCTATTCTCCTGCTTCAGTGACCACGTTTCCGCGCCGTACATAGCTACGCTCCATATCAGAGTTTTTACGAGTCTTGTCTTAACATCCCTACTCAACGTCCCCGTCATCAACTCCCCCCTCCTTGAGAAAGCCTCTTTGCCTAGCGCAATTCTTCTCCTTACGTCCCTACCACTTTGACCGTATTGGTCCAAAACACTTCCGAGATATGTAAACTGTTCTACCTGCTCTATTTTTTCCCCGCCTATTTTAATATTTAGCTTAGCCTTTTTCTTTCTGGAAAATCGCATAACCTTTGTTTTATTAATATTGATTCTCATCCCATATTTATCGCACTGAACCTCCAATTCACTCAACAAAGCTTGCAACCCCTTGGCTGACTGAGCAACTAATGCTTGGTCATCAGCAAACCTAACCGATTTTACATATTCCCCTCCGACTTTCATTCCTACCTCCAGTTCTTCCCATGCCTCTTTAATCATTTCCTCAACATATACGTTGAACAGTACCGGTGGCAATGGGCAACCCTGCCTTACACCTCTTCCTAACACTGCCCATCCGGACTCTCCGTTCCCCACTCGCATCTGAGCAGTCTGAGACATGTACAGGTTGCGGATCAGTCTCCTGTCCCTCCAATCCATTCCTATTTTCTGCAATACACGCATTAATTTTTCCCAATTCACTCTATCAAACGCTTTTTCGAAATCTACAAGACAGGCAAATACGTCCTGATTGTATTCTATATTTCTCTCGACTAGTGATCTCATTACTGCAATGGCATCACGCATACCTCTTCCTTTCCTGAACCCAAACTGATCATCCCCTAAGTAATCATTTGCCTTACTCTCTATCCTTTTTTTGGTGATCCTGAGAACAACTATAGCTGCGTGGAATATCAAACTCATTGTTCTGTAGTCCTCACATGACGTAGCCTTTACCTTTTTCGTATTAGGAACCAGCACTGATCTCAGAAAGTCTTCCGGCCAGATTTCTTCCAAATAGATACTATGAATAAGTGCATATAGGGCCTTCTTCCCACATTTTCCTAAACATTTCAACATTTCTACAGGAATATTGTCCACCCCCACAGCCTTATTTGCTTTCATCTCCTTTAATGCCCTTTCTATTTCATCGTCGAGTATGCCTGGACCTAAGCTATCTTCCTCTACGTCATGATCCTTTTCTATGCCTAAGCTTGCCGGCCTAAGTTTTCTACCATACAGTGTTTCCATATATTCCTTCCATCTCTCTTCGATTTTTCTGGTTCAACTATTATCTTACCCCATTTATCTTTAACTGTTAGCACATATCTTGCCTTCTTACTTCCCGAAAATGACTTAACCTAGCTGTATAGAGCACCAATTTCACCCTTCTTCTTTAAATTTTCCATATCATCGCTTTGCGTTTTCCACCATGCGTTTTCTTTCGCTTTATTTGTGGCCCTTCTCAATTTATTGTTTAACTCTTGGTACTTTATTTTGCCTAACTTTGTGTTTACATTCTTCTATTTCCTTCTCTCATTCATCTTTGTAATCATCTCATCTCCTACCCATGGTTTCCTTATCCTTTTGCCGTTAACGGTTCCTATAGTGTCTTTCGCGGCTTCCGATATCCGTTGCTTGATACATTCCCATTTTTCTTCGATAGTACTCAGCTCGTTACCGTCATCCTTCATTTTATCTACAGCCTGCTTATACTCCTTCCTTGTTAACCCATATAAGGTTTCTATATTCCATTTGCTAACCCGCCTGAAACGGACGTTACATTTCATAACAACTAAATTGTGGTCAGAGTTCGCATCCGCTCCTGGGAAACTGTGCGAGTTTATTACACTGTTTCTAAACCTGTGTCTAACCATAATATAATCTAACTGATACCTTTCTGAGTCGCCTGACAATTTCTATGTATACCTGCGCCTTTAGTGGTGTCTAAACCATGTGTTGGTGATGACTAACCCCTGTCTCCAGCTTTGCCCAGAGGCAAATTAGAAAATATTAAGCGAGAAATGGAAAGAGGTAATATAGATGTTTTAGGCCTCTGCGAGGTGAGATGGAAGAATAGCGGGGATTACTGGAGTGACAATTATAGAGTGATATACAGCGGCGGGGACGAGAGCCAACGAGGGGTTGCCGTAATTTTAAATAAAGGGGTAGGAAGAAGCGTAGTCAACATAGAGCAAGCGACAGATAGAATTTTATTCGTAGAGATTAAAGCAGAGCCGACGAACTTGGTCATTGTTCAGGTATACATGCCACCGAGCAACCACAAGGAGGAAGAAGTCGATAGGATGTATGATGAGTTAAAGGATATCATCGCGAGTGTTTCTGCCGGGAAACATTTGATAGTGATGGGGGATTGGAATGCGACGGTAGGCGAAGGAAGAGATGGTGGTGAGGTGGGGGACTATGGGTTAGGCACGAGGAATGAACGCGGGGAGAAAGCAATTGAATTCTGCAGGAGACAGGGGTTAGTCATCACCAACACATGGTTTAGACACCACAAAAGGCGTAGGTATACATGGAAAATGCCAGGTGACTCAGAAAGGTATCAGTTAGATTATATTATGGTTAGGCACAGGTTTAGGAACAGTGTGGTAAATTCGCACAGTTTCCCAGGAGCGGATGCGGACTCTGACCACAATTTAGTTGTTATGAAATGTAATGTTCGTTTCAAGAAGATAAGGCAAAGGCGGCGGGTCAGGAAATGGAATTTAGAAGCAGTAAATGGATTAACGAGGAAGGAGTATCATCAGGCTGTAGAGAAAATGATGGATGACGGCAAAGAACTGAATACTATCGAAGAAAAATGGGAATGTATCAAGAAAGGGATATTGGAAGCCGCTAAAGACACTATAGGAACCGTTAACGGGAAAAGGATAAGGAAACCATGGGTAACGGATGAGATGATTGCAAAGATGAATGAGAGAAGAAGATGGAAAAATGTAAACACAGGGTTAGGCAAAATGAAGTACAAAGAGTTAAACAATAAATTGAGAAGGGCCACAAATAAAGCAAAAGAAGAATGGTGGAAAACGCAATGCGAGGATATGGAAAGTTTACAGAAGAAGGGTGAAATTGGTGCTCTATACAGCTAGGTTAAGTTATTATCGGGAAGTAATAAGGCAAGATCTGTGCTAACAGTTAAAGATAAATGGGGTAAGATAATAGTTGAACCAGGAAAAATCCAATAGAGATGGAAGGAATATATAGAAACACTGTATGGTAAAGAACTTAGGCCGACAAGGTTAGACATAGAAAAGGAACATGACGTAGAAGAAGATAGCTTAGGTCCAGGCATACTCGACGATGAAATAGAAAGGGCATTAAAGGAGATGAAAGCAAATAAGGCTGTGGGGGTGGACAATATTCCTGTAGAAATGTTGAAATGGTTAGGGAAAGGTGGGAAGAAGGCCATATATGGACTGATTCGTAGCATCTATGAGGAAGGAATCTGGCCGGAAGATTTTGTGAGATCGGTGTTAGTTCGTATTCCAAAAAAGGCAAAGGCTTCGTCATGTGAGGATTACAGAACAATAAGTTTGATATCTCACGCAGCTAAAGTTATTCTCAGGATCATCAACAAAAGGATAGATAGTAAGGCAAATGATTACTTAGGGGATGATCAGTTTGGGTTCAGGAAAGGAAGAGGTATGCGTGATGCCATTGCAGTAATGAGATCACTAGTCGAGAGAAATATAGAATACAATCAGGACGTATTTGCCTGTCTTGTAGATTTCGAAAAAGCGTTTGATAGAGTGAATTGGGAAAAATTAATGCGTGTATTGCAGAAAATAGGAATGGATTGGAGGGACAGGAGACTGATCCGCAACCTGTACATATCTCAGACTGCTCAGGTGCGAGTGGGGAACGGGGAGTCCGGATGGGCAGTGTTAGGAAGAGGGGTAAGGCAGGGGTGCCCATTGTCACCGGTACTGTTCAACGTATATGTGGAGGAAATGATTAAAGAGGCATGGGAAGAACTGGAGGTAGGAATGAAAGTCGGAGGGAAATTCGTAAAATCGGTTAGGTTTGCTGATGACCAAGCATTAGTTGCTCAGTCAGCCAAGGGGTTGCAAGCATTGTTGAGTGAATTGGAGGTTCAGTGCGATAAATATGGGATGAGAATCAATATTAATAAAACAAAGGTTATGCGATTTTCCAGAAAGAAAAAGGCTAAGCTAAATATTAAAATAGGCGGGGAAAAAATAGAGCAGGTAGAACAGTTTACATGTCTCGGAAGTGTTTTGGACCAATACGGTCAAAGTGGTAGGGACGTAAGAAGAAGAATTGCGCTAGGGAAAGAGGCTTTCTCAAGGAGGAGGGAGTTGATGACGGGGACGTTGAGTAGGGATGTTAAGACAAGACTCGTAAAAACTCTGATATGGAGCGTAGCTATGTACGGCGCGGAAACGTGGTCGCTGAAGCAGGAGGATAGACGTAGATTGGAGGCTTTTAAAATGTGGGTGTGGAGAAGAATGGAGAAGGTGAAATGGACCGAAAGGAAAACAAATGAGGAAGTACTAGAAATGGTGGGGGAGGAGAGGGGTTTGTTGAGAGAAATCCTATGGAGGCAGGAAAAATGGATGAAAGGCGTATTGAGCGGTAGTGGAATGTTGAAGAGGGTAATAGAGGGGAGAATGTTGGGCAAGCGAGGTAAGGGTAGGAACAGGATAGGGATGTTGGACGGGATGAAGAGAGGAAAGAAGTAAACCGAGATGAAGAGGGACCTGATATAGTTTAGTTTGATAGGTGGGGAGTCACCAAATGCTTATTTGATACTCGTGTCCATCCAAAAACCTACCTTAACCGGTAGATTACCTAATAAATAATAAAATGTATTATACTAACACTTTGATAACTTTGCAGTTTCTCTTTTAATTTTTGTTGACGTTTTATGTAATACTTTTTTGGAATAGTTGGTTAAATTCATTATGATTAGATTCAGGGAAATGTATATTCACTGCCGCACATTTGCTGACGGTCTTGTTATTACTTCTGCCAATCGCCGTGTTCACGTGGAGATGACTATAAGCTGGGTCCAGGAGAGCTTCTGAACGGGGCTACGAGGGTGGAGGAAAATGAAGAACTTCATCGAGGCTGCTGTTGTTTTGATTTGCAGACGAATCAGAGGGTTATTTTTTTCCATTCCCTATTCTCGCATATTTCCTTCCATGGCAACGATTTTACTTTTGGTTGGGGCCCTGAAATTTGGAACGTTTCGCCTCGCAGTTATTTTGGAGCATACTAATATTTTGTTTTAATTTATGTCACGGGAAATGGCGCTTTTATTACTATCTCTCAGAATTCCGGACCTTATTGCTGGAGAAAACTGCGAATGTAGAGACAAGAATCTTAATGACTTTTCATTTTACTTTGTCACAGTCTAGGCTTTCCATTAGAATGACGTAAACGCAGCCGTATTACCTAAACGCGAATTCCTACTTATGTGAAAATTTTATGCGGCGACATCAAAATCATTTTTCGGAATTGAAAATGTCTATTCTGTAAGGAAAACTATTCTCTAAGCGGAAATGGATTTTCAGCACACCTAAACTCGGGTGCCAAAATATTTTAAGGATTCAATTAAAAATCTTACTTCGTAACCTTTCATCCTTTTGGAAACAAAAGACGAAATACACATCTGGAGATGTCGTTGTATTTGTCCAACTAATCGGAAATTCAATTGTAAATATTTTTCTTCTTCTTCTTCCCTCTTACAATTGTTTTTGGCTATTAAATTTTTAAATTAAAATACGTTTCTCATTTATCTTGTTGATTCAAAGTTAGTTAAATAAGTTTTTCGTTAATTTAATATTTTCTGAAGAACGAATGATTCCCATTGTTTTAACGTATAAGTTAGGCACACAATTTTTCCACCGCTACAGTTGCAAGGAATTCAAGGAATTGAGTGACTGACTGATTTCCGAGGAAAATTAAATTTTTGTGTCTAAGGAACTAACGTTTCTACGCACACTCCCTGCACGTAGATTGTAATTAGTGTTTAAATTATATCAATTAGGATAGACATAGTTTCAGATCATATCAACATCCCAATTATCAACGATAACCCAAAGATGTTTTGGTCCTACGTCAGGGAAGTGCAGGGAAACAAGTCCACCGTAAACTCATTGAATATCGAAAAGGGGAATAAAGTAACGAGTAGTTTAGATAAAGCCAACATATTAAACTCATTTTTCCAGAGTGTTTTCAACATATCCTCACAAAATACACCCGAGAACCTTCCGAAAATATTTCAGCATTCAATGGAAGCAATCAATATTTCCACCCGCGGAATAGAATTACTCCTTAAAAACATAGACCCCAACAAATCTCCGGGACCTGATGAGATACCGGCACGTGTGTATAAAGAACTGTCGGCTGAAATTGCCCCATATCTAGATATAATATTTAAGAAATCATTAGCAGAAGAAAGCGTGCCAAACGGCTGGAAGGTAGCTTCGGTAACACCCATATTTAAAAACGGAGACAGGGAGGACCCCAGTAATTATAGGCCAATATCGCTGACTTCCATTTCCTGTAAGATTCTTGAACACATCATTGTTAGTTCCATGATGAGGCACCTCGATAGCCAAGATTTATTAATTAATAACCAACACGGCTTCCGTAAGGGTAGATCCTGCGAAACTCAACTCGCACTTTTTGTACATGATATTGAACTCCGGTGAAAGTAATATTTCAGTTGATGCGATATTCCTAGATTTTAAGAAAGCTTTGAATAAAGTCCCTCATTGCAAATTACTCGCGAAATTGGAAACTTATGGAATACACGGGAGTAATATTAACTGGATTAAACAATTTTTAAGTGATCGTGTCCAAACAGTCGTCCTGGACGGTGTATCATCCGATACTGTCAAGGTCACGTCGGGGGTACCACAAGGAAGTGTCATAGGCCCCCTCCTTTTCCTTATTTACATAAATGACCTCAGTACCGTAGTTAATAGCAAGCTCCGTCTTTTCGCCGATGATGCAGTAATTTATGGGGACATCCGAAGTCACGAAGACAGAGTCGTGTTAGCGAACGACCTAGATGCAATTCAAAATTGGTGCGATACATGGCAATTGGAATTGAGTTTTAAAAAATGCGTAGTAATACATTTTTGGGAAAAGAGTAATTCCCTCCCTTATAGTTACAAAGTGAAACAAACCAAAATCGCGAGGGTAGATTCCTTTAAATACTGGGGTGTAACAATTACTCACGATCTGTCCTGGGGAAAACACATACGAGAAATATGCGGTCGTGCTAATAAAAAATTGGGATTTGTGAAAAGAGTGCTAGGTAAATGCGACGAAAAGGTGAAAGAACGATGTTTCCTTGCCTTGGTCAGGCCCCACCTAGAGTATGCTGCCAGTATATGGGATCCTCACAACATAAATTTGGTTTCGGAATTAGATCGAGTTCAGCGGAGGGGGGCTAGATTTGTCAAACATTGTTATGACCAACTCAGCAGCGTATCCACTTTGTTAGACAGTTTAGGTTGGGATTCTCTTACACAGCGGCGTTTCCAATGTAGATTAAACTTATTAAAAACATTTAAAGATGGGCCCTTTTCCGATGACATCAAGGATATAATACGAACCCCAACGTATTACGGTCGAAGGGATCACGAATATAAGACTAGAGAGATAGACTGCAAGACTGACAGGTTTAAAATGTCATTTTTTCCAAGAACGATAAGGGAACAGAATGCTCGTAGTCGAAATTCCCCAGGACTTAGTTCATTACAATAAGTGTTAACGTACAGGTTAGGGACTTCGCGAGGATGTGTATACATGTGTGTATGTATGTATATGTATGTGTGTATATATACATATATATATATATATATGTATATATATATTTTTTTTCCTACAGGTTCCCCCCACCTTTCCTCACCTAACTCCCAACCCCCTCAACCCTTACCCTTCCCTCATGGTGCTACACCCCCTGCCACACACCTTTTTGGTGGCTCGCAGGGTACTTATGTAGATGTAGATGTAGATGTAGATATCTATTGCTGCAAAAATGGTCATTTATGATTGGTCAATGGAAACGTAGTGGACACTGTAGGCTGTAGCGTGGCGTCTATTGATGACACCTCATCGATTTCAATATCGCAATACAATCGGAAGAGGGCCACCCCGGAGGAGCGGTCGGGGCGGCCGGGCCAAGGGGGAGGACCGGTCGGCTGAGTTACCATCGGGAGAGACGTAGCTCCATTTGACTTTAGGGCCATCCTTCTTTATTAGGAAAAAACACAATTTCATGCAGAATTTTGTAGGTCTTATGGAAAACAAAAGCTCTGCTGACGGATAGTGAAGGAATAACGAAAGTGGAACGAAACAGAGATTGTTCACATCCCCCAAGTGCCTTGGTAAATCGATGTCCATTTTGGGTGGGACATATCGAGCCAGATGGTGTCACGGCGGAATATTATCTGAACCAGAAACATACAACGAACGAAGATAACATACCCAGCTCATATATACGGCAGCCCGTTGTATGTCCCAATTATTAAGTCTGGGTATGAGCTGTACCAATTATCTCACATGTTGCACCCTGTGGGGAGTGATATGTAGGGTTAAGGCCCTGGTGGATATTAAAACTCTTAGGTATTTCAGCTTCCTTGTAGGCACAAGAACACTCTTTTCTTTATTGATGTTTAATCCTGGCTGGAACTCGCAGGAATTCGCTATTTCTTTTATTGGTATTGCTAGTGGGTGAAATATCAGTCAATCATCCAGACATACTAACATAGAAACTTGGAGCTTATCTTCGATATCCAGAGCGACTGCCTATGCGAACCACTGCATAATGTTGGGCCAATTGTGTGTTCCGTAAGGGAGCTTAAGACTCGCTTTTGCATATAACTACTCTACTTTAAACTCTCTGCGAGCTATCGCTTATCTTTATCGACGTTTTTAACTCTTTTTTTTTCGACCTCCCGCGAGGCAATGCTGTTTTCATTGGCTGAAATATGGAATAAGGATCGTTTAATTTGGCTGCTTAGCTCAGTATACTTAGTTTGAAAATCGCCACTACGTCTTGGCTACGAGAAAAAATGAAGGAGCTGAATAATTTGCAAATTATTATTTGATTAGTAGTTAGCATCCAAGGCACCATCAATCTGGTAACGTCTTCGCTGTTGTGACCGACTTTCAAAATGAATATTTGCTTTTCTTCTTGCAACGTCATATCATAAACTTCATCGTAGGCTATATTAGAATTTTGTTACTAAACTACCAAGTGTATGAAATACTTATTCTCCTTTTGGTCTTCTGTCAAAAAATATTAAAATTTTCATATTTTTGTTTAATTTCCATCCTATTTTTTAACGTTTATATGCTGTGGGTCTTGCTTTCTGCGTCACTAGTGCAATTATGTAGTGGAGAAGCCCACAATAATTGCATTCTCAGGGGAACGGAAGCCTATATTTCCTCATTAGCTCAATAATTTCCTAGTCTGTGAAGTTCTGAGGGAGGCTGGCCCCTCGGGTACCTTTAACACTTCATTCTGTTTTAATAATCTGAAGTTTTTGTCGTTCCGTGATACGCGAGGTCGACCTTCCCTTTAATCAGTATGCCTCCGTTGAAGCGTAGCATATTTTTTTATTTGCCTTTCAAAATTAGCCCCGATAAGAGTTAGTAACAGGAAATTTAAGCGCGTGCACGACCAAAAAATAAAAATTATGAAACTTCTATCTTTTGATGAGAAACTTGCGAATATTTTTTCCGTAGGCGCGCAATGTCCTATCATCCGTTATATGATTTTGACCCAACCTAGTTGCATGACGTCCATCGAGTTTATTTCGATGTTACCTTGTTAATGTCTATGATAATAGTGTTCCCAAACTCAATGCAGGAAGATTAAGTATTACTGGTTCACGAGAAATATCTTGAACATAGTGCAATTATTTATTGTTTTCATTAATTATTATTATTAAACTTCTTGCAGCGATTGTTATTCTGCCCATAGATAGATGCTATCTATGTAAGTACTTCGTTGAATTATAGATAAAGTGGTAGTGGATAACAGCTCAATTATGAATAGAGAAAATGGAAGTAATTTTAAGAGAATTATTTGAGTTAAATGTGCAAGAAAAATTAGAATAATTTACAAAAGATTTTTCGGAACGCCATCAATATGGTAAATGGGTATTGGCCAGAACAGCAACGATAAATTAAGAATGAAAGCAAAAAGAATATTAAAATAAATGGAAAATCCAAGGAATCGATGAATGCGTCCTTGGGAGAGAGAACGAGAAGAGAAACCTTTGGAAGATATCGATTGAAGTAAGAGGACAAGAGTCGAGGAAATGGGCCATAATGGGAAGAAACCTAATGGGAACTAACTACGAAGGATAGGTAAACGGAAAATTACGAGAAAGACGAATCGATCACGGAAATACAAGAAGTCTTCGCAAATTGGAGAAAGCATACCTGCAAATATGTGTAGAGATGTGAACATGCGAGACGACCGATACAGACCAATTCTAGGATTGTCTAACCAGTATTAGTAGACAGTTTCATGGAAAAATAGTCCTCTGCACATATTTTTGATTTATAAAACTCGCATATCAACATACAGTGTCGGATATATATATATAATGTATGAGTTAAAATAGAAATAGGTATGCCTGATGTAATAAAATAAGTAGGTGCCGCGTAGGTAAGAGCGTGGTTGCACTTTCACCTAGTTATTGTTCGTATGATGAGATCTGGTCTTCAAAACCATGTTTAGAGATCAAGTATAAGATATATCCACTAGATCCCCTCATGCGGAGAGCCTCCACCCCCACCCCCTTGGGAAATCAAGCTCCCTCCAGCCTCACTTCGTTCCTCGTGGTATTGGGCTCGTATTCTGGGCGCAACCGCCGTTTTACACGTCGGGTTGCACGAGTGGACCCCTGAGCGCGGAGAGTGGAATCCGGCTCGTTGCGAAAATAACTATCGCAGTCCCCGCGCCGACGTTACGTCCGTTCCCATTTCGGGGCGTCGCGACGTGCGCTCTACCGCAAATGGCTCGCCTACGCATCCCGCACGAAACTCCGCATCGGTCGAGGGGTTGCGCCTGCCGTAAAATAGCCGCCGCCCAACGGTAATGCTCGAACCCGGCACCTCAAATCCTCCAGAGAGAGAGAGACGGGTGAATTTGTAGCCCGCACACCCAAGGGCCGGCTGTCTAACGAACTCCGTTCACGCGGCCAGTCCCTCTTTCTCGAAAGAAAGCACTGGAGCTCACAACATCTTTCAGCCGGGATCTTTCATCCCTTGGGGCTGCCAAGTTCCTCCGAAAAGAAAAAAAATCAATCTTTACGGATATTTGCCCTCCTGCATGGTTGAAAAACCGGTATGCTTATAAAAAATGAAGAGGCCATCTTCTCAACTGAGTTTCCTCCTTGTTTTCCCCTTGAATGTTATTTTTCACTGTGAACATCTATTGTCCTTCAATTGGTTGATTAATTACAGCAAGATTTCGTATTCTGTTTGATGTTACTTGTCCGTTAGCAACCTTTTCGATTGAATTTGAAATTAACAAGGTATAAAATGAACATTCGGAAACGTACTTCGAGTTTGTGGGATTTGGAGTAGTATCGCGTGACCTTGGAACATGGACTAAGTGCGCTGACAAAACTTCATGTTTTAATTGACGCTTACGAAAGGGGACACACAAGACTTCTTTCGACGGTGATTATACCGAGAACGGGTATCGACTGCTTTGTTGTATATTTTTCTGCTCCCTTCGTTCTATCCATGTGTATCACATTCGTTTGGAAACCTTCATTCAACGTATTTGTACGACTATACTCCGCCGGAGTTCTTATTCAGATGGAAAAATAAAAGTAGGTATTCAAGATGTTGGGGGTCAGATGTTTATAAAAATGTCAATAATGAGTGTGTATATAAATAAAAAAAGGAACGAAATTTGTATTGTAATGATTTTTTGACCTGGGTACCGAAGTGGTGAAATATACATGTATATAAAGCACAATTCCGGAAATATTTGGCCGCAGAGGATTTCGCCTAATCGGTGAAGACTAAGCAAATACCGCCATGAAGCCACAGGTCAAACAATAGAGAGAATGCCTTTTACTGTCCATCGTTATGTGTATTAATAGTTCAGAGGTGGTCTACCACTTGAAATCGTATCACAATGAAAATCATTTCATGAATGTTTAACGTATGAGACTAGAATATTCCCACCGGAGGCAGAATGTGAACGCGCAACCTTTGGGTGTGACGGGAGCGCGAAATTTCGAGAAATAACCTAGTGGGTCCATTAGTTGTTTTCAAGCTGTTCTTTTCCTTCTTACTCTATACTACAAAGATCACTTTATATTTGATTGGAGCAGCGGGAAACTGATTTACACCAAGCTGCGTCAGTATGAAGGAATTACGAGTACACTCTCTTCGTTTAATAACACCTCCATTCGATGTTATAAATTTGGTGTTCTTGAAATGTCAATATCATTTGGAATGATCGCGGACCCGAGTGCATATTGATTGAAACGTAATAGTGAGGAGGAGGTGTTGCCGAGAAATCACCTTACGTTCGTTCGTTTTCCCTTGACCCTATCGTACACTACCATCTACAGTCCAACTGCTTTACCTCCCAACGCCAAAGCGTACGAGTGATGATTCTGCCGTACGGAGAAAACTAAATGTCGTGTAATTTCTCTTAGATAGATTCAGAAAGAGCTTATTTTTGTCTCATCCTTCGTGCTTGGGCTGATGGCGTCCGCAAAGGAGTGGATGGCTAGCTCGAGTTACTTAATTAACTAGTCCACTCGGAAACTCACGCTCCGATGGACGAAACTTTGGCAATCGGAATGATAAATAATCGCAAGTGTTTGCGCTTCTTCTTCCACAAACAGCCGGACCCAAGCATTCATTGCCCAACCGAGAAGCAAGCATTCCCGCCCCTCTTCACGTCCCCCGCCCGGCCCCCTTCGCGTGTGCCGACAGCATTCCACGCCCCACCGCACCCACCTCAACCCTCGCGCCCATGCCGCCTCCTCGGCCCGCGTTCAGCTCCACATCTCTCTCTCCCACCCCATCCCCATTACTATTTCTCACCCCAAAATTACTCCGAGCCTTCGGGAATATTCATGCATATTTAATTTATGAGTTTGTGAAAGAAAGTTCAAAAGTCATCCATGATTTAAGTTCAAACTTGGTACGGAAAAATGAACTTCCGAACACCTTAAAACCCCGCACTCCACATATCGGTCATTTTTCCCCGTTTCCGAACGGCGCTCGCCTTTCCGAACGCTCATCACGACGTTGTTTCTCTTATTCGTTTTTTCAGTGCTGTCTCGAAGGATTTAATCGTTCCCGTCGTGATCGTGGACGTCGGTATGGTCTCAAAAATCCTGGAAAGCGAAATTCGCCGTCCGTTCAAGGAAAGGGTGGAATAGTGGCAGGAGGGTAGTGCATGGATTTCGGGGGAGAGGGTCGGAGGGGGCCCTCCGCTGTCTCTCTAACTCTTCCCCTTTCCCCCAACATTCGCCCCATGAGTAAAATCACCACTGCGAAACTTCCCTCCTCCTGTAAGGAATCGAGCCAGAAGCAGTCTTTCATTACTGTAGTTTACACATGATCGTCATTACCGCATTTCCCGGCTTTGTCTTTCCGTGAAAATTTTTCCCGGAAATGCTTCGCGGGAACCCTTGTAGAAATCCTGGCTCATCCAAGTCGGGAGGAATTCCGCCGCTAAACCCTCGAAAGTTTTGTGTGTACTCTTCGTAAATCAACTAACTTTTTGCTTAACTCATTTTTAACACCACTGGATTTTTGTCGTTCGCCCGCAGCGCGGCGTTTTTTAATATCCAGTTGCTCTTCCGATTACGCTATTAAATCTCAGTGTAAATTAGGTTTTCTTTATAGAGTAATCGGTAGCGCATCCGCTCGGTAAGTGGAAGGTCCGGTGTTCAAGTCCCGGTTAAGGAAATATTTTTACATTTCACATCTGCTCAAATCCGCCTTTCCCCTTGTCCTGTGTTCGTCTTATATATTTTTTCCTATCCCCTTTCCTTATATCTATTTCTATGTGTGAATGAATATTTGTTCGCCGTATGGCGGGATTTCGTATTTAATTAGGTGGACAACATTCCTGCGGAACTATTGAAAGGTTTGGGAAAATGTGGAAGGAAGACTCTACATATATGGACTTATTCGTAGTATCTATTTGGAAGAAATCTGGCCGAAAGACTTTGTGAGATCATTGCTGGTTCCTAATACGAAAAAGGTAAAGGCTGAATCATGTGAAGATTACAAAACAATACGTTTGATATCCCACGCAGCTAAAGCTATTCTCAGGATCATCAACAAAAGGACGGAGAGCAAGGAAAATGATTACTTAGAGGATGATCAGTTTCGGTTTAGCAAAGGAAGAAGAACGCGTAATGCCATTGCAGTAATGAAATCACTAATCGAGAGGAATACAGAATACAACCAGGACGTTTTTGTCTGTCTTGTAGATTTCGAAAAAGCGTTTGATAGAGTGAATTGGGAAAAATAATGCGTGTATTGCAGAAAATAGGAATGAATTGGAGGGACAGGAGACTGATCCGCAATCTGTACATGCCTCAGACTGCTCAGGTGCGAGTGGGGAACGGAGAGTCCGGATGGGCAGTGTTAGGAAGAGATGTAAGGCAGGGTTGCCCATTGTCACCGGTACTGTTCAACGTATATGTAGAGGAAATGATTAAAGAGGCATGGGAAGAACTGGAGGTAGGAATGAAAGTCGTAGGGGAATTCGTAAAATCGATTAGGTTTGCTGTTTGTAGTTAAGATGTAAGGAGAAGCATTGCGCCAGGCAAAGAGGCTTTCACGATGAGGAGGGAGTTGATGACGGGGACGTTTTGTAGGGAGGTTAAGAAAAGACTCGTAAAAACTCTGATATAGAGCGTAGCTATGTACTGCGCGGAAACGTGATCGCTGAAGCAGGAGGATAGACGTAGATTGGAGGCTTTTGAAATGTGGGTGTGGAGAAGAATGGAGAAGGTGAAATGGACCGAAAAGAAAACAAATGAGGAAGTACTCGAGATGGTGGGTGAGGAGAGGGGTTTGTTGAGAGAAATCCTATGGAGGCAGGAAAAATGGATGAAATTCTTATTGAGCGGCAGTGGGATGTTGAAGAAGGTAATAGAGGGGAGTGCCTGATATGCCGTAGGTTGCTGGATTGTGTTTTGTTTCGAGTCACAAAGTATTTATTTGGTAGTTGTGTCCATCCAAAAATCTACCTTAATCGGTAGATAACCTTATAATAATATGTATATACTACCTTGAACAAAAAGTTCCCGGAATAACCACCGTGTGGCGCTCCCATCGTTCCGATTTGACGTAGTATTTACCTTTTTCGGAATATGGCTTAAAACTGACCTCACAAAGTCTTCCGGCCAGATTCCTTCCTCATAGATACTGCGAATCAGTCCATATATGGCCCTCTTTCCACCTTTTCCTAACCATTTCAACATTTCTACAGGAATGTTGTCCACCCCCCCAGACCCCCACAGACCTGGTCTGACCTGAATAAGGCCTCGGAGTAGGCCGAAAGCTTAAATCATCTACAGTGTGAGTGTCCTTTTACGTGTTATCTGTTTTATTCTGTGTTCTATTGTGCCGTCCAAAAGTTATATATACTACCTTGAACAAAAAGTTCCCGGAAAAACCACCGTGTGGCGCTCCCATCGTTCCGATTTGAGTTCTGTTTTTTTTTGTTAAATTGGTACATCTGTTGTTGATATTCCCTTTAAATCTTAGTGTCATAACTTGACATTTGCAAAAGTTACGTAGCCAAGAGTACATCTATCTCTGTGTGTGTTGGCGATTTTTTACAATTGCAGAAATGGATTTAAATTTGCAACAACGAACTTTTATTAAATTTTGCGTAAAAAACGGATTTAGTGGCGCACGGACGTTGGAAATGTTGGAAAAGTGTTTCGGCAACCATTCTCTAAAAAAAACGGTCGTTTACCAGTGGCACGAGCGGTTCAGAAGTGGTCGTGAGTCAATCGAAGATGATGAGCGCAGTGGCAGACCATCGACATCGAAAGTCGGTGAAAAAATTGATAAAGTAAAAGAAATGTTGGTCAATAACCGCAAATTAACCATCAGAGAAATAGCGGAGGACTTGAACATTGCCTATGGATCCGCCCAAGACATTGTGGTTAATGATTTGGGTTTCCGTCGTGTAGCAGCAAAGTTGGTGCCAAAAGACCTCAATTTCATGCAAAAAAGAGACCGTGTTGACGTCGCAAAAGACATGATTTGCGAGGCTGAATCCGATCCCACATTCATCAAAAGGATCATTACTGGAGACGAGACGTGGGTTTATGAGTACGACACGCAATCCAGACATCAGGCAAGTGAATGGCGTTCACCAAATGAGCCGAGACCAAAAAAACCACGTCGTTTTCAGTCAAAAAAGGAAGGCAATGCTGACGGTTTTCATGGATTACAACGGTGTAGTGCATCATGAATTTTTGCCAGAAGGCCAGACAGTAAACAAAGAGTATTATTTGGGCGTTATGAGACGTTTGCGTGAAGCAATTCGCCGAAAGAGACCAGAAATCGTCGCACAGTGCATCGAGACCGTCGCACAGTGCTATCATTATTCGTAATTTTTTGACAAAAAATGCAACAAATACCATCCAACAGCCACCGAATTCACCTGATTTGGCTCCCTGTGACTTCTTTCTGTTCAATAGAGTTAAAAAACCATTACGGGGAACGCGTTTTAGCAGCCGAGAGGAAGTAATGGAAAAATCGCAGGAAGCACTGATGGACATACCGAAAACCGAATATAAAAAATATTTCGAGGATTGGATCAAGCGCTGGCATAAGTGTGTTGCAGTCGATGGGGATTACTTTGAAGGGGACAATATAGATTTAGATGAATAAACTTGTATTTTTAATTTTCTGAATAAATTTCGGGAACTTTTTGATCAAGGTAGTATATATATATATTATTATTAGGTAATCTACCGGTTAAGGTAGGTTATTGGATGGACACAACTATCAAATAAACATTTTGTGACTCCCCACCTAGCAAACTAATCTATATCAGGTCCCTCTTCATCTCGGTGTACTTCTTTCCTCCCTTCATCCCGTCCAACATCCCTATCCTGTTCCTGCCCTTACCTCGCTTGCCCAACATTCTCCCCTCTATTACCCTCTTCAACATTCCACTACCGCTCAATACGCCTTTCATCCATTTTTCCTGCCTCCATAGGATTTCTCTCAACAAACCCCTCTCCTCACCCACCATCTCCAGTACTTCCTCATTTGTTTTCCTCTCGGTCCATTTCACCTTCTCCATTCTTCTCCACACCCACATTTCAAAAGCCTCCAATCTACGTCTATCCTCCTGCTTCAGCGACCACGTTTCCGCGCCGTACATAGCTACGCTCCATATCAGAGTTTTTACGAGTCTTGTCTTAACATCCCTACTCAACGTCCCCGTCATCAACTCCCTCCTCCTTGAGAAAGCCTCCTTGCCTAGCGCAATTCTTCTCCTTACGTCCCTACCACTTTGACCGTATTGGTCTAAAACACTTCCGAGATATGTAAACTGCTCTACCTGCTCTATTCTTTCCCCGCCTATTTTAATATTTAGCTTAGCCTTTTTCTTTCTGGAAAATCGCATAACCTTTGTTTTATTAATATTGATTCTCATCCCATATTTATCGCACTGAACCTCCAATTCACTCAACAATGCTTGCAACCCCTTGGCTGACTGAGCAACTAATGCTTGGTCATCAGCAAACCTAACCGATTTTACGAGTTCCCCTCCGACTTTCATTCCTACCTCCAGTTCTTCCCATGCCTCTTTAATCATTTCCTCCACATATACGTTGAACAGTACCGGTGACAATGGGCAACCCTGCCTTACACCTATTCCTAACACTGCCCATCCGGACTCTCCGTTCCCCACTCGCACCTGAGCAGTCTGAGACATGTACAGGTTGCGGATCAGTCTCCTGTCCCTCCAATCCATTCCTATTTTCTGCACTACACGCATTAAATTTTCCCAATTCACTCTATCAATTCCTTTTTCGAAATCTGCGAAACAGGCAAATACATCCGGATTGTATCCTATATTCCTCTCGATTAGTGATCTCATTACTTCAATGGCATTACGCGTACCTCTTCCTTTCCTGAACCCAAACTGATCATCCCCTAAGTAATCATTTGCCTTACTCTCTATCCTTTTGTTGATGATCCTGAGAATAACTTTAGCTGCGTGGGATATCAAACTTATTGTTCTGTAATCCTCACATGACGAAGCCTTTGCCTTTTTTGGAATACGAACTAACACCGATCTCACAAAATCTTCCGGCCAGATTCCTTCCTCATAGATGCTACGAATCAGTCCATATATGGCCTTCTTCCCACCTTTCCCTAACCATTTCAACATTTCTACAGGAATATTGTCCACCCCCACAGCCTTATTTGCTTTCATCTCCTTTAATGCCCTTTCTATTTCATCGTCGAGTATGCCTGGACCTAAGCTATCTTCTTCTACGTCATGTTCCTTTTCTATGTCTAACCTTGTCGGCCTAAGTTCTTTACCATACAGTGTTTCTATATATTCCTTCCATCTCTCTTGGATTTTTCCTGGTTCAACTATTATCTTACCCCATTTATCTTTAACTGTTAGCACAGCTCTTGCCTTCTTACTTCCCGATAATAACTTAACCTTGCTGTATAGAGCACCAATTTCACCCTTCTTCTGTAAACTTTCCATATCCTCGCATTGCGTTTTCCACCATTCTTCTTTTGCTTTATTTGTGGCCCTTCTCAATTTATTGTTTAACTCTTTGTACTTCATTTTGCCTAACTCTGTGTTTACATTTTTCCATCTTCTTCTCTCATCCATTTTCGCAATCATCTCATCCGTTACCCATGGTTTCCTTATCCTTTTCCCGTTAACGGTTCCTATAGTGTCTTTAGCGGCTTCCAATATTCCTTTCTTGATACATTCCCATTTTTCTTCGATAGTACTCAGTTCTTTACCGTCATCCATTATTTTCTCTACAGCCTGCTGATACTCCTTCCTCGTTAATCCATTTAATGCTTTTACATTCCATTTCCTAACCCTCCGCCCTTGCCTTATCTTCTTGAAACGAACGTTACATTTCCTTACAACTAAATTGTGATCAGAGTCCGCATCCGCTCCTGGGAAACTGTGCGAATTTATCACACTCTTCCTAAACGTGTGCCTAACCATAATATAATCTAACTGATACCTTTCTGAGTCACCTGGCATTTTCCATGTATACCTACGCCTTTTGTGGTGTCTATACCATGTGTTGGTGATGACTAACCCCTGTCTCCTGCAGAATTCAATTGCTTTCTCCCCGCGTTCATTCCTCGTGCCTAACCCATAGTCCCCCACCTCACCACCATCTCTTCCTTCGCCTACCGTCGCATTCCAATCCCCCATCACTATCAAATGTTTCCCTGCAGGAACACTCGCGATGATATCCTCTAACTCATCATACATCCTATCGACTTCTTCCTCCTTGTGGTTGCTCGGTGGCATGTATACCTGAATAATGACCAAGTTCGTCGGCTCTGCTTTAATCTCTACGAGTAAAATTCTATCTGTCGCTTGCTCTATGTTGACTACGCTTCTTCCTACCCCTTTATTTAAAATTACGGCAACCCCTCGTTGGCTCTCATCCCCGCCACTGTATATTACTCTATAATTGTCACTCCAGTAATCCCCGCTATCCTTCCATCTCACCTCGCAGAGGCCTAAAACATCTATGTTACCTCTTTCCATCTCTCGCTTAATATTTTCTAATTTGCCTCTCCTCAACATTGTCCTGACGTTCCAGGTTCCTATTCTAACTACTTTCGCCTTCTTCTGAGTCTTCTGTCCTGCTGAAGTTATTTCTTCCCTGCAAGGGTTTCGTGGGATGACGACCGCGGAAGCCTTGCCTCTCCCGCTGCCGTGCACGACACACGGCCTCTTGGGCCGTGTCCCGTAGTTGCCAGGACTCATATTATCTATAGTGCCCATCATAATATTCTTGGGAATCATAATTGAGGTGGTTTCCCGTTGCCTTCCTCAATAGTGTTTTTAACGTGACACCATCACTTTATGGCCGCCCCACTGGGGTCAGACGCCACTGCAGCCGCCTCACTGAGGAACAGACGCTGCGTGGACTAACTTTCGTCTGACTCCTAACCTTCGACCTATCTGGCATGGGTGACCCTTCCAGGAGTAATTATTATTACTCCCGCCAGCACAGCTCTAGGGGTCATCGGAACACACAAGCCCTTCCACCACGACAAGGTTGTAGTCCATGGGAGGGATATATATATATATATATGCTATATATAGCTATACATACGCGTCATATATTCAAAAGAGATTGGAGCACATAAAAGACACGGGAGGTGGGGAAGGCTGAATAGAGCAGATCAAAAGAGCAGAAATATTTTATTGACCAGAACTTGAATCACGAATCAGTCCACTAGCCGGGTCGAGGCTCATAACCACTTGAACTATCGATGAAACGTATATTAGACAGAAATCTGCCCCAATTCTTTGGACAGGAGGTGCTGTTAGGGAGCTTTTTCACCCATAAAAAGAGAAATCGACGAGGACACAGGAGGAAAGGACAGTAGGTAAAGCATTCATTTAACGTCATAAAGGATAGGAACAGTGCTTTTCGAGGGACGTACTGTATAGTCAGCAGAAGGAGACGAGCCACGTTGGCCAAGTACACATTCAAATATGAAATCCGCCATACGGTGAATATGTACTTATTGATATAATGAAAAAGGATAGGAACACCCATAAAAGACAAACACAGGAGTGGTGGGGCCTTCTTCCACCACCAAAAGTGGTGGAAGAAGAAATCGAGCGGATTACAAGCGCCAAAATTCTGTCTTATTCTTTTAAATGTGTTCCTTTTCCCTTTCTTTATATCTATATCCATGGGAATAAATAAATAAATAAATAAATAAATAAATAAATAAATAAATAAATAAATAAATATATATATATATACACACATACATTCATGCACGACCACCCTTTCCCTCCGAATGAATAACCACCGCTATTCCATCAAATCTCCTACCTTCCTTAATTATCCATTCCCAACTCACACTGATTCCCACAGCCAGTCTTTTGATGACTCCTTCTCTGTTTCGGTGATTGAAACCCATCTTAATTCCGCTAGTAGCATAGAGGTGAGAACCCGTGAGAAGGCACCTATCAGGGTGCTCCAGTCTTTTAAACCCCCCGGGCTGAACCAAGCCCACTGATTTCATCCAATACTGCCTACATTTCCCCTCCCCCACCTTGTCCGCTTCCTATTGGTCCCTTACCTCTCCTCCCCTCACCCTTCCTCCGCACATGTCCTCTCCGCTCTTCCCCGAGAACGCCATTCTGATGACGACGGTCGAGCCGTCGAAACGTCAATACATACTGTGAGTGTCCTTTCTTCGTGTTTCTGAGTGTCGAATATTTTGTATCTGTGTTTGTGCGTCGTCGCAGAGCGTAAATTTCAAAGATAAAATATATATATGTGCACGCACATATATACATAAAAATAATATATATATATATGTGTGTGTGTACATGCACCCACATATGTACACATAGTGTAGTAATAAATGATACAGTATTTCAAATAAATTGCGATACAAATATTCCTCGTGATACTCAAGGTTCACAGCGTTATAAGAATCAATTTCGAAAACCAACGCTGGCGTTCGGAATTGCGCCTGAAGGTATTATGCCTCATTCACGTTTAAATAAAAAACACATAATGATTCCCTTCCGGAGTATTTCAAACTTACCTAATTTCTTTTTTTCCGAAAAATTAGCCCTTGCTCCAGAAAATCCAAGAATAAATAAGCTCTTGGGAATTCTGGACCATTTCTCCTCTTCTCACTGGACGAGATGAGTGATGAATATTTTATGATATAAATCGTCCCAAGTGGCGCACAGCCCACGCGAATGCGCAGGCGCTGCTGCAAGGGTTCCGCGGCACACGCGCCAACCGGATTCGGGGGTTGCGATACCGCATCTATATTTTTTGTTTCTGGGAATATTTTAGAATGTGATCGACCTCGTTATTTACAATTAAACGCATGATTACCGAACATCGGTCATCACAGTTAATGTCACACATGCTCCTGCCATGTGTAAAATCATCGGTTTAACATTTAAAAAATTAACATTAACTTTTTCTCTCTTATTTTTCCTCGCCCTCGTTATTCAACTTACATTTTTCATCCCAAATGATACGTCTAATTTCGACCTTTCATGATTAGAGTGACACCTAAGGGGATATTCTTTCCGATTCTTCATTACATCTAACATTTAAGACGTGCTGGAGACAGTTTGATCCTTTGAAGATTATGCTGTTCGCATTACCCGACGGGTCAAGTGAAGATGAGATATGGGAGCACAAAATTTATTCTTGAAGTTAAGTTTGTGTTCAAGCGTCCGGTTAAACAACCGTGAATTATTTAAAAACCGTATGAATATAGTATGCACCTTTGAAGTCAGGGAGTTTTCTCGTGGCATCCACATCGCTGCGGATCGGTGTGGACCGAAGGGGATTCCCTAAAGGCAGGGATGCGCTGGTGTGCGTTCGTGCGTGTAATGAGTTTGCTCGTGCATGCGCACGCAGGCGTGTAGGGATGCACTCCTCCAGCGCCGGCGCTGTATCCCAGGGGGCAATACCGGAGAATCACCCTCTGTGTCAATTAATAATGCCTGGAGGTGTATAAATAATAATGGAAAATAATGATTAAAGTTTTATAAACGAGGTCTGTGAAAGTAAATATTTTTAAGTTCACGATATTATTAAACATTTCGCAACATGAATAGTTCATATTCTTTAATTCAAGATTGTATGATGTAGGTGCTTTAACAATACTTGACTAGGCCGCAAGTTTTAAGACACCCCAGCCACCTCCACAGTAGGGATTTGCCCGCAAATTATCGCCTCGTAGATTGTACACCGCTACAAAATTTATTTCAAAACTACGATTGACAGAGGAAAATAACTATCGCGGAGAAAAACTTTGCGGTTCACATCCAATGATAAACGTATGTATGGAGCTGTTTACAGTGTCAGTGGATCGAGCTCCTCCTCGTTTCAATTCTGAACGGGCAGAGAGATTTACGTGCGTAATTTAACTGCGTTGCAGCCCCTAACGAAAACCATCTGACCATTTGATTCCCTTCGGTGGAACCGCAGAAATTAATGAAGTCAACCGGATTGTTTTAATACCATTCTAAGAGTGCCTTTCGGGTCTTGTTAGAATCGCCAAGAAACCTTACTGTTTTCGATAAAGCGTGGTATGAGAATAGGTAGGGTATAGATTATTGAAGCAAGAGACGCGGTATAGGCTCTGATGAAGACTGATAAAACAAAACCAAAGGGCAGCGCTTCTAAAAATATCCAAATATTTACGAATCGACTTTAACGCTAATCTTAAGTTCGGGATCTCTTATTATGGTTCCTCGTAGTGTTTGCAGTGGGGGATGGGGAAGGTATGTCACCCAGGCCAGATTGGTCGTCATGACGCCAATTTCAGCTGCTGCTGCTCCGTCGAGGGTATTTTGTTTTCGCCTTGAGTAATCGTGCCCGCCTCATGAGTTTGGCTTTATGCGTGAACTCCCTAAATAATTCGCGGCTTAATGGGCTCCACCGCATTTTATTTGGGAATCATCTAGCATGCAGTCCGCAAATTAATCGCGTCAGGGCCGTCCTCCTCTCAGTCAGCCGTTTGCCTTCCAGACCATTAGCCGCCGCCCCTTATTGCGTCGCTTATCGGGCAGCTGCCCCTTGTTTGCTCATTCCCCTCGCAGGGCCTCGTTTCGACCGTCTACTCTCAGACGATTCGTCGCTTATCTTTCTCCCCTTCCCGACCACCAGGGCCGCCTGGCAATTACCCCACCCACCCAAACACGCAGAACTTCCTCATTTGGCCGGTTTCCCAATTGAGGGGGCTACCGTATTTTTCCCCTAGGTGGTCGAAACGCTTTTCTGGCTTTTTCTGTCGTGCAGTCGTATTCGGGAAAGAAATTCGCACAGTGGAGAAAAAATACCTGGGTGCTTCTTTTGCCCTTTCTAATTCAAGGTGCCAGATCCTGGAGAACATTCGCGAGAGGAGGCTTTGTTGAATAATTTTCCCCGCCATGAGATTAAGATAAACAGTGAAATTGAGTTGAGACTTCCGTCATTGTTTGTACTCATAACACTTACAACACTACTTTGCATGAATATTATTCCCCGTGGAATTTTCTTACTCTCTTCCCATTCGAACGCAACTTACTGTCACCGATACGCATAGCCTGCGACCGACCGTCTGAATTGTCTAAATTTTTTAGTTTCAATGGAGAAGGTGCTTTATTTTTCAATTTTTTGTGACGGAGCACAAAGGCAGGAATTGATACAAGATATGAACTAAAAAGAATGAAAAGATTGACATTGAACGGGTTAATTTGAAGAATTGTTAAAAACCAATAGTCAGTTTGATAACCCTCGAAGAATTTTTGTATTGATAGTTTTTATTTAATTGAATATAAACCATAAGAGGTAGAGGGGAAGGATCTGTCCCCCCCTTCTCTTAATCTCTCTCTATGTATATATATACTTGTATATATATTCATTCACATAGAAATAGATATAGGGTAAAATACGGGGCCAATTCCTTTCCCTGTGCCGGTTATGGCTTCCCAGGAAGATCTGGTACCCGAAAAATCATATACTTTAGTTAGAGCTACAGGTGCCAGGAGTGCCTTGCCCGGGAATTGAACTCGGGACCCTCCGATCAGTAGTCCAACGCTCTACCCCTGCACTACCGTGACACACATAGACAGGTAAACAAAAAATCCCGAGACCGTAAACTTCATTGGCGTTAAGTGATAGGAAAAAAAGAGAGAAAAAAAAGTTTTATAAAAAAATAGAAGTAAGGGGAGGAATAGAGAGTACAAACTAGGTCAGTTGGATGTGTTTGAGAAACAGTGACCCACGTATGCCTCAGTCACACACGAAAGCCAAAATAAATTATAAAAATAATAAATAATAAAAACCAACTTACAACCACTCGATCACTAGGGTGTGCTAAGAAATAACTGTCACTCTCGTGAATCACATTCACACACACACTCAGGGTTTGCAAGGATCCCTCCTATGTCAGTGACCCGTCAATCACTGAAATGCATGAAAATTATTAAAGGATGTAGTGAAACAGAAACGGGTTGCGTAAATACACAGTCACTCAATCACTCGGGTGTGTTAGACCTTTGTGAATTTCACACACTCACTCAGTCAGGGTTTACAGGGATCCCTCCTATGCCATTGACCCGTCAATCACACGGGGCATCAAGGCAGCTCTCAAAAGAGATCAGATTGGCAAGTGTATCGTTGGTACAAGGACCTTTTGGAAGGCCCGGGAGAGTTTGAGGACGAGGACCGCCATAGGACGGCCATCCACGACCACCACGGGCGACAATGTGACGCGAGTTAGGAAACTCTTGAATTCAGACCGAAGATTATAGGTGTTCAATTAATGGCTGGCATTTTAAAAATTCCGAAAACTCAAGGTTATGAGAACGCTGCGAAACATATCGGAATGCGGTGAGTGTCTTTTCTTTGTGTTTCTGTGCTTAAATGTCTTACTTTATGTATAAACATTTTATAAAAATCGATTTTGGCCAACTATGGACCGCGATGACCCCAAGACTTCTGGTTTTTACCATCATGCATTGGGTTGAAGGTATAAATGGGAAGGAGTGACTAGAACCCCCTCATGGTATCACAACAATACAAACACCCAAGCCCTAGGTGGCGAAAATTTATGTATATATATATAAATAAATAAATAAATAAATATATATATATTATTAAAATAGGCGGGGAAAAAATAGAGCAGGTAGAACAGTTTACATATCTCGGAAGTGTTTTGGACCAATACGGTCAAAGTGGTAGGGACGCAAGGAGAAGAATTGCGCTAGGCAAGGAGGCTTTCTCAAGGAGGAGGGAGTTGATGACGGGGACGTTGAGCAGGGATGTTAAGACAAGACTCGTAAAAACTCTGATATGGAGCGTAGCTATGTACGGCGCGGAAACGTGGTCGCTGAAGCAGGAGGATAGACGTAGATTGGAGGCTTTTGAAATGTGGGTGTGGAGAAGAATGGAGAAGGTGAAATGGACCGATAGGAAAACAAATGAGGAAGTACTAGAAATGATGGGGGAGGAGAGGGGTTTGTTGAGAGAAATCCTATGGAGGCAGGAAAAATGGATGAAAGGCGTATTGAGCGGTAGTGGAATGTTGAAGAGGGTAATAGAGGGGAGAATGTTGGGCAAGCGAGGTAAGGGTAGGAACAGGATAGGGATGTTGGACGGGATGAAGGGAGGAAAGAAGTACACCGAGATGAAGAGGGACTTGATATAGATTAGTTTGCTAGGTGGGGAGTCACAAAATGTTTATTTGATAGTTGTGTCCATCCAAAAACCTACCTTAACCGGTAGATTACCTAATAATATATATATATATATCGATGATGCGTAAGTACTCACGAGAGCAATATAACTTTTGGACGGCACAATAGAACACAGAATAAAATAGATAACACGTAAAAGGACACTCACACTGTAGATGATTTAAGCTTTCGGCCTACTCCGAGGCCTTCTTCAGGTCAGACTGAGACTATATATATATATATATATTTTTATTAGGTAATCTACCGGTTAAGGTAGGTTTTTGGATGGACACAACTATCAAATAAACATTTTGTGACTCCCCACCTAGCAAACTAATCTATATCAGGTCCCTCTTCATCTCGGTGTACTTCTTTCCTCCCTTCATCCCGTCCAACATCCCTATCCTGTTCCTACCCTTACCTCGCTTGCCCAACATTCTCCCCTCTATTACCCTCTTCAACATTCCACTACCGCTCAATACGCCTTTCATCCATTTTTCCTGCCTCCATAGGATTTCTCTCAACAAACCCCTCTCCTCACCCACCATTTCCAGTACTTCCTCATTTGTTTTCCTTTCGGTCCATTTCACCTTCTCCATTCTTCTCCACACCCACATTTCAAAAGCCTCCAATCTACGTCTATCCTCCTGCTTCAGCGACCACGTTTCCGCGCCGTACATAGCTACGCTCCATATCAGAGTTTTTACGAGTCTTGTCTTAACATCCCTACTCAACGTCCCCGTCATCAACTCCCTCCTCCTTGAGAAAGCCTCCTTGCCTAGCGCAATTCTTCTCCTTACGTCCCTACCACTTTGACCGTATTGGTCCAAAACACTTCCGAGATATGTAAACTGCTCTACCTGCTCTATTCTTTCCCCGCCTATTTTAATATTTAGCTTAGCCTTTTTCTTTCTGGAAAATCGCATAACCTTTGTTTTATTAATATTGATTCTCATCCCATATTTATCGCACTGAACCTCCAATTCACTCAACAATGCTTGCAACCCCTTGGCTGACTGAGCAACTAATGCTTGGTCATCAGCAAACCTAACCGATTTTACGAGTTCCCCTCCGACTTTCATTCCTACCTCCAGTTCTTCCCATGCCTCTTTAATCATTTCCTCTACATATACGTTGAACAGTACCGGTGACAATGGGCAACCCTGCCTTACACCTCTTCCTAACACTGCCCATCCAGACTCTCCGTTCCCCACTCGCACCTGAGCAGTCTGAGACATGTACAGGTTGCGGATCAGTCTCCTGTCCCTCCAATCCATTCCTATTTTCTGCAATACACGCATTAATTTTTCCCAATTCACTCTATCAAACGCTTTTTCGAAATCTACAAAACAGGCAAAAACGTCCTGATTGTATTCTATATTCCTCTCGACTAGTGATCTCATTACTGCAATGGCATCACGCGTACCTCTTCCTTTCCTGAACCCAAACTGATCATCCCCTAAGTAATCATTTGCCTTACTCTCTATCCTTTTGTTGATGATCCTGAGAATAACTTTAGCTGCGTGGGATATCAAACTTATTGTTCTGTAATCCTCACATGACGAAGCCTTTGCCTTTTTTGGAATAGGAACTAACACCGATCTCACAAAATCTTCCGGCCAGATTCCTTCCTCATAGATACTACGAATCAGTCCATATATGGCCGTTTTCCCACCTTTCCCTAACCATTTCAACATTTCTACAGGAATATTGTCCACCCCCACAGCCTTATTTGCTTTCATCTCCTTTAATGCCCTTTCTATTTCATCGTCGAGTATGCCTGGACCTAAGCTATCTTCTTCTACGTCATTTTCCTTTTCTATGTCTAACCTTGTCGGCCTAAGTTCTTTACCATACAGTGTTTCTATATATTCCTTCCACCTCTCTTGGATTTTTCCTGGTTCAACTATTATCTTACCCCATTTATCTTTAACTGTTAGCACAGCTCTTGCCTTCTTACTTCCCGATAATAACTTAACCTTGCTGTATAGAGCACCAATTTCACCCTTCTTCTGTAAACTTTCCATATCCTCGCATTGCGTTTTCCACCATTCTTCTTTTGCTTTATTTGTGGCCCTTCTCAATTTATTGTTTAACTCTTTGTACTTCATTTTGCCTAACTCTGTGTTTACATTTTTCCATCTTCTTCTCTCATCCATCTTCGCAATCATCTCATCCGTTACCCATGGTTTCCTTATCCTTTTCCCGTTAACGGTTCCTATAGTGTCTTTAGCGGCTTCCAATATCCCTTTCTTGATACATTCCCATTTTTCTTCGATAGCACTCAGTTCTTTAGCGTCATCCATCATTTTCTCTACAGCCTCCTGATACTCCTTCCTCGTTAATTCATTTACTGCTTCTAAATTCCATTTTTTAACCCGCCGCCCTTGCCTTATCTTCTTGAAACGAACATTACATTTCATAACAACTAAATTGTGGTCAGAGTCCGCATCCGCTCCTGGGAAACTGTGCGAATTTATCACACTGTTCCTAAACCTGTGCCTAACCATAATATAATCTAACTGATACCTTTCTGAGTCACCTGGCATTTTCCATGTATACCTACGCCTTTTGTGGTGTCTAAACCATGTGTTAGTGATGACTAACCCCTGTCTCCTGCAGAATTCAATTGCTTTCTCCCCGCGTTCATTCCTCGTGCCTAACCCATAGTCCCCCACCTCACCACCATCTCTTCCTTCGCCCCTCCCATGGACTACAACCTTGTCGTGGTGGAAGGGCTTGTGTGTTCCGATGACCCCTAGAGCTGTGCTGGCGGGAGTAATAATAATTACTCCTGGAAGGGTCACCCATGCCAGATAGGTCGAAGGTTAGGAGCCAGACGAAAGGTAGTCCACGCAGCGTCTGTTCCTCAGTGAGGCGGCTGCAATGGCGTCTGACCTCAGTGGGGCGGCCATTAAGTGATGGTGTCACGTTAAAAACACTATTGAGGAAGGCAACGGGAAACCACCTCAATTATGATTCCCAAGAATATTATGATGGGCACTATAGATATATATATATATATATATATATATATATATATATATATATATATATATATATATATATATATATATATATATATATATATCACTTTCCCGGAAAAGCCACGAACGTGCACAATGAAACTCACTAAATAGTCACAGCAAACACAGAAACCAAAACACACAAAAGAGGGACTCACTAGTTCTCGAATTTTCGGTGGTGCAACCACTTTTCTCAAGAGGAATTAGGAACAGAAAAGAGTTCTGTTCCTAATTCCTCTTGAGAAAGGTGCATTTATATATATATATATATATATACACATATATATATATATATATATATATATGTATATATATGTATATACATACATACACACACACGCACTTCAAAAAGGAAATTATGTTGCCGCACCCTATATATGTACGCACACATGCGAAACTCCGCCATGCTCGGTAATCTGCGTTCAATTTTGTCATTCCCGTCGAGAAAACCGCCTTCCATGCCGTCCATATATTACGCGGTCGAATAATTCGTCTCAACGGGGTTTCGTCTAGTGTTTATCCAGATTCGATTCGAATTTGGTTGAGCGATGTAATGAGGAGGGCTAGAGATAATTCTAAATGTTCATCATCGTCAAGAGTATTTTAATCCCAAGACTGGTTTACTGAACCCCTCTATTCTACACTCTTCAGTGTTAATACTCTCTCACATCCTGATGACTTCTCTGTTTTACGTCCTTTTTAATTTGCCCTCTGTCCTTGTCTCTCCTACCATGTTTCTCATTAAATCGCCCTGCCTCAAGCAGTGTCTAACCTAAATCTAGTTCATCCGTCTTCTCATCTTCCATATGTTTTTGCAGTTCTCCCCTTCATTCGTGGGTGTTTTCCTGCAGTTGTTTTTTCGTCAAGTGTAGAAGCCTTATTCCTTAGGTTTTTCCCACAATTGTGCATATCTTTCTACACTCTTTCTACTCCTGCGCATTCATTTTAAATTGGTTGTCATTCACTAGTTATTTTTTATAATATTTGGCGCTTAAATGTAATTATATTTTAAATTGAAGGCATTTGAAGATGGGGTAGATGGAGAAATGGACTGCCACATTTTCAATATCGCCCGAATAAAGCCGAATTATTATTATAGTGTGCTGTTTGTACTTTAACTTTACCTGTCCGTTTAATCTTCAGCATACTCCTCCAGCACCATGCTTCTAAGGCTTCCATTCATTTCTTTTTCACTTTTCCAATGCTCAATGTCTGTGATCCTTAGAGTTGCAGGCTCCACACGAATATTTTGAGCAACTGATACCTTGGTTACAACCATAGGTTCTTTGTACACAGTAGTTACCTCTTCGTCATGGACTTCTTCTTAGCCTGAGCTATTTTTCGCTTGATAATAGTTGAACTTCTTCCCCAAGTTATTGTTCTGTTCAGTTAGATGAAGGATTCTACTCACTCCTGTTTCACCCCTCGAATTGTGATATGTCTTCAGCATCTCTCTTACAAACCCAAACATGACATTTAATTTTCTTCTTGTTGATGCTAATGTTGTATTCCCAAAGTTTTCGGTTCATAACTTTCACATTGCCCTCCTTGACTATTTCGATGGACAATTATTGTGCTTTTTTATTGCTTCTTCTAGATATACGTTGAATTCTGCTAGAGGTAGGTTCTTGTCTAACTCATTTCATTATTTTGGATTCTACTTGCCTTCAGTTTTCCATTTGCATTTTTGTTATCTGTTTCCTGTAGAGGTAATGGGATATTTTTCGGTCGTTGCGGTTCATTCTTAGTGATTCTAGTATCTTGAATATCTTCTCCATTTGACGAAAGCCTTTTCCAAGACCACGAATGGCATATACGTATACTTGTATCATGTGTACTCTCAAGCAGAGTATGAGTTCTCTTTCTCCTCAGTTTTTCCTCGATCCGTTTTGGTTTTCCATAATATTTCCTTCTGTTCTGCAAATAATAAGTCGCGCAATTGTTTTCTACGTTGAGGTATCATGCTCCATGTCCCGTGTTCTTCGTATTTATCTGTAATTGGTTTCTTTGGCCTTGAAATCACCACACTCTAAATCGAAGTTCTCTGGTAGTTTTCCGCTGTCGTAGCTATCTTTGATTATTCCAAAGAGGGTACCCTTCGCTTTGACCCTGAGTTCATTGATTATTTCTCCATTTATTTTTTCAACTCCTGGGGCTTTTTTACCCTTCAAGTCTTTCTCAGCTCTGTTGCATTTGATTCTAAGTATTTTTGAACCCCGTTCGTCTTCATCCATCGCGATTTCTTTTTTAATTAAATCACAAGTCTAGTCTCTACTAGACAAGTCTAGACATCTACTAGATGTCCCCATGCAGAGTTCTTCAATGCGTTCTTCCATCCATATCTTTTCAACATCTTCATCTTTTATTAATCTTATATTTCCATTGACATCTAGAACGTTGTGAGATTTTATTTTTGTTTTTCCGAGTTGTCTCTTTGCCTGTCTATAAGCCGTGTCACTGTTTCCCTTCTTTTCCTTTCTGTATTGCTTTACTCACAGTAGCTTTCCATCCACTTTTCCTTGGCCTTTTTGCTCTCTCGTGTGATTTCGTACCGCAGCTTTTTATGAATGATTTTCTCAGTTTATTTTCCTGGATTCGTGTATTTTCTCCATGCTTCTACGAGGCATCTTATTTCATCTCCACGGTTGCTAGGATTTCTCCACCTTGCTCACTAGTTACTCATTCGCTGATTCTGTTATGACAAATGTATTTCCTTCCATCGTCCTACTATGCTAGCTTTATTTATTGATTCCATTTCTCTGTCGATGTCGGTGACCTTTTTCTTTCTTGCTTTTCCTTCTGTATGTTTATGGGTTTCTATGTCGCGTTTTCCGTATTCTTGTGTCATAGTCGATTGGTCATACCCACCAGGTTATGATCGCTATTGATATCTACGGCGGGGTGATTCTTACGGGGGAGGGTCAATTAAATACATTAAAACCTGTATTTTTTTATTTCATAATTTCTTGAATACCAAAGGTTTTCACACATACAATTTTCATAAGTTCTCTTGGCGTACAATATATGTCATTAAGTTCTTCGAAAGTCCACGGATATCCCTAGAAAAACTCTCAATTTAACTGCTTTAAAAGCCTCTGCCATCACAACACAGTGTGTACCTGACCTGATTCAGGGGAGTATGACGGAGAGATAATTTAAGAATTTCTAGCGCGGGCGTCATTCCGAACTTTCTTTTGTCGACGAATTAAGATGTTTCACCCCCCCCCCCCCTTTCCACTGAATAAACGGATGAAAGATTGCTGTTTCTCTGTGGTGCGTGTTGAAAGTGGAGCGGCCATGTTTACTCTATTGTTGGATCGTATTAGTGTTGCGTTCTGGTATCGTGCTGCCAGTTGTGGACCACTCATAAAACCATTGGATAAGGATTTTGATCAAACTAAAAAATAAGTTACCCAAAACGAAAAATCAACAGCTCAAAACCAATTTTGAGTAATGAATTATCCCAAATCATCACTTAATGAGTGATAATATGTTGGCTTTAGTATTTTTTTTCTTCACTTGTCTTCATTCTGTTTCCTAAGGATGACTCATTCAGCCGAGGGCGGAGCAAATATACTATGTCGAACAGCGCTGCTATCCTGGCGGTCTTCTCTCATTGAACCGAAGGCCTAAGGTCGTTTCTCATCTGTGCTACTTTAAGAGACCTTTTACTCGTTGGAAATGTGGCTAGGACATCATTGGAGCGATGATACGGATTGTTTAGAACACTTGCCCTGCCTTGCCTGGGGAAAATAGGCAGGCACTTAAAATAAAGGGTCTCTTGAAGTACTTCTGTAACACGGAGAAACAAATTGCGACCGTCGGGGAATCGTTAACCGAGAACTAAAAATATACGGCTTCGGAATGAACCCCGGTAATCACGGAGCCGAGAGAGACTGTACCAAATTGAACCTGGTGAGGAACGATGAACGCCTCTGAAGTTGGCTCGTATTCAAAACACCGCTGAAATGTACGTTGGTAAACTAATTGAAAATTTTAGTCTCTAAATGCATCCCCATGCTTAATTTACGCACTGCAGGCTTTTATCTCTTGGTGCTCTGTTGTTCAGGACTCCGACTTCATTAATGGCCTTTGTCTCTGCACTCTTAGGCGGCGGACTCCTGGGAGTAGATTATGAACGATGAACATTGCGAGGGAATTTAAAGTTTTCAATAGCATCTCCCTGCGGATAAAGTAAAGTCCAAGCAACGGACGATTTCAGGGAGAAAATGAATACAAAATGACTATAAAAAGGCCATTTCAATTACAGATTTTTAAACATATATATATATTATAATAATCAAATTGTACAACATTATGTTCCCAAAAATTCGGTTTATTTGTTTCATTTATGGAATTAGAGCTGTTTCTCCATTAGTGAAACCTTTTTTCTAATAGGCTCTAATTGTTCCCAGTTATTTCCATGATAGCGATATCAACAAATATAGAATTTCAAATAACCGATATTGCGTGTTTCAGGAACGGCTTTTCTAAATAAATAAATACATATTTTTATTATATATATATTATGTATATATTATATATAAATATATATACATTTTTATGGGTCGCAGTGGTCTAGTGGGTAGAGCGTTGGACCGGAGGGTCCCGGGTTCGATTCCCGGGCAAGGCACTTTGGGCACCTGCAGCTCCACCCAAGCTAGTTTATTTTTCGGGTACCAGATCTTCACCCACTAAACTGACCTTCGGGTTGATTACTATGTTTATGGTTTTTTTTATATATTTTTATATATTATTATTATTAGGTAATCCACCGGTTAAGGTAGGTGTTCGGATGGACACAACTATCAACTAAACATTTTGTGACTCCTAAGAAAACCTACTCTACATCAGTTCCCTCTTCATCTCTGTGTACTTCCTTCCTCCCTTCATCCCGTCCAACATCCCTATCCTGTTCCTGCCCTTTCCTCGTTTGCCCAACATCCTCCCCTCTATTACCTTCTTCAACATCCCACTACCGCTCAATACGCCTTTCATCCATTTTTCCTGCCTCCATAGGATTTCTCCCAACAAACCCCTCTCCTCACCTCTAGTACTTCCTCATTTGTTTTCCTTTCGGTCCATTTCACCTTCTCCATTCTTCTCCACATCCACATTTCAAAAGCCTCCAATCTACGTCTATCCTCCTGCTTCAGCGACCACGTTTCCGCGCCGCTACGCATCATATCAGAGTTTTTACGAGTCTTATCTTAACATCCCTACACAACGTCCCCGTCATCAACTCTCTCCTCATCTTGAAAGCCTCTTTACCTGGCGCAATCCTTCTCCTTACATCACTACCACTTTGACCGTATTGGTCCAAAACACTTCCGAGATATGTAAACTGCTCTACCTGCTCTATTTTTTCCCCACCTATTTTAATATTGAGCATTTTTCTTTCTGGAAAATCGCATAACCTTTGTTTTATTAATATTGATTCTCATCCCATTTTTATCGCGTTGAACCTCCAATTCACTCAGCAATGCTTGCAACCCCTTGGCTGCCTGAGCAATTAATGCTTGGTTATCACCAAACCTAACCGATTTTACGAATTACCCTCCGACTTTCATTCCTACCTCCAGTTCTTCACATGCCTCTTTAATCATTTCCTCCACAAATACGTTGAACAGCACCGGTAACAATGAGTAACCCTGCCTTACACCTCTTCCTAACACTGCCCACCCGGACTCTCCGTTCCCCACTCGCACCTGGGCAGTCTGAGACATGCAGAGGTTGCGGATCAGTCTCCTGTCCCTCCAATCCATTATTATTTTCTGCACTACACGCATTAAATTTTCCCAATTCACTCTATCAATTCCTTTTTCGAAATCTACGAAACAGGCAAATACATCCTGATTGTATTCTATATTCCTCTCAATTAGTGATCTCATTACTGCAATGGCATCACTCGTACCTCTTCACTTCCTAAACCCAAACTGATCATCCCCTAAGTAATCATATATATATATATATATATATATATATATATATATATATATATATATATATACATACGAGGGTCATCCGGAAAGTAGTACCAGTTCGTGAAATAAAGACACAAAAGTAAATATTAACAAACATAAAAAATTTTATTTGAAAGAGGATACTTTAAACTACTTCTCAACATAATCTCCAAGCAAATTAAGGCATTTGTCATAACGTGTGACAAGTTTCTGTATTCCTGCTGCATAGTCCTTCGCCGCCAGCTCATTGAGATACAGGGTCACTCCTTCTTTAAGTTCTTCATCGCTGTCAAATCTTTTTCCTGCCAAAAAGTCTTTAAGCTTTGTAAAGAGATGAAAATCTGAAGGGGCCAAGTCCGGGCTATACGGTGGATGGTCGAAAGTTTCCCATTTGAATTGCTGCAAAAGTTTTTGTGTTATCCCAGCTGCATGAGGCCTGGCATTGTCATGAACGAGAATGACACCAGTAGACAATAGACCTCGCCGCCGATTTTGTATTGCCCGCCGTAATTTCTTTAATGTTTCACAATACGCATTGGCATTAATAGTGTCTCCACGGGCCATAAAATCAATAAGCAATACACCTCGTCGATCCCAGAAAATGGTTGCCATGAGTTTCCTGGTGGACAGAACTGTCTTGAATTTTTTTGGTTTGTTTGGTGTATGAGCATGATGCCACTCCATTGACTGTCGTTTACTCTCAGGTGATGCATAACAAACCCATGTTTCGTCACCAGTAAATATGCGAGTCAAGAAAGAGTCTCCTTCATCAGAATAACGTCCCAAAAACGTCAGTGCTGCAGCCATACGCTTGGTTTTGTGCTCATCTGTAAGCATGCAAGGGACCCATCTTGCACAAATTTTTGCATAATGCAGATGGTGTTTAACAATTTCATGAACAATTGTTCGAGAAACATTGGGAAAATGCTCACATATGTCATCAATTGTGACGCGCCGATCGTTCCTCACGAATTCGTCAACTGAGCTCACCAGTTGGTCTGTAATGACAGACGGTCTCCCCGAACGCTCATCGTCGTGTGTGTTCCCCCTCCCCATGTTGAAGTTGCGACACCACCGCCGAACAGACGACTCGTCCATTACATTGCCTCCATACACCTCCTTTAATTGGCGATGAATATCACATGGGCGAACGTTTCTTGCATTGAGGAATTTAATCACTGCCCTCACTTCACAACTGGCGGCGTTCTCAATTTTTTTAAACATTGTAAACAATCACAGAAACAACACAGGCAATGCTAGCGTCACGCAACTTGGCTCAGAGAAGGCAGACAAGCCACTGAAGCTATCTGACCTCGTCCAGCGGCTACTCGCGTCGTCAGCACTTCATGCGGCACGAACGGGTACTACCATCCGGATGACCCTCGTATATATATATTTCCTTCCTTAAGTAAGTACGTTCAATAAATCAAAGTGCTTCGAAATAAACTGTCGTCTAATTAGGTAATGAGGAAAATGAATTTACTTTTGTTGTAGGATTATGCTTAAAAATTCATAAAATCATTTTATTATCCTCTTAAATTATTTAAATTACATTATTTTTTCTCGTGAGTCAATGCGTTAAAAAAATCACACATTTATAATCTGCATCATGCATTTTGTGGAGGGTTTTCAGAACTACAATATTAACATCGTTTACGACTTGATGGCGCGAATACTTACGAATCTCGATAATGACCAAGTGCTTCGCTGACTTAAAAACTCTACAAACCAAATCTAACATCTCATAGCAAATCTCATAGCAATATTTATTAAGCTTGCGGAACCAGAATTTTCAGGGCATACTATATTTCAATCAAGTTTTATGACTGGAATGATATTTGTATTCCAACAAACAGCAACCAATTCAAATGTAGAATGAAGTATCAAGGATTTTTATAAAGCATTAGAGAATGACTAAAAGTTAAATGATGAGATTGATTAAATAATAAGGTAAAGGGCGGCCTGATTTATTAAACCATGGCTGGTTTTGAATGTAAAAATGATACGGAAGTAAGTGTCTTACCATAGACAAGTCTTATTCCTACGGTAAGTACACTTACACTCTTTCCTTGTGCGCTGGGAAGGCTACATTGAGGCGTCGCTACTTCACAAAAACGGCTGAATATTTAAATACTTAATTAACAAAAAGGATAACCAATCATTATTAATCATTTACAAAAATCGAAGCAATGGCTGATTATTCAAAAAAGTATATTTAATTCAGTTAATTTTATGAAACGTTATTTACTAAAATGATGAACACATAACTAGGTTTGCTAATAATGGCAATAATGTGAGGCGATGACAGGTCAGAGTTTAGAGCAAAGAAAGACCAGGCAAAAAAATATGCCGTCATGTTAACTCTACGATACTTTTTTGTAAACATGGAAAAAACTTATAAAAAGTTTGTGAACTATTCACAGAAACTAAGGCAAAAACATTTTAAAGCGGAAATTTACTTTATAAATTTACATATAAAATTATTGTTCATCTGACTGTGAATAAATCCATATGTTAGCATTAATTTTGAAGGAGCTACATTTTTTATGCAGTTAATTAATTCCAGTAGTGAGCCTTACGAGCTCGTCTAATTTGTATGAAACCGAACATTGGGATTTCCCAAAGGCATTTGAAGGTGAGGAAGGGACCTGAAATGCACACTGCACAGTGTTACGGGTAAATATTTCCTCCCAGGAGGAATCAAATGCTAAAATGGAGTTTATGATTATTTTGCGTCATGTTAGTTCTGGTTTTGGAGTAGAGTTGAATGTAGTGCCAGGATAAGCCTACCCCAACCCGGTAGACCACTGCCAATGAATAATAATGTTCGAAACAAGCGGTTTTTTTACAAAACGGAAACAGAGTCGCTGAAAATCAATACTTAATGCCAGCGTTCAGAGCATATTAGTAAGCTATGATTAAATATTTGAAGCCACTACGTTTTGACCCAATATTTTGAGGAAAGGCGTTCAAGTTAAGTCCCAGAAAGTTTTCAAACACAGTTGGTTCAGCTATTTTGGGCTTTGAGTAAAAAAAAGGGTTTGTCCCATGAAGGATATTTAACCATCGCTCTGCTGAGGATAAGGTCGTGTTTAGGTGATTAATGAGAATATCTTTTTTGACCTATGTCTTTGGTCAAAAACTTAGGTAAACTTAGATTCCGTATTGTGTGGAATTTTAGTTTCACCTGTTCAAACGGCTAAAAAGGGTCGGTATTTATGCTCGCTGCACAAAAATCTCTGTCATGTCAGAAACATTCAGGTGGTTTGATGATTCTTTTTGATATAATTTCCCATGCCGTCTGCGTAGCATGGCCGTATCTCATTAAGATCACGTTCGAAAATGTCCAAACCTGATTCAAATTAATTGTTGATGATGAAGATTATTATATTAGCCTAAAGATTAGTATATTATCCTGCCTTGGACCATACTATAATTAATTTTTATCATAGAATTGAAAAAATAGCAGTACGATTGTCTGGCAGTAACGAACCAGAAAGGTGCAAATCTTTGGTAATGTCAATATTATCTAAATAAATATAATTGATGTCAATAAAACAGGCATTACTTTTAATTCTGATCACTCTTTTCAGTGGTATTGCATGTCAAATTTAACTGCAATATTTCCGAATACAAGAGCTTACCAAAATTTTACTAGGATGTAGGCCTTGGTACCAAAGTACTTAATCCCCGCACGTTTCCAAAGGAGCGCCATGGAGGGGATTAACTAGACTTTGATCCTCCGCTCGCGTGGTTATGGTCTCGGGGAGGATGTTACCAGGGGGTGCCAGGTGCTGTAATTGGCAAATCTTGTCCGGAGGTTGAATGCAGTCAAAATAAATTCCGGGAACTTTTTGATCAAGGTAGTATGCCATTAACTCTTGTTGAAAGTTGGAATTTCATGAGGGGGTTGTATGCTCAAATACTTCATTACAGTTTCATCCTAAATGTAACGGGGAATTGGCATTCGAATATAAATGTGATATATCACAAGAGTTGATTCGTTTTAATTTTCAGGCATAATTTTCTCTTCTAAGGGAAGCCACATCGTTGGTTGCCGAATGTTTCATTCCAAAAATTGAAGGTCGGGCTGATTGCTAAATTAACGCTGGGATATCATCCACATTCTTGAGATTGGTGATACTTCAAGACATGTTACGAATATGTACGGAAAGACTGGTATTTTTGAAATATATGCTTTGAAAGGAATTTGGATTAGTAATGGATAGCAAATTGTGGAAAATATTCATGGTGGCGTCTTTACTCCTTTAGAAAGGCAGTACGTAAGTGGAGAATTAAAATTTTTTACTTTAAGCCGAATTGAAGAAAAATATGAATATTGCCTGTGGTCAACAGGCGGGAAAAGAAAGTTTTTTCCAATTCAGTTCATGTCATCTAAAAATATTAAAGTTATGAAGAGGGTTACATTTTTTAAAACATATGAGAAGTCTAAAATGTAATTCAATGGTATCAACAGAACAGAAATCATTACATATCGAAGGCAGTTTGATAATGACGTGTAACTACACATCATTTTTATAAATCTTTAATAAACATAGTGTTGAATTTTCAGCCATTTAATTTAATTATTTACTTTTTTCTTATTCGATTTGAAAGAAGTGCTAACATAATCAAATTAAAAGCTTTTACAAACAAGAAGCTTCGAATCGCTAAAACAGAAAAATCCATGATGACAGTTTCACACACATTTTTAATAAATTTCTATCATTATTTAAAATGTATTGCATTTGACGGAGAGATTTTTTTTAAATTTTAGACGAGCATTAAAACGAGGAATATGGCCATGGTCACCAATGAGAAAAATTCATGGTGTTTTTATACGCTTTAGCTTCATTGAAATGTTATTTTTGCTTTGGTACGAGCTCGAAATAACTCCGTAGCACTAATATTGGTTTTTCAGCATATCCCTTATCAAACAAAAAAAAATCCATGCGGTTGTTCCCTTCTCACATTTATCAGAAAAACTTCGAATTCGAGACAAAAAGTTTTCATTTTACTTTAAGACGAGCTATAAAATTGCAAAAATATTGGCCATTCATGTTCAAGAGCGGAATTTTTCTTTTTGCTTTCAGGCAGGTTATGAAATTGAAATTTCTCACAAATGTGTACGTCCAGGACAAGTAATTGAAGGCACTTATTTAAAAGTAAAAATCAGCTGCAATTCTCCATATTATTTATGGATGAATGACGTCGTGATTTAATAAATCATTCCTGTAAATCAGAGCTAAAAAATATGGTCTCGCTAAAATATAAATGTTCCCTGTTTTAAATATTGATACTTATATTTTTTTATGTGTATTTGCATGCAAGAAAGATTAACATGCTGTTAAGTCTAAACAAACAGCAGATAATTAAACAAATGATCACATTTGTCACTCCTCTAACTGGTAACTCGACATAAATTATAATATTTCCTTCGGGCTCCAATTATTCCAAATTGTACTCCATTGAGTTGGGGTTAAGGTTTTAGTAAAATGTTGGCCAAATTTAGAATAGTCCTGTGGCTTACATTGTTGCATCAAACCAACTTGATATCGTAAGAGTATTGTTATTGCGAGAACTTGTGTATCGTATGTGAGCAATGAGTAATGGTCATTAAATTTCGTGGAATATTCATATTTAATTTTACCTTCAAATTAAATAAATGTTAAATTCTCACTGATCACATAGTTATATATTGAGTGAATTTGTTTTCCCATGCGTTACATTGTGCGTTTTTGAATTGTTGACGTATAATCGTATACTATATGTACGAGTGTGTTTAATATCAACGCAAAATCACTTTAAAAAGGGTAACAGAACGAGATGAGACGAAATGGAATTTTAAACTTCTGAGAAAAGTTGTATAGGGTGGTGTATATTAAATTTACAATTTAGTAAGGCAAAGTATATGAAAACATGAGTTTAGTTTTAAAAAATTCAAAATTTTGGTGACAAAACACAAAAACGAGGCAGAAGGATGGGCGAAACTACCGACTGGGTTCAAATGAAAATTTCACTGAACGAAAACAGTAAACCACGTATAGTAGTAGACTGTAGAGCCTTTTTTATGTGAAGTAAAGACAGAAAAATAGATAATATGGATTAATTTGGTCAAAAACAAATAATAATATAAAGTTTTGAGATATGTTTGAGAACGTTCCTTATTGGAAATCTATTTGTAAAGCACGAAGAGAAGAATGAAAGGCTTTGGGTTTCCCCGGGAAAGAATGAATTATTGTCAACTAGTTTCGCTACACTATACTCGTATCATTGTCTGTACTATTCTGGTTCAGCTCAGATGATGCTACAGCGTAGCGAGGCTATATATGTTAGTATCCTGCAAGCCAACGCTAGGTTGCATGGCAGAGGGTGGAATTTCGCCACTCGGATGCCTTTAGCCCTCCCCTAAACAACTCCATAGAATTCGTCGATCACCTCCAGGGTGTTCTGCTCCGCAAATGGATTCACCGGCCTACAAACCTCCGTTTTCCACGTCTCCTTCTCTCGCAGTCTCATAATTAGGGCCACCAAAACATACAGATGCAAAGCCAACCAGTCTTCCTTTTGGTTAAATACTGTTACATTTTCACATTTAGATATTTCAGTAGCCTGCTAGTTACCGCTAGGGTATGTGGCGGGGGGTTAATACACACCAGACTAATTTTACCCGAGTATGACCACTACCGCGGTTGGAAAATATTAATCTGGGCCCTTATCGTTCGTTGCAAAAATGACATCTTAAATCTATCTATTCTACACTTAATTTCTCTAATTTTATTGACATGATCTCTCCTAACGTAGTACGATGGGGGTTATATAATACATTTTCAACATCACTGCCAAAGAGACGTCCAAGACATTTTATCTGTAATTTAAACTTCGCTCTATTGTGTGAATCCCAGCCTGGCTGCTCTTAATATTTTGGATACGCTACTCAGTTTATCATAACAACGTTTTTCAAATCTATCTCCTATACGCTTCACGTGATCCAATTCGGCAGTTAATCCAATTTCGTCAGGATCCCATATACTTGCAACTTATTCTAAATGAGGTCTATCCAGCGAAAGATAACATTTCTCTTTGACCTTTTCATCATATTTACCCATTACTCTTCCAATAAATCCTAATTTTTTGTTAACATGTGCAAACTAGTCGACAATAATAAATTCCTTCCTGTGGAAATGCAAAGTGTTTGATTTTTTCTTCTTGTTTTAATATAAGGTGTATCACAAAATATCATCTTGTACAAAAAGTGCAGACTCTTACTGTAATGAAAATTTAAAAATATGAATATACATACTGTGGTGATCAAGAGCTAATTCGAACTTTGTATCAACACCTTTTGTCCTTCGGCCTACAAGTGTAAGTAATTACACTTTAAATGCCAATCATAAAAAGATTAAATGCTGGAGCTCATTTACCTTGTTCTTGTAATAAGTCTTTTAGTTAAAGTACTTCAATGGGAAACAGCATTGAAAAAATATCGCTCCATCATTATTTACAGCGGAAGACTGTTGTTACGTGAAGAGGTTCACGCCTCATGTAGTTTCAGTATTCTCAATGGAACTGAGCAACATACAGTATATTAAAATATGAAAAGTATATGTGTATGAATATGGAGTGACATTCTTAAAGTTGGCCGGAAAATTTCTTTTGAGGAGAGTACGTGACATAGGAAAGCATAAACAGAAAAAAACGCATTTAAATTCAGGTTTCCTGTTGCCCTACATCTGAAATAAATACACCAAAGAAAATCCTTTCGGGGAGAATATCTCGTGCAGAAATTGTTAGGTATCCCATTTCAGAGTGCATAGTACTGAGGAAAAGAAAAATTAAATTAATTCAAATCATGCTGAGAGCATCGGGTTGAATTTGCTCGATCGAAAAAATCATGTTCAAAGCACTTCACTAGTTCATAATGGGTATCAGATATAACAACGTGGCGGTTTGCTTTTAAAAATCAAATCAAAAGATTCTTAACTTAGCGACGAACCCAATTCTGTCGACTCCGAAATGCTATTTTACTATCGAAGATTCAATCCCTCAAGTAAAAGTTAAAAGCCGGGCGTAAACATTTAAAACGTTGTTATGATAAACTTAGTAGTGTGCTCAAAATATTAGAGGAGTTACGTTGGGAATCACTCACGGAGCGAAGGATAAATTACAGAGCTCTTTCATCAATTGGAAGGGCGTCTCTTTAGCGGTGGTGTGGAAAATGTACTATTACCCCATGTTACTACGGTAGGAGAGATGACGTTAATAAAATTGGAGGGATCAAGCGTGGAAGAGATAGATTTAAGATGCCATTTTTTCAACTGGCTAGCAGGCTACTGAAATATCTAAATGTGAAAATGTAACAGTATTTAACCAAAAGGAAGACTGGTTGGCTTTGCATCTGTATGTTTTGGTGGCCCTAATTATGAGACTGCGAGAGAAGGAGACGTGGAAAACGGAGGTTTGTAGGCCCGTGAATCCATTTGCGGAGCAGAACACCCTGGAGGTGATCGACGAATTCTATGGAGTTGTTTAGGGGAGGGCTAAAGGCATCCGAGTGGCGAAATTCCACCCTCGAAGTTAGGCCTGGGTGAATTAGGAGAGAGGAATATCGGTGGATGGATGCAGCAAGATGTCAAAATGTCTTACGGTTGCAACTTTCGTGCTGCATCGCTCAGGAAGTTGGGGTTTTGAAAAAATCTAATAATGGCGGAATCATTTTGAAGCGGACCCGTGAGAAATTTTGCTGAGGAGAATAGAATAGTTAAATTTTTATGAGACACATATTATGTAACAGTTTTCTACACTTACCGTGGAACATTTTATTGCGTAATGAAATTCACGGCGAGGAAACTTGGATGAGAAACTAGTAACCAACATCTGATCCGAACACTTGCGTTATTCTCAATCCTTGACCTACAAAGCGATTTGTGAACTGGTCCGTGATTGGCAGTTCCAAAGTTCAACTTGGCCAACCTCGGGGTTGGATCTCTTTGAGTAACTCTTGAGGCAAGGGAGAATAGTGGAGTTGAGAGGGACGGCCGACTCCGACACGTTGCGTGGATCGAATGAGTGCGGCTGGCGATGCCAGAGAGAGAGAGAAAGGACGGGGGTGGGCATTCCTCAAACCATTCCGGGTTCACACCCTTATTAGATTTCCATAGACAATCCTCAAGCCCATGAGAAGTGATAGACGAACCATAAAATGGAATATATATGTATGTATACACTTGGTTGCATAAAGCCCACGCAGATTTCAGTGTAAATTACGTTTCCTCGATAACTCAAGTGGTTAGCCCGGCAAGTGGATCCGGCAAGATCCGGTGTTCAAGTTCCGGTCGAGGAAAATATTTTTGCACTGGTGATTTGCTCGATTCCACCTTCCCCACCTCATCTGTGTTCGTCCTTTTTTATGTGTTCCTATCCCTTTTCATTATATCTATTTCCATGTGAATGAATATATGTGTGTATGAATATATGTATATGCATATACATATTTGCCACAAATTATTACTTGGGTTATATGGGGATTGAATACGAAGTAATTCGTTTCTCAAAGTATTTTACCATTGCTTCATATTTGTTTCCTATTTTGATAATCTCCTTGCAGTGTAGATTTTATTGCCTATCAATTCCTGATAACATTTTTTTATGCAATGGAAAAAAGATATTTGATATTTGGCAAAGTGAGAGAAAATAGAAAAATCTTTTTCATCGAAAATATGAGTCATATTTAAAAGGAAACAAAGTAATCGTAAGTGCGATATAAACAGTTTAGTGGTATGAATGAGATCATGAAAATTGATGGCAGGAGTTTTTCAATGCACATAATAATCATACAGGATTTATAATATTATGCGAGGTAAAGGAAAATTAGTTTCGAGTTAGATGGGTTCGTCCTTCGAATGCCATAACTCTTATGGTTTATAATTTTTTAGGCACTGTTAACATTACAACCTAAATTTATTTTAATATAATCATTTGCCTTAGGCATTGGTTTCGTTTAGCGTTATGTTTCTGTTCAGGGTCAGAGTCACCGGCAGCGTTTATCCAGCCGACTTTCTAATGTATGCAAAATGGGGATATGCATGGACTCGTTCATTTAACTCCGACAGCTATAATTATCTCTTTCATATTATATTTCTGACACCGGTTGCTTCGCTCCCATCTTGCCAAGTACCAAACGCAAGGGCTGACTTATTCACACGGTACTCAAATTTTACTGAACTAACCGGGAACTTTTTAACATTTCAATAAAGCGGCGTGGTTTCTACTTCAGAGATAATATTCTTTCTTTAAGATAAAATACGAAAAGTAAGGGTAATTTCCGCAAGCCTAATTATTATAACTATAATTATACTAATTATTATTAGGCAAAGTGTTTCGTTATAGATAAGGTTGTTTTGTTTTAATTAAACGGTTTTGTTATACATTCGATTGGCATATAGTACACCGTTGACAAGGACTTTCGAAACTCGCATCAAAAATTAATGTACAAAAATAATAATGCATATTTATCCGCTGTACACGGCTTGATGTGATTACCACATCTAACCTCGCCAAGCAGACGGATGAATTATCCTTCCGATTGAAGGTAGACGCGTGTAATGACTCCAAATGATACTTCTTCACGCCCCTTATATTTGATGAATCTCCAAACTCTCACTCGGCGTTGAATCTTTATTTGCCATTTTGAAAACTTTTCAGATATCTTCAATTTGAGGAAAAATTCTACAGCATACTAGTAATTAATTTTTATCATAGAATTGAAAAAATAGCAGTACGATTGTCTGGCAGTAACGAACCAGAAAGGTGCAAATCTTTGGTAATGTCAATATTATCTAAATAAATATAATTGATGTCAATAAAGCAGGCATTACTTTTAATTCTGATCACTCTTTTCAGTGGTATTGCATGTCAAATTTAACTGCAATATTTCCGAATACAAGAGCTTACCAAAATTTTACTAGGATGTAGGCCTTGGTACCAAAGTACTTAATCCCCGCACGTTTCCAAAGGAGCGCCATGGAGGGGATTAACTAGACTTTGATCCTCCGCTCGCGTGGTTATGGTCTCGGGGAGGATGTTACCAGGGGGTGCCAGGTGCTGTAATTGGCAAATCTTGTCCGGAGGTTGAATGCAGTCAAAATAAGTCTCAGATCAAACTCCATGACGATCTCTGAATATTTTTCGCTGGAATTTTCAGAATATGACGTCACCCCGACTTAAGTCAACTGTTCTCGAAATTTTTCGCTATTCGAATAAGTTATCCGAACTAAATGAGCATAACATAACACGACTGATTCAAATTAAAAACCACAATTACAAAACGCTGCTACCGCTGCGTTGTTTTGCTGATCTGAAATTTCTTTATATAGAGTATAAAAACCATAAACACAGTAATCAACCCGAAGGTCGGTTTAATGGGTGATGGTAGAGCTCACTCATGTACCTGGGTTTGACAATGTGTCCAACAGGGAATTAAAACTTGCCGCTTCCGTCCCTGTTTTTCCTCTCCTACTTTCGGACCTGCTGAATCATTGTTACCTTTGCGCCCACTTCCCATCCTCTTGGAAAACAGGGAAGGTTATCCTCCTCCTTAAGCCAGGGAAGGACGCTACGATCCCGGGTAACTGCCGCCCGATAACCCTGCTCTCGAACCTGTCCAAAATTTTTGAACGGGTCCTTCTGACCCGGCTCGAATCTCACGCCCACGCTCATGACATCCTTCGCCCAGAGCAATTCGGCTTTCGCTCTCGCGTCTCCGCGGATCATCAGATTCTTCGCTTGTGCGAACGCAATCTCGCACGGCTTTAATCTCCGCCGTTTCACGGATGCCGTCTTCATTGACGTCGCCCGTGCTTTCGATAGGGTCTGGCATAATGGCCTCCTGTTTAAAATGCACCAGTACGGTTTACCGCCTCCCCTCATCCTTATCCTCCGCAGTTTCCTTTCTGATCGTCATTTTCGTGTGCAGATGGGTGATTCCCTCTCCGATGTAAAGAAAGCTGAGGCGGGTGTCCCCCAGGGCTCTCTCCTCAGTCCATTCTTGTTCAATTTATTCGTCAATGACATGCCGACAACGCCCCACACGTCCCTATACATGTATGCAGACGACACCGCCATTGCCGCAACGTCGCGTGTGCGCTCGGCGAACATCCGACGCCTCAACACCCATCTACGGAAACTTCAAAAGTGGACCAAAACATGGAAAATTCGGATAAACGCGGACAAAAGTACTCATGTCCACTTCACCCGACGCCGCCCCCGCACACCACACCTGTCGCTTACTCTACATGCACACTGCATTCCGAGAACTTCGTCGCACCGTTTCCTTGGCGTCATTCTCGACAACAAACTCACCTTCAAACCCCACCTGGACTCTTGCCGTGCGAAAGCCAACGTTGCTGTCAATCAACTCCGCTGTCTTGCGTCGGCGGCTTCCCCGATCAGTCATACGGACCGGGTGCGCCTATTCACGGCTATCGTGCGGCCCAAATTTCTTTTTGCCTGCCCAATTTTTGCAGTACGGAAGACGATATGGAAACACCTCGAAACAATACAAAACATCTCCATCCGGCGCTTGTTAATGGTTAGCCGCCTCACGCGGATGGCCGAGGTGCGTGCCGCTCATCGTCTTCCGTCCGCCGCGGACTTCATCCGCTCTCAGGTCGCGAACTTTCGTTCGCGACTCGGCAAAACTGGAAATGCTCTGCTATCCGACATCTGGGATTACGATATCAACTATAAGTATACATATACACTGCCTAAGGACGTAACTCGCCTATGAGTCTTTCCTATGTCTGTTACCATAAAGTTTAATTCATTCTCCTCTTAGTGCTGGTTTGTATTCCACCTTAGTCCACCTGTACGGACAATATTCCAAATTCACACATATTCTTTCAAATTGTATGCCATGTAATAGCTTTTCTCCGCCAAGTTTAACCTAGTTTCTAAATGAGCCGTAACCCGTCGGCTTCAACCACTATTGTAAACCTCTGTTATAGCATAGCTTACTTTAAATCATAAGTTTCTCGTCTCTCACAAACAACACGCACACGAATGAGATGTTTTTTTGGAATGTCATGGCTTTATCTTGTTTGTTAAATGACCGGTTAGGGTGGGTTTTCGCTCACCGGGACGGTGTATGTGTGCCCGTATGGGCCGACAATGAACGCTTGGAACCCATGTACCAAGCCCGACGGCGTGTGAATATTCACACATTAGCAGGGTAGGGGGGCCAGTTCCTTTCCCTGTGCTGGTTATGATTTCCCAGGAAGATCTGGTACCCGAGAAATCAACTAGCTTGGGTGAAGCTGCAGGTGCCCAAAGTGCCTTGCCCGGGAATCGAACCCGGGACCCTCCGGTCAGTAGTCCAACGCTCTACCCACTAGACCACCGGGACCTGCATAAAGAGTATACTTACATTAATTGAAATATATCTCTTTTTAGTTTCACATTTAGTCATACATTTATTTCTAGGTCTTCCCATACGTATGCTGAATTCAGTTTCTTAGTGGAAAGAAAATAGCAAGAAATTTCGCATTGGAAAATTCATTCGTCCCAATTCCGATTTGACAGAATGGCTTTTACGATCTTGAAATGCATCGCGTCTCTGAACGCTTCACTGAGTTCACGTTATATTATGCGTCACATACATAAGTTCAGAGTGTAAGAAGACGCCTAGATACCTCAACTGGCTAAAGTCGGATCGGACATTGAGGGATCCGGGTTCGTATCCCGGTCAAGGCGGATGATTTTTAAACTCTGAAATTTTTGCATTGTAATGTGCATCTAGCGGATGAATTCGTTAAAAGTTACTCTCGCGGCCTCTCCCGAAGTTCATTGGAATTTTTCCATTACACCAGTAGAGTTAGTTAATGAGGAGTAAAAATTGTACGTATTTAATTTCCCTTGACCTTTTAAAAATTTCACGAAGATTTTCCTGGATTTTTGAATGCATTTCTCCAACTTGTTCTTAAGCACGATTATGAAAACGCGAGGGGAGTTATAGAGATACCAGTCTGCACTTACCCGAAAACGGGATTTGCACGCGATGCGAGGCCGTCATTTGAATTGAAGTATTGTCTTCATGAAGCAGGTCCAGGCGAATCCCTATGCTGTAATGATTTAAGTGGTTCCCTAGCTTAAGAATTGGAATACTTTCGTCAATGTACTTCCAGTGAGACTGAACTCCATGATGTAAGCGTTTAGTTGAAAATTGATCATGCACGTTATCCGTCTAAAAATGTTGTTTTTTTTAAGACTTCAGCGGGTCATTTTGGTCGTCATTTATGTTGATTTGCCAGAGGAAGTCTGTTTAATCCTCTAAGACGCCCATGTACACCCGGATACCTTATTAATGGGACCTGGTCGAGCGAGAGAAAGGTAGAGAGAGTTAGACTTGGGATTTACTCAGACTCGAGCGGTGTGTTTGACTGAGGAGTTACCACTGAACTCCGGAACTCCTGTTTGTTCTCGGGTTTGACCGTTTTCACTCATTCCATTGCGGCACCCTTCCTACACCGTATTATAGTCGGTTTCGGTTGCTTTAGATTTTCATGCCCTTAAATACACGGCTCCCTTAAATCGCTTTAAATTTAATATATATTTCCATTGAAGGTGGAATTAATAATAGTAATGACATAGGTATAAAAACAATGCACGCATTTAGCTGCTTAGGTACGGCTCAGGGTAGATTTTTGGTGGATTCTGAATGGCTTGTTCTCCACAACACAAGTCAGTCGTAACAAACAAATTATACAAATACATTCATATGAGATACAAAAAATATTCCTTAAGTCTCACACCACATAGTATTGCGATAACTCATTATTTAGCTCCGCATATTTTACGATTCCCTCAATGTCATTTAAAATGCCTATTCTTCTGCTCCATCTACCTCGCTTTACCTCCTTCGGAATACTATTGCATCGCAGCGTCTTCCGCATCTACTAGGCCTTCTTCCTATTTCTTCCAGTAGTCATCTCTCTTATCCTGCCATGTCTTCATCATTAGTTTTCCATTTCTATTCGTTTGATTGATTCTGACTCACATCTCGAAAGCTTTCCAATCTATTCTCGCAATATTCCCTCAAGTTCCCGAAACATATTCAAATTTTCACTGACCTTTTCTTTCTTTACGTCTTTGCTTAAGATACCTGTCATCAACTCCAACTTCTTTTCAAACGCTTCCATTCCTAAAGCAATAATCATGTTTTTGTCCCTGCTTATTGCACACTGTCTTCTATAACAATTTCTAAATAGATGAACTGGTATACTTGCTCTAGTTTATGTCCTCCAATTTTAATGTTTGTCTTAGCTTTCGTATTTATTTGATCAGTATTTGACTCAAGTTGCCTAGCATTCATAGCCTAGCTATGGATTTCATTAATTTCTTGCAATAACCTATTCATGAAAATATATTAAATACCTACTACTTACTTTCATCGTGCTTCTCGCGAAGTTATAGCATTCGCCACCTCTGAATTTTGCTGCCATGTTTTATAATTTGGAAAATTAATTTTATTCCCGACTGATATTGACTTTGATCTTTTGTAACAACATTGAAATTTCAAACAGAAAATGAAAACTCACTGTATACACCCTTGATATGTGCACTATCAAGCGGGGATGTAGAGAGGATGGCGAAGCGCTCAACGGGAAAGTGAAGGCTATGGTAATAAGTCGGAAAAGAATCTTTACTTTCCTCTTCCCTTCCCTTGATGACCGCCCGACTTTAATCTGTTCAAAGTTAATTTTCAGTTTATGAAAAATGCATTAATTTTACAAATCTTGCTCAACTTATTAAGGAAGCCACGTACCATTTAAAGAACACTTTTCGGTTCATTGTATTCTAAGTTTGGGTGTATTCGAAGGAAATGCTTCTCATTTCCAAATTGCGTGTTCCGTCAACCGTGTGATTTCGGAGGAACCCACCGACTTCGCCCCTCAATTTACTCGGGGGAAGTTAATAACATGGGAGTTATTGCCGACCTGCTTCACCGGTTTTGTTTACCCAGATAACGCTGACACACTTACCTGGTGTCGCATTTGGCCGTCGAAATGTCCATCCCGCTTCCTGCTTATCCATATTTGCGTCCAAATGGAGAGTGCTATTTCTCAGAGGCCCTTTCGACGCCCTGCCGTGCAATCACGAGACAAAAGATTCGGAATTGGGGAACTAGCGTCCTGGTTTGCTCGGGCGAACGAAAAGAGTCAACGAATTTCCTGGCTTCTAACGGTAATGCGGTTAAAGGGACTACGAGCCCGACGACGGCTGGAGCTCGTAAATTTCTAAAGAGGTTACGAGTATTTGCTGACGAGCGTGCGATAAGCGGGATTTTCGCGTATTGAGGCGTTGTGCTGTTTGCGGGCGACGTGACTGATCCCGACCATCGGAAGTCACGTCGCCGCTGATTTCTCTTTCCACTCCTCCTCGCCTAATCGCCTCCCATCCCTCCACCCCCGCCAATACCTCACACTCGTTACCTAGGAGATACACGCATAACCTAGCCCGCAAAGACGATTCTCCCCTTTTCAGCGATGTTTCCCATGTTCCCCGGGTAAACCTCTCCAGACTTAAAAAAAAAGCTTCGCCTTCCGTCAGGCTTGCTCTGGTGGAATGATCCTTTCAACCACAGGAACATTAAGTCGGGACGAAGTCCTCCAAATAATATCTTTCCAGATTTTTTTATATTTCTCGCATCTTATTCGTTTATTACTAATTTTTTATATTTCGTCATTTTTATGCCCTTTCAAAAATTTTGTAATTACACGGTCGTGTTTAAAAAAGAACGGCATCTTTCATAAATCCCTCGAAAATTTGTAGCCGTTTATTCTATAAGAATAATATTTGTAGTCCTTCATTCTGTGGTGCAGAAACAAAGTTAATCGTGAAACATTTATTGCCTCAATTTATAATCCGTTTTGTGCATAACTGTAATCAAAGGGTGAATTTGTATGGCAAACTATCGGCGTCTAGTTTTCTGATCTCATAGAGCAGCCAATATCGACACCGGATGGAATTCAGAGATGGGAGATGCAGACCCATCTCTGTGTATCGTGCCATGCGCCAGGCACACTCATCCACTTGATGCCGCGGCCTTTCGTGGCGGGTCTGCTGCTGATTGAGACATCTCCAGATTGCGAATAGGCAGGCTATCGGCGCTTCGGCAATACTCACACACGCCCCATCAAACGGCTCACCAGAAAAAGCTCTTCGGAATACAAATGGCGGAGTCGATCGAAGTTTGGACATTTTTTAAAAAATCGTTAAGACCTACGCCACCGCATACCCGAGAAGAATTTTATTGCGGCTAGATTGAAGTGAAGGGCTTCTTCGCTGTCACTCATCGACACGCTGCGGCTGTCGGTGACACCGACGACTTTCAGCCCTTTTCGTGGAAAGAGTGCACGGAGCCTTCTTCCATGTCCGGAGGCGGGTGTGAGATGATCCCGATTCGAATACAAAATGGAAACTTAGTGAAAACCAAGACTTGTGCGAACCCTGAGAGAATTCGGAATGCCTCAATTTTAAAGTACCTTTATTGTGTATCTTCCAGGAAGTATATACTTGATTGGCTTAAACGGCACAAAAATAGTTTCCATATTCAAAAGGATAGACAAAGGTACTACTCAATATTAAAAAAATTGAAAGTGGTATCTTATGTTGTAGTGCTTGAGTTCATTTTATTTTTAAATTACGTACATATTTTAATATAAGTACTCGGTTACGGCATTGGGCAGACAGCAATGGTCTGGCTGATTTGTGCTCGTCAAATTATTGGAATGAGATTTTAAAAGTGCATCTGGTAAATGAAGGGATTTAAATATTTTCAGTTGAATTTTCCATAGTAGAACCGTTATAAAGTGATTAATGTAACACCTATTGTTATAGCAAGATCGCCTAAGGAACAATGAGTAATTTGATGTAATTAGGTCGCTTTAAAAGATCGCGAGGTCGAACCACGTGGAAACCCGACCTTCCAATATTGTTCCATAAATTTTACCAGCACTCCAATATTTTCTCCATTATTATATTCTCCTCATTTTCGCCGGCCCAGGTTAATTTTAAGGGAGTGGAGGACACATTTATTTCATAATCTAGGAGCACATCCGTATTAGGAGGAGGCATGCGGCGAACTGAGTCATTCCTTCAAAAAGTTGTGGAAAAAACCTCTTAGTTTTCACGTTTTCGCCCCTTGTATCCTCGCTCGCCTGATCTACGTGATCCCTATACCAGGGGCATAGGCCAGGTAGGGTATGACGTAATCATAAAAACATAATGTTCGGTGATGATATTCTTTACAAACTCCTAGGAATTCCATTAGAGGGAAGTGCCAAAGTTTTTTATGCCTAGATCTTTTTAAATTAATACGATACATTTCCCTTCTCAAGTGTTTATTGGCATAAGATTGTATTTCAGTAATATTTTTTTTCTTCCTCCATTTATCGATTAGTTAAATGGAGGAAGAAAAAAACTAAAAACTTCCTGTTTAATATTTGTCTCACAAACTCATTTTACGCCTGATCCTCATTTCTGTCTCTTTCCTCACCCTCCTTCGGAGGTTAGCACAAAACTTGTGGAAGTAGCTAAAATGAGATAGAATTCATATTCCAAGACAATCTTGGCGATTCTTCCGCCGCTACAAATAATTTTAATGAAAAACGGACTGTATCTTACTGCCATCTCTCCCTAGAAAGAACTAATTTTTTGAAAGAGAAGTACACATATCATGCGCATAGTGTTACGATAGCAACGAAGCTGTCAGTGGGAAGGTTGTGTCCACGGCGAAGGCGAACAGTAGTTTGTGCCGAAGGGGTTCTTTGTTCAACATCTCTGGCTGCCACATCTCCATCCCCTCCCTCAGTCTATTTTCACCACTCAGTTGGCTCAGGCCAGTTATACGATGATTTTCCATAAGTGTACGAATTTTGAAAGTATACGATGATTTTGCATAACGATGAGCTCAAATCATCTACAGTGTGAGTGTCCTTTTACGTGTTATCTGTTTTATTCTGTGTTCTATTGTGCCGTCCAAAAGTTATATTGCTCTCGTGAGTACTTCCGCATCATCGATATATATATATATATATATATATATATATATATATATATATATATATATATATATATACACATATGTATAAGTAGATGAGAATGTTAGGCTTGTACGAGGCTAGGTGGAATGTTACTGGGATAATTGGAGAATAATAGAGCAGCATAAAGGGAGGCCTGCGTGGGGTAACCAGAGCAGAATAGAGAGGAAATTGGGGAGAAAATGTAGTGAACTAAGAACAGGCGAGTGGGTGGTAGAATTTTATTATTACGCCGGGTACGATCACTTTAGTAGCAATCTAAGTGCACATTGCCTAAAGAAGTCATAACGAGGAAGAAGTACTTAGAGTACTTAGTGTTTGTGATCAGCTAAGCGAAATGATTGAAAATGGATATGGTGACGACACTTGTTAGTAATCGGGGACTGGAATACAGTGGCAGGTGATGGGAGAGACGGGAGTGATGCAGGGGGATACAGTATAGGGGAAATAAATGACCACGAGGAGAGGAATGTAGAGCTTTGAAGGAGAAATAGGTTAACCTGGATGTGCTAAACATCGTTCATATACCACAGCAGGCAGGTACAAATGAAAAACGCCAGGAGATTCAGGGAGATGTCAGTCACATATTATGGTTATAATTGGATTTAGGAGAAGATGCGGATAAGGAATCAACACAATTTTGTTCCAAAGTTCTTTAAAAGAATGGGAATGGAAAGTGGTATAAGGAAATGGAACGTAGAAGACTTAATTGTGGTGAAAAAAGGAATGGTAAATAGAAAGAGCCAGGAAGCCATAGATTACAAAAGATATAATTAGTCGGATGGATGAACGAAGGGAATGGAAGAATGTGAAAACACAATTGCGGAAAAGAAAGTACAAAGTGATTAAAATTAAGCTGATGGGAGAAAAAAAGGCAACGGAAACATGATGGAAAAAGCGGTGCAGGGATTCAGGAAATTTTTAGAGTCAGAGCGAAATGGTCTTGTTATACAGGAAGGTGAAGGAATTGACAGGATTAAAGAAAGGAAAGTCCATTTAAACTTTTAAAGCAAAATAGAAATCGAAGCAAATGAGATTCTGGCAAACTGGAAAGAAAATATAAAGGAAGTATTTGATAAAAATAATAGGCCAAAGCTTTGGGGTATAGAAAGAGAATATGATGCTGATAAGGAAAGCTTAAAAACGGTAATACTTGACTGCTAAGCGGAAAAAGCATTAAAATAATGAAATTGAAGAAGGCTGTAGGAATGGTTAACATCCTTGCAGAACTACTAAAAGAAATTAGGAATAAGAGGAAGGGAGTATTTTTTATAGGGTCATTTATACAGGGTGCGGCAACATAGCTTCCTTTTTTAGAGCAAAACCCCTCTGAAAAGGAATTTATGTTACCGCAACCCGTAACATTTATATGAGAGAAACTCGGTCAGAGTAATGTGCCAAATCATTATGGATATCAATCCCAAAAAAAGGAAAAACAGCAGATGTAAGTCTGAAAGAAAAGTTTGAAATCGCTCAGGGTTC